>WBMV01001102.1:26521-64485 GCA_013396655.1 Campylorhamphus procurvoides | reverse complement strand
AGGGGGGAAAAAGGGGGGAAAAAGGGAAAAAGGGTAAAAGGAAGAAGAAGGGGAAGAGGGGGAAAAGGGGAGAAAAAGGGGGAAAAAGGGAAGCAGCATCCTTTCCATCCTTTCTTCCCAAGCAGTCCCATCTGACCTGACCAAACAGCCCAGAAATGCAACTGCTCAGCACCTCTGTGTTTAAAGCCTGGTGTGATTGCTTTCCTAATCTCCTGGATTCTTGTCCAGCAGGATGGCAAAAGTTTAAATAAAGCAGAATGTCCTTTTCATCAACAGGGGAAAAAAAATCAGCACGAGGATCTGCTTCAATCAGGGCTGATTTAAAGGCTGAGCTGAGCCCTCCCTGCCATTCCCACACACAACAGACCCCTGAGGACAGTGATGAGAGAGCCCAAATTCAGCCCAGGAAATTTCTGGGTTATCAAGGAGATAAAAATTCAGTGAAGACATTTAACACTCCAGGAGTTCCTTGAGGAACCAGTTTCTTTGGAAATGCCACCAATTTCTTGGGAATACCAAGCCAGCTTAACTTTCTCTGCAGGAAGGAGGTGGTTTCAGCAGGGATAGAGTTAATTTTCTTCCTGGGAGCTGGTCCAGTGCTGTGTTTGGGATTTAGGATGAGCAAAATGTTGGTAACACATTGATATTTTGGTTTTTTGGTTGGGCTTCCCCTGAGTCAAAACCTTTTCAGTGTCTCATGCTCTGCCAGCAGGAGCTGCACAAGAAGTTGGGGTCAGGAGAGCTGAGCCAGAGTTATTCCAACAGCGTTTTTTTTCCCCCAAAATTATTATTATTTCAATTATCAGACTATTGTTATCTCCACCCATGGGTTTTTCCCTTTTTCCAGCTCTCCTCCCCATCCCACTGAGGGGGAGGAGGACAGTGAGCAGGTGGCTTTGTGGTGCTGAGATTTAGGCTGGGGTTAAACCACAGCACGAACCAGTTTGATTTGGCAGAAAATAAGCCAAGCAGCAAAATAAAGCAGGAAAAAAACATTGAAACACTGTGTGAAAAAGCCCAGAATTCTACACAGCAACAATTCAGTGAATGAAGGGGTGAAGAAACCAGTCCTGAGAGCACAGGGGAAAAAAACAACCATCCAAACTATTTATACCTCAGTAGCAGCTGGAAATATTATGGAGAAAGAGCAATATTGGACATCCCCATCTTCAAATGCAACAGCTACAGGATTTCTTGGTTTGAAAGGATTCAGGTCTTACCAAAACTATTCCCAGGCAAACTGACTTGGAGGATTTTTTTAACTAAAAGTCTCCTTTCTAAAACCAAATACAGGAGTTTGGAGAAAACAGCAATTCTGCCAAAGCTTGTGGGAAAAGCCTCAAGTCTGCACTCCTAAGAGCTGTGCCAGCTTTGTGTCATCCAGGATTTTGGGAAATGTAAAACCTGTTTGCACTCAGATCTGGAGGGTGCCCCTCAGGCTGGGGGAGGATGTCAGGACTTGAGCCAGCCTGTGGCAGAATAGTCCCAAATTTACAGTATCCCAGGGTGGTTTGGGTTGGAGGGGACATTAAAAGATCAGCCCCCTCCATGGGCAGGGACACCTTCCACCAGCCCAGGGTGCTCCAAGTCTCATCCAACCTGGCCTTGGACACTTCCAGGGATCCAGGGGCAGCCACAGCTTCTCTGCCCACCCTGTGCCAGGGCCTGCCCACCCTCCCAGCCAGGAATTCCTTCCCAACATCCCATCTATCTCTGTCCTCTGTCCATGTGAAGCCATTCCCTGTGTCCTGTCCCTCCGTCCCTTTGTCCCAAGTCCCTCTCCAGCTCTCCTGGAGCCCCTTTAGGCACTGGAAAGTGCTCCAAGGTATCTCCAGATCCTTCTCTTCCACCAGAACAACCACAGGCAAACATCTGCAACCCCTTGAGTCCCTGAGAAAACCAAAACCCAGCTCTGTGCAGATCTGCCTCGTGCCCTGCAGAATCCAGCCTTGTACAAGTGCTCAAAAGCTCCTTTCCCACCAAGTTTTGTTCCCTGGCACTTTCCCTGCTGTCACATCAAGCAGCAATCCCATTTCCTCTCTTCCCTTATTTCACAGTGACAGTGTCACACCAATGACACCACATCCCCCACTGACTCTGATCAACACTTGGATGAAGTTCTGAAGAAATCTGTGGTTTCAGTGCCAGGCAATGTGGCCACACTCACATGCAAACCCCCAGCACACAGACCTGCCTAACATTTGTTTATCTGTTCTGCTATAAAGTTGTTTTTATAATTTTTTTTTGCTTTTCTGTCTTTTAAAAATGAGTATTTTTGAGCTATTTTATTAGATGGCAAGTCTCTCTACTCACTTGCTAAATTAACAGCAATTGAAGTAAGAAATCCTCATCTAAACAGGCTGAAAGTTCTATTCCTTTCCAGCACAAACGATGATGAAATACAGACCCCTGAGCAACACTCCCTTAAATCTATACATTGAAACACACAGAAACAACTGCAATTTATGATTATTTTAAGAAAAAAAATCACTCAGGCACAGATGCAACTCACAGCTTAGGAAGAATTTTGACATCCTGCTATTTTCCAGGTGAGAATTAATGGCCTGAAAACAGATACTTTGAGATTCCCCATCAATAAAATGTGCTCGGCTGCCTTTCTCTGATTAAAATAATAAATCACGAATGCCTATTTGCACAGTTATACATCCTTGCTTAAGTGAGTGTGTTCCAGAGATATTTTAACATATTTAGCATTATTGCCATGGGGTTTTTAATCTCACCCTAGTGGTTTTACTCTTGAGCAGCATTCACAGATTCTACATTAAAAACCAGAGAGTTACAAACCATGTTATTGGCAAATTTTAGGAAATGGTGCTGATGGCTGATAACAGAGCAAATGTCTGAAGGCTTGAAGAAATTACTCATTTTATTCCCAGATTATCTTTTCAGACTCTCTTTTGTCAGATGGTCCATAGCAGAAGAAAAAGGGAATGGTCTTTTATTTGAAAAGCATCAAAGTAGCCGACTTGTTACTCTGAACACTTGATTGCACAGAACAAAGGAATCCCAGGATGGTTTGGGTTGGAAGGGACCTTAAAGATGATCCAGTCCCACCCCTGCCATGGGCAGGGACACCTTCCACTAGACCAGGCTGCTCCAAGCCCCATCCAACCTGTCCTTGGACACTTCCAGGGCCTTCCCACCCTCACGAGAAGTTTCTTCCTAATATCTCATCCAAACCATTACCCCTTATCCTCTCACCCTAATTCTAAGAGAATTCCCAGAAAAAAAATCCCTAAACTCTCACTATTCCTTGCAAAACCACGTGGATCCATTCCTGGATTTTGCCTTTAAATCATTCCCAACCTCTTTCCCCATCCTGGAGTTCCCTCAAATGGAGGGAAGCCCTCCTTGGCTCTTGGAGGAAGCAATACCATGAGTTATTGAGGAAACTCAGGGCTGGCAGGAGCTAAATTTGGTAAACTGAAGTGAGAGCAGCCGGCATGACTAATAAAAACTGAGCTCTGCTCCAGCCAGAGGAAACCAAAGGGCGTCTGTTTTCCATCCAGGAGCTGCAAGAGTGACTACAAGGCACGAGTCATGCTCTGCCACTGCTCTTCAGGGATGCAGCCCTGTGGAAAACGCTGCCCTGACAGACACTCAGACTCATCTCACAGCAGAGGAAAGATGGAAATTCCAGGATGCCAACAAAGCGGGCACCGTGGTGACTCACACCTCATCCTTTTGGAGAGCAACAGCATGATCAAAGGCACTCCAAGGAACCAAGATGGTTGATCACCCCATCCTGGGACAAGGCTGGGAGATGCAGGTGCTCCAGGTGTGGGTTCCTCCCTCCCAGCACTGCTTTCCAAAGGGCAGGAAGGCTTGCCCAGCAGGGAGATGCTGGTTGGGCCATAAAGCAGAGCAGGAATTCCCTGTCCCCACTGCCAGCCACGCTCTGGCTGGAATTTCATCTTCCAGGTGGAATTCCACATTTTTGGACCAACTGCAGTGACCCTTTACAAGGGTATCACGGGGCAGGGAAGGAGCAGCATGAGGAGAAACAAGGGATGGGGGAAGGATGGGAATGGGGATACACCCAAATCCTAAAAATGCTATTACAGCTTCTGTCAGACACCCAGCCATGTGATGGATCATAAATACACATAAAAGGAGCTCTTAGAAAGTATTTCATGCCCTAACCATCACCTTTAACTCTTGGGCTGAACCTCTCTTGCAAGACACACTCAAGTTGAAACCTGTAAGTCAATTTTTACCACTTGGATAATTAATCCAGAATTAATCCCAGCACCCAAGGATGAAAACTGAGCATGTGAGGTGTATTTAATGCAATAATGCAAGCATTTCAATGGAACATAAAGCTACCAAATGACAGAAAATCTCCATTTAAGATGCCAGCAGCTCATATTCATGCACTGAAAGGCCTCTGAGAGGCTCTGTAAGGACCTGCAAGGCCATGGAGATGCACCAAAATAGCTACTCCCAGCTAATTATCATGCTAATCCACAATTAAAACGCTTCCTAATGGGCCTTGCAATAATGCAGTTGGTGATGATGCCAGGATGGGGTTGCTTGTGCAGGCAGGAATTTTTTTGTGCTACAAACACTGTCACAGACAAGTGGAATTTTTGGATCCAGCCAGAGACCAGTGTTAGGGTGAGAGCAGCCCAGATGTGACCCAACATTACAGCTGGGCTGGAAAAGCCACACAAGGGTTACTTCATTCATTCCTCGAGCACGGCAGATGATGAAATTTGGAGTCAGCCTCAAGGGCTCAGCTATGCCCAAGGCAGGTAAAAGGTCTGACCTTTACCTTAGTCAGGTAAAACAACAGGAGTTTTCTAAGGAGGTTGGGAAACACAGATACCAACATTCCTAAATGTCAGGAAGAGGTCACCAAGGGGATTAAAGGGATGGAGCAGCTCTGCTATGAGGAAAGGCTGAGAGAAGTGGGATTGTTCAGCCTGGACAAGAGAAGGGTTTGGAATGACCTAATTGTGGCCTTCCAGGACCTGAAGGGACCCGCAGGAAAGATGGAGAGGGACTATTTTTAAGGGTCTGGAGTGACAGGACAAGGGGCAGTGGATTCAGACTGACAGAGAGCAGGGTTAGATGGGATATTAGGAAGGAATTGGTGGCTGGGAGGGTGGGCAGGCCCTGGCACAGGGTGCCCAGAGAAGCTGTGGCTGCCCCTGGATCCCTGGGAGTGTCCAAGGCCAGGTTGGACAGGGCTTGGAGCACCCTGGGCTGGTGGAAGGGGTCCCTGCCCATGGCAGGGGGGGGAACTAAATGCTCTTTAAGGCCCCTTCCCAACCCAAACCGTTCTGGGATTCTAAACTACATTCAATACCTGCAACAACATCTCCCCCTCCCAGTCTAGAAGCACAAGTACAACAAAATCAGAGATTAGGCTTCAGTGGAGAGATATCCCAAATAACAATATGAAAGTGCCTACAGTAAAATAAAGAGACATCCCCCAGTGATTTATTTTAGAGCTAACATTGTACTTTCTCATAAACCTGGTAATTCCAGAATTCTTCACCTGATGGCAAATCAACCCCTCTCCAATTAAGCACTTTATGCTGTAATATCTTGGTTTATATTACACAGAAATAGAGAACATACTCTTTTCTCCTTTAAATAACCATGTCTAGGGTACCAAAGCAGCTCAGAGCACATTATTCTGTTCGTGCTGGGGCAGCTGAATCACTGTTCCAGCCTGGGGGAGGGACTGTCTCTTCCCAGACAAGTCCCCAGTTAATATTGGTGCTGACAGGAGCAGCTTGTTGCAGCAGCTGCTGTGCTACATTTAGATAATAAATGTGTTTAACTACACAGGGAAGAAACAGAATTATGTCCCATCCACCCCAGAATTGTTCATCCAACCATCCATGAAGTGCCTCTTTGCCATTTAGCTACTTCCAGGACACTCTGCAACCACAGACACAAACATGCTAACGAGGAGACTGAGCTCCAGTCCTTAATGAAATTAGTGCAGGTAATTCTAAATTACCCTGGACAAGAGTTCTCTTTTCACCTCTGTAAACCAACAGGATGGGTCTAATGATGCAGAAGCATCATGTGAGCTGCACCAGGTTCTTCTCAAGGTGGTAACCTGAGGACAGAGCGTGTCAAAGGAGCTCTGGGGGTGTCTCTCACTGCCCTGGGTTACAGAGTATTCAATTTCTGGGTTATTTTGCACTTTTCTTTCTTATTATTTCTCTTGCAACTCCCTTGTTCAAGTGAGGCCACATTTTTGTGCTGTGTGTGAACTGCTGTGCAGGTTGGAGTAAACGCAGAAGTTTTACCTGAACCCCCAAAGGAAGTGACAATAAATGTAAAATGCAAAGATAAAATGGATAAGAGATTTTTTTTTGTGGATGGTAGAAGTGAGAGGCACCTCAACAAGTGTTGCCTTTAGGAAATTCCAGAGGCCCTCCAAGCACCATATCCAAAAAAAGCAGGGTGTCATGGACACTGTCTTGCCTCTGTTCTCTCCCCATCCTTGTCCTACACCAGCACATGGACCATCCAGAGCCTAAAGGGGCTCCAGGAGAGCTGGAGAGGCACTTGGGACAAGGCATGGAGGGACAGGACACAGGGAATGGCTTCCCACTAACAGAGGGCAGGGTTAGATGGGATATTGGGAAGGAATTGGTGGCTGGGAGAGTGGGCAGGCCCTGGCACAAGGTGCCCAGAGAAGCTGTGGCTGCCCCTGGACCCCTGGAAGTGTCCAAGGCCAGGTTGGACGGGGCTTGGAGCAACCTGGGCTGGTGGGAGGTGTCCCTGCCCATGGCAGGCGGTGGAATGAGATAGTCTTTAAGGTCCCTTCCAACCAAATCATCCTGGGACTCTATGATTTTATATCCCAAGTCCTCCAAAGCTGAACTCAGCCCAAGACGATGAGCTCTGGCAGTGCCTTCCACATCAGCTGGTGGTACCCAGGTATTGACAAGGGCAGAAGAGAGTGGTGACATGAAGGACAGAGCTGTGGCTTAAGTTACAGATTTCACATGGCTGGAGCTACAAGTTTCCTGCTTAAAAAAAGTGCATTTCAAAGGCAAAAAAAAACCCACTGGCATCTCCTTTCTTTAGTTTCTACTTTAAAGTGTGGTCAAAAAAAATATTTCTCCTTATTCATCTTGTTTTTCCAAAGGCAACATTTGATTGATGTCCCTAATGCGTGAGAATGTAAAAAAACCCACCAAAACCAAACAGCTCACTTATACCAGGGATAAAGGTGCTAACAGAAAGTGTTAGCATGGCTTGGGAGAGCTTGGCAGACATTTCTGCTGAAATCTCTCCCTAGAACATATGGGATGCTCCTCACTGATAAGTTTTAAGCTATTAAAATAAAAAAAAAAAAAGAAAAAAGATCCTTCAATCTAAAAATGCTGCTTTAATTTGCAGATTTTGTACAGAATGCACAATGGATGCCAATAATTAGCATTTGAAAAGGCCATGCAATACTGTCTGATATTTGTTGAGGGTAGGAGAGAGATTTACTGAAGCACATCAAGTCTTGTTTCCCTTTTTGGGAAAGCATTTCAGATGCTGGGCTGCCAATTAAAGCAGGACTTATGGACTGAACATCCCTGAGCTGAAGTTAATCCACCCAAATAACCTCTGTATCTATGAAAAAGGGGGCAGGGAGAAAGAAAAAGCAGCAAAACTTACTGATTCCAAGGTGGGAGTTTTATATCACATTGCTCTTAAACCCAGCAATTTATGTTTAGGATATTTCATTCCCAGTGGAATTGCATGCCACAAAAATGGACCTTTTTGTATTTATTTCAGTGACTACCTTTTAATCAGGGGCTGGGGAGTGTTTTCCCTCTGGTTTGGATTGTTTGCTCTTAAACAACATGAAGAATAATGCAGTGAAGTGGCAGAAGGAGGAGTGGGGAGCAGCAGGTCGGTGCTTTGAGATGACAAATGACACAGAAGTGACATCAAAAAGTTTACTCTGGCACACCAGAGGACACTGGAGTGGAAGAACAAGCTGAGGGAGCACGAGAGCCTGGTGACATGATGGCACCCAGCACAGCCCTGGATTCCCAGGGAGCTCCACCAACAGCCCCAGCTCTGTACACACTCCCACTGCAGCCACCGGGTTTGTCAGTGTTTTTTTGCCAACCCTGATGGAATGAGGAACTGTTTGGGACAAACAACTGAACCATCTGTGCAATGCACACCTGTAATTAACCCTTTTTTAGCCTCTTCTTTCAGCTAATGAGGGATCCCCTAATGCCACCGTGTCCCCCACAATTCACAGTTTCTTCTGATATTCAAACATCCTTTCAGGTACAGAGAGTCACAAAATGGTTTGGGTTGGAAGGGACTTTAAAAATTATCTAATTCCAACCCCCCTGCCATGGACAGGGACACCTCCCACTAGCCCAGGTTGCTCCAAGCCCCTTCCAACCTGGCCTTGGACACTCCCAGGGATCCAGGGGCAGCCACAGCTTCTCTGGGAAACATCATTCCCCAGATCTCAGGGGTTTCTCTTCCCATTCATCAGCACCCCAACTGGCTTTCTGAGCCTGATGTCAAGCCAAAAGCCATTTTCAGACCACTTCTCACAGAAAACATTAATTGAAAAGATTTGGAAGGATTTCAGTCACATTCAGCTGGCATCTCTGCACAGAACAACATGGGCAGCCTCACAGCAACAGCTTCTGCCCTGCTGGGGATGGCAACATTCCTGAGAGCTTCCTGGTTCCCCTCTCACCTCACCTGCCCACTCTCCTCACAACCAGCTGCAACAACAGAGATTCCTCTCAGAGATTAAATTTCCTATACTGTTACATCAAAATTCTCTGCTCAGTCTCCTCCCAGCTGCTGCCAACTTAATTCAACCAACTTGTTTTAGTCCAAATGGAAAGTCTCCCCCTGCTCAGCAAAGCTATTGACCAGTTCCACAGGTACTGGAATTTCACACAGAATCACTGAAATTGGGAAAAAACCTCTGGGATCATCGAGACCAACCTTGCATCAATCCCCACCTTGTCCCCCAGCCCAGAGCATGCAGTGCCACATCCAGTCCTTCCTTGGGTACCTCCAGGGATGGGGACTCCAAACCTCCCTGGGCAGCCCTTTCCAATGCCTGACCACCCTTTCCACCAAAAATTCCTCCTGTTGTCCAACCTGTCCCTCTCCTGGTGCAACTTGAGGCCACTTCCCTCTAAGCCCCAAGTGTAGGTCATAAAACCAGACTAAACCTTTGCTCTCCTGGCTCACAGCTGCTCTCCCTAAATCCCCACCTTAATCCCAATTAACACAGACAACAGTGTACCCACAACAGAAAGATTAATGACTCAGGGAAAGAGGAGGAGGAGAAGGAAACAGGGGAAGATTCAGCTTCAACCAAAGGCTCCACTGTCATTTATATTCAGGCCACATCAAACATTACCAAGCACTCACATTGCTGTGTTTTTGATGATCCTTCCTTGGTCCATTTTCTGCCCAATGCCATGCACAACAAACACAATGTGACTGGTCTGGGGTGGCTTGTCTTCTAAGGTGGCTTCTTCTACATACCCTCTGTGTAGCCTTGTCCCACTGCTGGAAGCTGCAGAGAGAACATCACCCCAGATCACTCACAGCCCAGGAACTGCAAAGGTCTTACCTGCTGGCAGAAGCTTGGCCAACACATTGAAGTAGTTTGAAAATAAGGTTATATAATACAGAATTGTAAGATTGAAGGACTAACATGGATTTTTCAATATATGCACTTTTAAACTCTTGATATTAATTTCTTGGTATCAGCAACTCGGTGATATTAATTGTAGCAGCCAATGAATTACAAGCCATTTCCACTGTAAAGAGAACTAATTTCAGAAATGTTTTGGAAAACAGCTCCTTAGAAAACAGTTGTGTAACTGTCCACCCACTTTTCCAACACAATCCTCTTCTTCTGGGTGTCTCAATCATTCAACTTCCTTATATCCCCCCCTACTCCCTGATGGAAATGACCTGGCCACCTAAGTGTCACCACTCCATGTGCCCCCACTAAAAGAGCTGATTGAAAACCTCTAAAATTTTTCATTTTGATGGGGAAAACGTGGTTTTATTCAAGCTGATCCAACCTCAGAATTTCCCCACTCGTTCTCCAGCTCAGGGGCCCAACCCAAAATCACCCCTGCAGGGTAAAGAGGGATGTTCTCCTCCTGCTGTGCTGCTGGAGGGACAAACCCACTGGCACTGTGTGTCTCCATCCCCCTCTAGTGACAGAGCTACAGAGGGGACCAGAGCCTGCCACCCGTGCTGGCCTCAGACACTGGAACAAACACCTGACTTTGTTTTTAAAGAGGAGGAAAACACCACAAAACCACTAAAGGGGTTTTTTGCCCAAGATAGGCTTTGTTTTCTATTTGATTTCTCCCCTCACATCATTTAGAACAGAGCTGATGGTTTAAAACACATTACCCAAATCCTGTTCTGGATAAATCACTTCATTTCTCCTGGAATTGAAGCACTGGATTATATTATTTTTTTGGCAAACATTAATTAAGTATCCACCCAAGAGCCCTGGGAGGTTAAAGAGGGCATTAATGACAAGACAAAGGCATGGAGACTAAAGCCAGACCTCTTCCAACCAAACCACCTCCTCTTCCAACCATCTCAGCTTTATGACTGGGAGTTTTGAGCTTAAATGGGCCTGAATTCCTGCTGGAAACAATTTTTCTAAACACTGATTTTTAAAAATAATTTCTAAATGTTTCACCCCTTCTCTCAGTTCATATGTCTGCTTAATGAATGGAAAAAGGAAGAGGTGGAGAGAGGGAAGGTATGATCCTGTATTTAGGAATGTATCACATTATGCAATTACAGAGTGGTAAAGTCAAGGTTGCAAAGGGAACTGCAATATTTATAATACTACAGTAATAATTCTGACCTTACAGTAGCTGCTCCTCTGCCACTGTGACATTTTCATGTATTTGGTATGCAATGCTAACTGCTGCATCCAAAACCATAAAATATGCAATAAAAATATAATAAAATACATATAATACAATAATACAAAGAAGAGCTTTCTACTTCCAATCATGTACACAACCTAAGGCCTATAAAAACTCACACAAACCAAAAAATTAGTGGGATATTCACAGATTAAAACTCCAAACTCCAAACAAACTTAACCCTCTGGTATTTATGATGTTCTTGAGAAGCTCTGAGAAGTGTTACCTTTGGAAAAGCCCAACTTTTGTGTCACAGTCCTGGCAATTTTGGAGGTGGTGGCATCACTGTACAGATACACTTCGTCCACGCTGTGCCAGTCCACGTGGTTCCGACTCAGCTTCAGGCTGTGAATGGCTGCAGCCAAAAAAGGAACAACTTTTTCAGTGGGATGGGGAAGAGGGGGAAAAAAAAGCCTCTTTAAATACACAGAGAAGAGCAATTTATACACAGGGTAAAATCCAGAGCTCCGTTATACCTAAATTTGTGTTATTCCTTACCTGGAGGAATGTTGGCATTTAGGACTAATGTGACCAGGGCAAGCAGCAGTTTGGGGAGCACCTGTGAGGTCTCTTCATTCTCCTCCCACCCCCATTTTGGAATGGGAGGTTTCTAAAATAGTCCCTTAAAAAACATCCTGAAATATTGCAGGACCAAGTGGCTGCTCCAGGTACTTTCATGCCTAAAAGGAAGAGGCATTTCAGTCCTCCCTCCTGTGACATCCCAGGCTCTGATTGTTCAACACTGAGGCTTTCAAGGCTCCATTACCAGAAACCTCCACTCAATTCCTTCCCTTTCAGAAATCCCCAGGAGCTGGAAAAGCGCCTCAATGAAGGTCTGAATGAGCAATTTCTGGCACAGAACAGAATTCAACCCTTTCAAAAGCCACTAAAAGCTCCAGTGTGTTGGTTTGGTGTTTTGGCTTTTTTTTTTGGGCAGTTATTGTGTTTTCCAGGCTTGGAACTGATCGAGCTCTGGGTCCCATCTCATGACACGCTGTCTGATTGTCAGGATTAAGCACAACAGGAATGTTATAATGTAAATCAAAATCATCTAAGGCTTGGAGCTTGCAGGGGCAAAGCAGTGCCACAGCTGTATTCCAAGGAATTCTGGTCTCACCATGCTTTGAAGATCTGCTGCTTGGGTCTCAACTAACGTGGGGTGACAACACAGCAAAAAATAACCAAAAAAAGGTTACTGGTCTTGCTAAAAAGTCCAAAGTCATGGGAAACAGTTGTTTGGGGTCTGTTTTTTCCACAAGCAGAGCTCTAACCTGTTTCTTACTTGAATCACACAAATGAAATTTTTTATCCTCTTCTAAAAACATTCTGACAAAGCCTGAGCCACCCTGATTTGCTGTTTTAACTCTGCTGCTGCTGCACAAACCAGCCACGCTCAGCCAGATGTTGGGACCTTTCTCCTGTGAGCATTTCTGTCCCTTTGCCAAGGCAGAGAGACTTGACACAGACTGATGAAAAACTAAGTGAAATCCATAAGAAACAAGGGGATTAGGAGAGGATTAGCCCTTCTGTCGTAGCAAACATCTGATTCACCAAAAAGCACGTGTATTTTATTGTTGGTTTACGTTGACAGAGCAAGAGCAGGATGGGAAATAAGCCTGGCCTTGAAGAGATGTGGCCAGAGCAAGGAGCAATCTACTGAGAACTCAGGGAATGTCTTCTCTCCAAGCACAGAGGTGAATCCATGCCCAGAAATCTCAGTCAGAACTGGAGAAGGGAAGGAAATTCCAAGCAGAACTCCACCCTTCCAATGTGGAGACAACACGACAGAGCCTGTGACCTCCTGAGACAGCCCAGTGGCAAAGGCGAGGGACCTCTTTGCAGGTGTCTCTGAAAACTCCTCCACCCTCAATTCCATGGCCAAGTTTTATACACTATCCAGCAGGTCTTCAAGACTTGTTCCATCTGCATGCTGTAAAATCCCTCCCAGAGTGTGGTCCTGGGGAAGCTGGGAGAGGAGGGAGGGAAGTTGGATGCCTTTGGAGGGCGTTGTGCTCAATGTCCAAGAAAAGCAGAGGAAAAGATGGAAAGGCCTGTGGTTGAGTCAGTACCACTGGAAGAAGAGCAGTTTATACAGGAGTGATCCTCAAATTCCTTCTGGAATCAAGCCCAGCTGCTCCACTGGAAAGAAGATACAGGAAAAAGCAGCTTTTCCATGCTCTGCTTTAATTATTCTCACTTGCAAAGAATAAATCCCTCATTTTAATGTTGTTCTTCCAAAACGTGTATTTAAGAAACATCAAAATCAACTATCACATGTGGAGGAACTGCAGCTGAAGCTCCACAGGGCCAGTGGCACCTGCACCAAGACAGTCCCAAGCACAAATAAAGGCTGAGTGGAAAATGGATTGAGAGGAACCCTGAGGGAAAGGACCTGGGGGTGTTGGTAGATGAGATGATCAATAAGACCCAGCAATGTGCGTCTGCAACCCAAAAACCCAAATGTGTCCTGGGTGGCATCACAAGGAATGTGACCAGCAGAGAGCTGGGTGTGTTCACCTGGAGAAGAAAAGGCTCCAGGGACACCTGAGAGCCCCTTGCAGTGCCTAAAGGGGCTCCAGGAGAGCTGGAGAGGGACTGGGGACAAGGCATGGAGGGACAGGACACAGGGAATGGCTTCCCAGTGCCAGAGGGCAGGGTTAGATGGGATATTGGGAAGGAATTGGTGGCTGGGAGGGGGGGCAGGCCCTGGCACAGGTTGGGCAGGGAAGCTGTGGCTGCCCCTGGATCCCTGGAAGTGTCCAAGGCCAGTTTGGACAGGGCTTGAAGCACCCTGGGCTGGTGGGAGGTGTCCCTGCCCGTGGCAGAGGGTTGGAAGGAGATGGTCCTTAAGGTCCCTTCCAACAAACCAGTCTGAGATCCTATGAAATATTCAACACTATTTTTTCTGCATATTTAGCAATGCCTTCAAAAGAGAACCTCAAAACTGTTCTGTTGTCAACAGAAGCACCACCTGAAACTGCCAGTCCTTCAGCAGGACCAAACTTGTCCCCTGAGAGCAGAACAACTTATCTGAGATGTGTAATTAACATAAACATGGCACTCAAGCTCAGATAAATTTTTTACAACACTTGTTCAACAAAATCTTCCTTTCTACTCAGCACCCAAAAAACCAAAAAAAAAAGAAACAAACCAAGAAAAGAGTGTGTTGGTTCTTTCTTCCCATTTTTCCTCTAAGCACAAAATATCCAGAGTTTTTAGGCAGGTGGCAGGATCCAGAACGGGCAGATGGACAATGGTTTGTAAAGAATCTCCCCATTGGCCAGTAAGGCAATAAATGCTGCCATTTTAAATTTGATTTTGGATCTCTTTGTGAATTCTGCTTGCCAACACAATCACTGTTTTGCTGTGAGTGCCTGTCCAGAGCCCAAAGCAGCAGCAGAGAGACTCCATCTCTCAAAAACAGTGGTTGGAGGACTTTCCAAAGGCACCATCCACTCCAGTGCAGCATTTTGGATAACTCTTCCAGGGTGTCTGTGTCACCACCCAGGAGCAGGCACGTTCCTTTAGAAGTTGAAGAGTTGGATGCTCCCCCTTGGCACTCTGTTTGAAATCCCATGGGATGTCCTGCTTGAAGCACCCATTCCACAGACCAAGCCACCCCTCTCACTGAGGCAGGGTGAGATTTTGGTCTTCCCTTTTTGATTTATAGAAACATTGGGATGTCTGTTCATCCCCAGACTCTGGATGTGATGCCCACAGACATTTTGCTCCAGACTGGATGGAATTCCAGTGTCTAATTGAAGGTGTCCCTGCCCATGGCAGGAGGTTGGAATGAGATGGGCTTTAAGGTCCCTTCCAACCCAAACCATTCTGGGATCCTCTTCTGTGATTATATGACAGTGAAGAGATTATTAAAATAACTTGAGAGCTCAACCAAGAGGAGCTTCTGTGTTGTTGACAGACACGGTTGAGAGTGAGACAGGGAACACAAAAACATGTCATTGGAGAGGATCTAATGTAATGAAAAAAACCCCAAAATATGCCAACTGTGCTTCCCAGGTGTGAGATAACAAGGGCTGCCACTGCTGACTTGAAGCTCAACCTGGAGAAGGAAAGGTGATGCTTCCCTGAGGATGAGGAGACGACATGACTTCCACTCTCTCTCCTGGGAACCTCCTGTGTGCAGCAGAGGGGCTCACACTGACAGCCAGGGACCTTCCCATGCCAAGAGATGTCACAGCGTGTCAGGAAGTCACCGAGGCATCTCCCAGCGTGGCTGAGGCAGCCAAGCTGCAGAATTCCGAGTAGGCAGCGGGAATGTCCCAGGGGAATGTTCCTGCTCCTTCCTCTGCCTGCTGGGTCCCTCAGGAGCACACACTCCACATGTAAGGATTCCCTCCACACCACCAAGCTGGGATGTTGCTGAGCTTTGCTGAGGTCTCACCGTGCCTGGGGCATCTCTGGATGTCAGCACAGGAGATGAAAAGTCTCCCACAAAGCCACAGGAACAGGAATCTCCCTCTGGACTGGATTTCTCACAGCTTTGATTCCATGTGACACCGCTCTGACACCGACAGCATTCCCATGGATGTCCCTGTAGGTGCATCTTCCCCACATGCAGAAAATTCCAGGCATCCTGCACAAGCTTCTGGAGAAGACAAAGCTCCGGGGAGACCTTATAGGGCCCTTCCAGTAGCTGAGGGGGGCTGATAAAAACAGTGACTTCTTTAATGGGGAGACAGTGATAGGACAAGGGCTTTAAACTGAAGGAGGAGAGGTTTAGATTAAAAGTAATGAAGAAATTCTTTACTCAGGGTGGGCAGGCCCTGGCACAGGGTGCCCAGAGAAGCTGTGGCTGCCCCTGGATCCCTGGGAGTGTCCAAGGACAAGGTGGATGGGGCTTGGAGCAACCTGGGATAGTGAAAGTTGTCCCTGCCCATGGCAGGGAGTGAACAAGATGGTCTTTAAGGTCACTCCCAACCCAAACCATCCTGTGATTCTAGTTTGGGATTGAAGGTCAAGTCCATGGCAAGGAGAGCAAATTTTGGTTTCCTTTGTAGAGAGAAGCCAGAAATGAAACATTTTTCAGGACTATCAACCAAGACACCTGTAAAGTGAGTCCATGGAAGGTCCAACCCCACTGGAGGTGGGACACAGCAGCAAAGCCACGGAAAAACACAGAGAGAGGCCCTGGGGGAGTGAGAGGGACCAAGAAAGGATTTCTCTCAGCTGAAGAAATCATTGGTTCCTCTCACACAAACCTCCAGTTTCACCGAGACAGATGAACCCAAAGGGGAAAAAAACCCCTCTAAAAAGTTTAAATATGAAGAATGAAGAGGGGAACATAAACCACAGGATCCACATTCCTAAAGCCTTGAAGAAGAAATTCAACTCGAGTCCAAACCAGCAGGAGAACAGGCGAGGAGCAGAAATCCTGAGCTGGTTTTGATGCTCACAGAACCTGGGGAGAAGTTGGGAATGTGCACCCTGCATGTCCAAACCTCCTCCCAGCTCCAGCACCACCTCTGCATGGACAGCCACTTGAACTTGGCATCTCCAGGGCCAACTGCTCAAAATTTAATATCTTTTAAGGTAACTACCTGGGTTTTTTTCCCTCCAACTCAATGCTTTCATCCACCTGCCAAGCCCAAAGCATGGGGCGATTCTCTTCTCCCAGACTTTGCCTTTGCTCAGGTCCAAAATCAATCCAAAGGGAAGCATCTTTGAAGGGCTCAGAGCTGTCAGTGCCTCCAGGGACAAAGGCACTGTCATTCCAGAGGGATACAGACTGTCTGACAACCTTTCTTACCTGCTTTTTTCCAAGGATTCTTAAATTAACCTGCCTTGCAAGCAGCAGGTGCTACATAAAAGCCTGGCACATTGTACAGGTAGCTGAGAGCATAATTTGGCTGCTGTTGCCCCTTTTTAACTCTGGAGTTCTGGGACATAAACCTGAGGTAGAGCTGGAGGTTTAAAGATCTCTTCTTATTTATTGAAAACAAAAGTCATTTCAAAGGCTGTTGCTCTTCATTATAAAGGGCTGTTTCAATTTCTGTCATTTTATGTTCATTCATCACCTCTATGTCACTATTTGGTCTACAAGCACCTTCACTTCGAATTCAAGCACATTCATTACCACAACTGAACACGATTTGAGGAAAAAAAATGCAAACAATAATTCCAAAATTACAATCCTAAAAGTCCCTTCTTGCTGCTACAGACAGCAGCTTTGCTTATTCACCTTTAACAGACTCGAGTTCCAGGTGTCAGAAAAGTCTACTGGGAAACATTTGGATTTCAGGCATTTTCATTTGGACCCAATTAGAGAAAGAATAATTAAAGAAATTCAAAAGGCATGCCAAAATCACTTCTCAGACTCCACACCATCCCCAGAATACACGGTGTGACAAGAATAACTCAACTTACCATGTGCATTTACATTTGGAAGTTGAGGCTGCAGCTTCCAGAAGCCTTTCAGGACATCTTTCACATCAGTGGAAGTTTAATCTCTCCTGGATTTAACTGGGCAAACCCAGTGAGAGGAACTTTGGAGCCTTCAGCAATCATTAAATGGCTCCTGGAAGATTTACACCCACTTGCTGAATTCAATTTGCACAACATCAGCTGCTGCAAAGGGCAGGGCTGTTTTCTGCAGCACAGCAGCCTTTGCCATGCATTCTACATATGGGATGTATTCTTTTCTATCCTGTGTCCTCATTTAATTCCAGCAATCACATAAAAATTGCAACAAAAATAATTTACATCAAGATTCGTATCCAAAATAAAACACTGCCTGTTCCTTCTCTGACACAAATTCTCTCACATCAGGCCCTCTGCAATTTTACAAAGTTCATTTTATTTCACTGAAAAAGCCAAACCATGTCTAAAGAGTGTGAGAAACAAAGGTTTATGGTTTTCATCAATCACAAACAATTATAACCAGCATTTCTGCACCACACTGTGAGCATCTATTTGGCTCTAAAGACTCACACCACTAAGATTGAAGCTGCTTTTCCCTTCCCTCTGGAAGGAAAGGGCACCGACACAGCTCACAAAAAACCAGAAGCCTGTAAATCTAACACATCAAGCTGAGAGAAGCAGACTAGAATTTCAAGCTTCCTAAGCCAGGAGTACTACAAAATAATAAAAACAGGGAAAAAAAAAAAAGAAATCTACAATTACTGTACCTTGGGAATGCTTTCGCTTACGACATGCAGCATCTGATTTCTCCTTATATCCTCTCCATTTGAACAAAGAAGGGAGGGAGAAAGGAGGGAGGTAGTAGAGAACTAAAAGTAAAAACACTGAGCTTCAAAGTAAAATTTTTAAAAGGGGTGTCATTTTTTCTTTCATTAATTATCACCATTTTTAGGAAAACAAAGTAACAATAAAGCTGGCACACCTTCTGGAAAGAAAGGAAAAAAAAAGCATACACTTAAAAAAACCAGACAAGCATCAGGTCCCAAATTCAAATTCTGAGCCAAATTCCATTTCTTCCCTGTTCAGAACCAGTTAAAACATCCCAAGAAGAGACAGCTGGGACACGGTGTCAAAGGCACAGGGACAAAAGCATCACCCCCCTCCTTGGCACGGGGTTTGACACAGCAAACCCTCCCTCAGGGCACACCAAACAACTCCACTGCAAGCACAGCTCTGCTTATTTTTTCCCCCAAAGAGTGTAAGGGGATCGTTAAGAGTTACATTAGACAAAATATCCTATTTTTACCCTGTTCTGCAAGGCCCCAGGAGCCCCCCAAGCCTCTGATCCAGCCTAAGGGAGGGACAGTCCATGCTTTTATCAGTTATCCCAGTCCAGCACTCAGCAAGCAGCTCTGCCAGCAGATGCTTTAATACAGATGCAAATAAAGTGTATTTAACACAGATGCAAATACAGTGGATTTACTGTTGCCCACCAGTTCTCCAGAGGAGAGGAAAATCAGGCTCAGAGCCACTTGGGGCTCCACGGAATAATTTAGTGTGTCCAACACTTGACTGGCTGTGGGAATGCAACACTCCAGAAGATACAGAGGAGGTTCAAGAAAAGTAGAAATCAAACTGTTTTTCATGGTGAGGGTGGTGAAACCCAGGGAGGTTGTGGAATCTGTTTTGGAGATACTGAAAACCACAAGGGAAACATCCTGAGCAACCTGCTCTCATCAGGGAGGTTGGACTGGACCATCTCCAGAGGTCCCTCCTGCTCTGCACGACTCTCTGATCCCATGAATTTCACTTTCCTGTGCAAAGGTTGACTTAGCTGTGACAAAAACCTATATAAAACATTTCTGAAGAGAGAAAACTCTGTTTGAAATCTAAGACATAAAAATCAGCTATTCCAGACACAGCTTTTCCAGGTTTGGTGGCTGCAATTCCACAAGAAAAAACCCAATTAAACCTCTGCTGTCTCGAAATCAAGGCATTAAAAAACATTCCTTCTGATTCTGGCTCTCAGGACTTTTTATTTCTGCATTTTTTATCTCGTATCGTGGAATCAAAGACTTGTCTCAGGATGATTCCTGCCAGATCCAATTTCCAGTCTGACTCAGGTTGCTCAGGTGATTTCCAGCTGAATTCTGAGCACCTCTGTGCTAAAACAAGGAACTGCATCTATTCCTATCACATAAATTAAATTTTCAGCTTCAGCTCACCCTCAATACATGAATACACCTGAAAAAGGTGATTTTTTTTTTTATCCTACAACAGCCTTGATAGGACTGGAATCTCTGGAGAAACTGCTCCTTTGATGGACTATTTCACACAGGTCCTGAACTCACTCTCTGCCTAAGTATGCAGAAAAGGCAGTTTCTAAATCTTCATTTTATTCTGTAATTTTTAAATAGGTGTTATGTTACCCTATTTCTGCCCTCAAATTATGTCAGATTAAACACTGCTCCCCACAAGAAGTGTTACAACTGGGCTTTTATCAATAATATTAATAGAATTATTTTCCAGCAGTGGTACAGTGAAATGCAATCACTACTGGGTGCATGAAGCCCAAGAAAAGTCAGTATTTCTGCACAGGGGTATAACCCATCCTCAGTGGCATCAAATAAACCACATTTTAAGGGTTGAACCTTGTGCTGAATATTTAAAATCCTGAACCTAAGAATTCAGCTTAAAATGCTGCCTTACATTTTGGGTTGGTATTCATTTCTATTTGTTAAGCCTGAAGAATGAATTGTTCTTGAGAAGGACAAGCAAAGCAAAGCCTGGTGTTGCCTGGGTGGAAAAAAATAAGTATGGACAAATTAACCTGAAGGGTGCAAAGCCCCCCAAATATTGTCACCAGAGTGGCAGAAGGAGCAACCAGAGCTGGAAGCTCATTGAGACATTACACCATCTCAGTGAGGGGTTTTTAGGTGTCTTTAGACTCAATTGTTTTTAACATGGATTGAAGTGGTGAGCCCAAGCTCTGCTCCTCAATCCAGCTATAAAATCACAACATGATGGCTCTCATTTTCCTCAGAAAAATTGTGTAAAGGTCACTTTTTTGTTCTGCTGCCTCCCTGAACCTGCTGGTGTGCAAAGGTGTGATTGCATCACCCCAGGGGCAGAGGTTGAGCTTCACTGCACAGCACTGGAAATGCAGCCAAAGCCATAACACAAGGCTGGTGTCCTCCTGTGGCTGCCTTGGATACCTGAAGGGACCTTGAAGATCTCCTTCCAAACCCCTGCACATCCCACCAGCCCAGGTTGCTCCAAGCCCCGTCCAACCTGGCCTTGGACACTTCCAGGGATCCAGGGGCAGCCACAGCTTCTCTGCCCAACCTGTGCCAGGGCCTGCCCACCCTCCCAGCCTGGAATTCCTTCCCAACATCCCATTTTTTCCCTGCCCTCTGGCACTTTGAATCCACTTTCCCTGTGTCCTGTCCCTCCATGCCTTGTCCCAAGTCCCTCTCCATCTTTCCCTTAGGGTCCTTTAGGTACTGGAAGGCCACAATTAGGTCATCCCTCTGGCAGTGGGAAGCCATTCCCTGTGTCCTGTCCCTCTATCCCTTGTCCCCAGTCCCTCTCCAGCTCTCCTGGAGCCCCTTTAGGCCCTGCAAGGGGCTCTCAGGTCTCCCTGGAGCCTTCTCTTCTCCAGGTGAGCCCCCACAGCTCTCCCAGCCTGGCTCCAGCCCTTGGAGCATCTCCTTGGCCTCATCTGGACTTGCTCCAGCAGCTCCACATCCTTCTGATGTTGGGGATCACAGAGCTGGACACAGTGGGGTCTCAGCAGAAGGAAAGAACCCCCTCCCCTGACCTTCTTTTGCTACTGAAGTGCCCCATTTCTGTGTTCTGCCATACCAAGAACACACCTGATTCACTGAAGGGCAGCAGGCACCAAGAGGAGTCTGCAACACCAGAGGCACCAGAAACACAGTTCACGTAGCAAGGCATGAAATTAAACACTTTAAAAGGATGAAAATCACAACTGCACTACAGTTTGCTCAGCAAACAGCAGGATCTCTCCCTGGAGCAGGGATCTCCGGGGTGCTCCATGGAAAACAGAGCCTGAGCAATCATTCCCTGTCATCAACACAGTCACATATATATATTTTCTGTCACCTTCAGCATTCACAGCTTGTTGTGCTCCCAAAAAACACTGGAATGAAGTGTGGGCATTATGTTATTTACAGGCCACAGGTTGGAGACTTTTTTTGAAAGGGCATTTATTCATCCTATCATCACACATCACCCTAACAAAAGCCCTGGATGATGCTCAGTTATTTCCTTGTTAAAATGCTGCAACCCAGGAGCAGAACTAATAAATCAAGTCACTGGATGTGATTGAGTTTGGGTCTGTTCTGAAATTCTAAGTATTAAGAGACTGTTCCAGCAGCTTGTGTTAATTATGCTGAGCAATTAGAGGACCTGGTTAGTTTTTCATCCCTTTCCGTGCTTGATCATATCATTGACAAGTCACTTTGCTTCCCAGTGACGTTTATGGATTTATTCTGTTTCAATAATCGTAAATAACAGCTCTCTGGAAACTTTGATGGGGCCAAAATCTGTTTCATACAGGACACAATCACAACAAATTGCAGCATTTGAGACATTTATAAACTGAATTCAACACTTCTCCAGCTATTAATGTTTATTCCACCAGCAATAAAGCCAGTTGCAAAGGTTCTCCCAGTGCCATGGGCAGATAGGAATGTGGATGCCAGTGGATCTGAGAAGTCCTGAAAGGCATATTATGAGGAAAAAATCCCATTTTTCACACACTGCCAGCTGTAATTCTCCTGCAACTCTCCTATCACTGCTACAAATTCCTCCTAAAATATATTGGGAGGCCTCTGCACTTGCAGCTCGTGGTTTGTAGCTTGGTCACTGAGTGACAACCAACAAACAGAGGTGTGAGAGCAACCCATTCAGCTTTTGCTTTTTATTAAAAAATGAATCAGTAATTTTAGACATCTATTCCTAAAAATGTTCCATGCATTGGACTGAGATTCCCACCAACACTAAGGGAATGTCCTCAGCCTGGTCATTAAAACACGAGGACTTCCACAACAGAATGAATGTACAAGATTTTCTACAGCTGAAAACTACTCGAATCAACCCACAGAGTGAATAAGGATGGGAAATTAAATGTGAGCTGCAACACTGATACAACTCCCTTTAGGGCAAAATTAGGGCTGCTGGCCAGAGACCAATGAGCCAGTTTGCATTTGGACACTGACTCTTCTTGTCCCATCAAGAGATTTCAGTTTGAAGCAAGACTTCAAACACAGTTAGAAGATATAAAGGAAAACAGGAACAAGACTTTTATCCAGGAATATAATTTTCCCAGCCTTCCTCAACTGTGCTGCAGGAGGAAACCCCACATCAGAATGCACTGAAAACCAGGAGAGCAAACTGATTCAGGATGGAAAACCAACACAGATCTCATTCCTACTTGGAAAAACAAGACCTCAAGCGACCAAAAAACCACATTATAAAGGATAGTGAGCTAAACAATCTTACCCTCCTTCCCATCCACAGGTTTGGACACTTCCATGTCAAAGCTTTCCTGCAGCTGCTGGCCTTTGAAGCGGTTGAGATGCTCCTGCTCTATTAAGTTACTCTCCTCCTCTTCCAGAGGCTGCCACGTCCCATCAATAAACCACTGGCCACGCATTACAGGGATCTTTTCCGTTTCTAAAATTCAAACAGAAAAAAGATATTTTTCTTTTAATGCAACAAGTCATGAAGACAGCAGGAAAAAGGGAAGTCTGAGGGGTGTTTTGATGACAAGGTGATGCTCCTGCTGGTGGGCTCGGTGACAAATGGCTTGAGGAATACCAGAACCTCTTCCCATGGGGCTGAAAGGAGGAGGGAACGGCGTGTTGGGCGGCAAACCTGAGCTAAGGAGGCCAAACCTTTCAAGATGTGAGACATGGCCAGAAAAAGTGAACCCCAGAATGGTTTGGGGTGGAAGGGACCTTAAAGAGCATCCTGTTCCCTTCCCCTGCCACCAGCAGGGACATCTTCCATTAGACCAGGTTGCCTGAAGCCTCATTCAACCTGGCCTTGGACACTTCCAGGGATGGGGAGTCCACAACCTCTCTGGGCAACTCAGATGCAGGTTCTGCAAAATTTACCAAGGGTTTAATTTAAACAACAGTCCAGCTTTAGAGGGATCTGCTCCTCTCTCCCGAGTTGCCTTGAATTTTAGAATTATCAGGATCTCTGTGAGGTTTCTGCTCCCCTACACAATCTGACTGACAACAACCATCAGTTTCAAAGTTCTCAAGATGATGCAGAAGGAGCAGGAGACACAAACCCACTCATGCTTACCCTGACTGCACTGAGCCTTGTTTCCTTTGGGAATTGCACTTCCAAGAACCCAAATTACACATCCATTAGCATAAATGGTAATATTTAAAGATGAAAGAGGTTTTTTTATTAAAATCAGTCTTTTGCTGAGGGCTGGTTTTGGTCACTGCCAATCTCTTTTCAGTTCTCCAAATGAGGAAACTGGGTGCTCACCATTTAATGCCCATGTGGCCAAAGAGAAGTCTAACAAAAATATACCTTGGTGCTTATTCTACATCAAACTGTGCTTGGTGTCCACATTAATGACTGAGGACGCAGGGAGAAAGAATTCCCCTCTTATACCCATCCCAAAATGGGACAATAATATCCATTATTTTAATCCATAGTACCCATTCTAACTCAGCTTAAGAGTTTCTCCTCCTACCTCTGGAAAATCAAGGAGAAAAACCCTGTGTGTGATGTTCCACAAGTTTGTAAACTCCAGTTTGTCCCATGAAACTCCAGTTTCACAGATATAGCTCCCCTGAGAGCCCAGAATAGCTGGACCAGTGACCTGGGGGTGTGTGTATGTATCTATACATGTATATATGGACTGAGTCAGCCAAATGCAAACATCTCCTATGTGTCCATACAAACCCCAAAAGTTTAGCCCTACAAAGATTTATAAGAACTCAGACACAAAAAAGAGGCTTAAAACAAGGAGATGTGGGAAAAACAGACTTCCCTACTCAAACAATCTGTTCCCACCTAGAACAGGGAAAAAAAAAGAAGTGACAACTTGGCAACTGATGAAAAGAAACAGCAAGTGAAAAGGAGGCAAAAGACAAACATGAAACACGAGATTTCAGAGTTGCTGGGCACGGGAGGGATCTCTCTGATCTGTCACCAGAGCAGACACAGCTGGGTGAGGTGACCCAGCCAAGGCAGTGATGTTGAGCCTGGTCACACTGGTGCAGGTCACAAAAACATCTATTTCTCAGAGTCCCCCATCAGGATTGGGCACATCCCACCGAGCACGACATGCCCTCACCATGGGTAGGTCATTATTGTTCCTTGTGCCTGCAGGCACCTGTACACACCAAAAGTCATCTGCATCCCAAACTAATTGCAAACAGCTCCACAGATTCCTTGGAAACTCTACACCACTCTGAGTTCTTCACCCTCAGACCACTGAGTGCACCAGCTATGGGGAAAAAAAGGAAAATCACCTTGCAATAATGTCCCCACAGGGCAAGTAACACTCAGAATGTTCCAAAATTCAGTTTTGAAGCCTTTCCTGGAAGGGATTTAGAGGAAATCACTCTTTCCACAGTTCCAGAAGTGGCAATGAGCTCTCAGCACCCCAACTTTGTCACCAAAGGAGGGCACACGAGGGGGTGATGACATCCTGGAGATGATCCCACAGCAAGGAAAGGGGACCAGCAGGAAACCTCATGGCAGGGAGGGGAGCAGATGACCTGGCCAAGGAGCCCAGTCACCACTGGTGCTGGCACAGGTGCTCTCCCAGTTAGCCCAGCGTTCTCCTGACTGGGAACCCTGCAGAACAGCCCCTCTGTGCACACATGGCACAGCACAGAGGAGACTCCCCAAACAACCCTGCCAGGCTCTCATCCCAGCTTCCCAGAGATCCCAGTTTCCTTCTCAGGCCTCAAATGTGCTGGTTCCCCCCTCCCAGGTCCCCCAAAGCCCCACTGAGGCTCTGCACTCCCAGCCCTGCCTAAATGGGCTTGGTGGCCTGACCAAAGCACAGCCAGGAGGAGGGCAAGACCCAGTTCTGTCATTCAGCTCCTGTGTGCCCTCCTAAAATAGCTCTTCCAGGTAGGAGCCAGTTGTTCCGTGCTGAATTCCTGATGTTCTGCATGCTGAGGAACAAAGAGGATGGAGTGATTCGAATGGCACAGTTATTTAGTGGAAATGAACCCCAAACAAGAGCTCTGAGTGGCAAATGGCACAGAAAATCCAACATTCCATGAAAAGTCAGACTAACATTGGGGTCTACCTGCCATCAGTGAAGTGTGGAAGATGAATATTTGGTTTCCAGGTTTCCAGGAGATCAAAGTCACCCCCAGCAGTGGGAGTTGCCAGCACATCGAGCAGGTTCTGTCCAGAACCTTTGCTGTATTCCCAGATATTTTACACCTGCCAGATATCCGTGTTTTCCAGCGCATCCAACACACCCAGAACCCACTTAGGCTGCCCTGACAAACAAAGCTCTGTCTGGAGGAAGGAATGAAAGGCACATAAAATGGGAGTGGAGATAAAGGATCCCATTGTGGCCGCAGCAATGACACGGCTACGTCAGATGTTAATCCTCAGTGGGAAAATCTGTAAGCAATTCCTTCATTCTTGACAAAGCAGCCTGTGGAGGTTCCATTCATGGAATCCATAAAAAGATGGATATTTTCAAATAGCAAGCATAGGAACACTATTCTGTGCTCCAAACAAAACGAACACAAGACACCTATTTTTCAGTTTTGAAGGGCTTCAAGTTTTTCACATGGGAATTTCCACCTACAGATTTGTCAAATTCTAACTGCAAAGCATTAAAATAAACATTTTCAGGCTCTTTTTGCCTGAAACTTTCCCAGAGTGGTTCTTTACAAGGGCACTCAACAGCAGCTCTCAAATATAACATGGGCAGAGCTTTCCCCAGAAAAACTCAGCCAGGAAAAACTGTTTGAAACATGAAAATTTTAACATAAAACCTTTGCACAACCGTTCAGTTTGGGAATAAATTAATATATCTGGCTCTGGGTCTGGAAAGGGCGTTCCTATGGAAATATAAATCACTTGCAATCCCAAAGACAGATTATTATGGAGTTTTGGTTTGAAAACCTGAGCGAGGCAGTTCTGTTTTCCACCTCTGGGGAATTTTAGGAGGACCAAGGAGCTGCTTTTCTTTTCCTCCTTTAAACTCTCAGTGCACCCAAAGCACCCTGAGCTCCAAGTTGCTTTTATTCCACACCCTGAGCTGGATGAGCACCTGCTAATGGGAAACCTCCAGAGAAAACCACCTGGAAGCAAGAAGAAGGAAATAAATGACATTTCCTGCCACCAGCAGCACTCTTTGGTTTTCATAAAACTGAATACAATCTTTCTGAACTGAGATATTAAAAATCTGCAATTAGAGTCCCCAAAGAGACATTTCCTCTGGAGCCAGGATGGGAGAGCTGGGGGGGCTCACCTGGAGAAGAGAAGGCTCCAAGGACACCTGAGAGCCCCTTGCAGTGCCTAAAGGGGCTCCAGGACAGCTGGAGAGGGACTGGGGACAAGGCAGGGAGGGACAGGACACAGGGAATGGCTTCCCACTGCCAGAGGGCAGGGATAGGTGGGATATTGGGAAGGAATTGCTGGCTGGGAGGGTGAGCAGGCCCTGGCACAGGGTGCCCAGAGAAGCTGTGGCGGCCCCTGGATCCCTGGAAGTGTCCAAGGACAGGTTGGATGGGGCTTGGAGCACCCTGGGCTGGTGGAAGGTGTCCCTGCCCATGGCAGAGGGTGGCATTGGATGATCTTTAAGGTCCCTTCCAACCCAAACCACCCAACTGATGCTAAAGGTCAGCAGCCCCAAAAGCAAGTGGCATTTCAGTCACAGACAGAGATATATTAACGGGAATTACATGGAATACTCTGGACTGGGTGGGGAAATGAAGCAACTGCAACACAAGAGGAGATTTTTCCATAAATTCTGTTGCCTGTGGGAAAGAGGAAAGGCCTTCCCAACCACAGTTCCTCTGTTTAACCCTGCACAGGGGCTGCTCCTGAAAGATTCCCTCGTGTTCCATCCAGGCAACTCGATGGCAGCTCTTACATTAAAGCAGCATTAAAGACTGATGAACCCAAAGTGCCATTTTAGCACCCAATTTCACTCACTTATCCACCTTCAATACCTTCATTCACACCTTGGATATTCAGATGCTTTTAGGAAAGCTTAAACCAAGTTCTTTCAGGTATTTTTGTTTGAATGGAAGAACTGAACACGCTGTCATTACATCACAGTGCAATTCAACTTGTTTTGGGCCAGTAGAGAATTCCAAATCTATTCTATGAAGTGTTATTTCTCCTTCTCCCTGCAAGCTCATTCTCTAGGAAAGGATTTGCCTTGATTTCTTCACTGCCTTAAGTCTTGCACCACATGAGCTGCAGTTGGCAGCGCTTCAGCCTGAGAGATACCAACATATTTGCCTGGTTATACACTTGCATGGTTTATTTATACAAGCATTTCTAAATAAATGTGAATGGTGGGGATTAAAAGCGGATGAAAAGCACTTTATTTTAATCAGTCACACATATTTTACCACTTTTGCAGGAAATTAGTTTAAGAGATCTACTCTGCAACAAAGGATTTATTTAGTTTTTACACAAACAGGGCTTTTTTTCTCCCTGAAAACCCAAAGGATAAAAGGATACAAGTGCTGTAATTAATGGTATGATAGGAATACGAGTGATTTGGGGAATGATAATCATCTAAATCCTCTGAATAACAAAAATTCCCTTAAAAACTGTATTCAAGACATAAATCCCTGCACATGTGTGTAGTGGATGTGGGTAACCCAGCTACCCTTTTTTTATGAAGATCTTTAAACTGTGATGACATCTAACATAAACTGGATTAAAATCCACCAAAACAAAGCAATAACTGAGCAGAATTTGCTTTCCTTTCCCTTCTGGCCCTACCACAATAATTCTATCCCACATTTCCTGCCAGCCCATCGCTTGAAATGGGCTATTCCCAAATTTAAAGGTCCAAGAACCCTCTCTCACCTGACTGGACTCAGAACTCAGAGGACACAGAGACAGCAACTCAAGTCGTGCTCACATGGCTGAGTTGAGGCACTCCTGGCACTTTGCATCCATCAGTCTCAAGGCACCTATAACAATTTGCCCACAAATGAGATCTAGAAGGTTAATAGAATATTCAAAGGCTCCAAAATTTAAATGAAAGCCCAGGTTTTGCTCCAATTGACAATTCCCAGCTCGCCAAGCCCAAAGCCAAGAGGCTGGACAAGAAACATGAGCTGTCAGATTGAGATGCTTTTCAGTGCAGTAATTTCAGATTCCTGCTAAATTTTTGGTGTAATATCTTTTCCTTAAATCTGATTTCCTTCTTACAACAGTGGCAAACAATTTGCAGTATGTGAGGGCATAATCTGCACAAGCTGAAGGCAACTGTGAGGGGACAAATGTGACATCTTGAACTGAAAATTAGTTAAATAACGAAGTGCCCACACATTTACCAGGGGATAAAAATCCTGGGCAAAAAAGGGTGGTTTTGGTTTTTTCCTCCTTTTGTTTTATCCAAAGGTTTGCTGCAAGTGCTGAACATCATGTCTTGGAGCAACTGGAATATACACAAAAAGCTGAATGTTGACAGGAGCCACTGAAATAAATATGAGAGAATCATAGAAAAGCTTGGGTTGGAAGAGATATTCAGGATTATCTCATTCCAACCCCTGCCATGGGCAGGGACACCTTCCACTAGCCCAGGTTGCTCCAAGCCCTGTCCAACCTGGCCTTGGACACTTCAACTCTTACTTAGCTCCTTCATGGATGGGTTTGTAGAGTTTTGAAAGGAAAAAGAGAGACAAGGGCAAAAAAAAGAGAGAATGGCAATCTGCTGAGAACAGCTGCAGACACTGACTGTGACATGGAAGGTCCCTGCATTTCACTGACAGTGACACCAACATGTTCACTGGGTGAACAAAGATGTACTAAAATAGCCCCAAACTAAACTTGCATTGTTTTATCTTTGCTTTTAAATTTCTTTATATTTTAAGAGCTTAACATTCTACACCTTTCTAGCTCCTCCCTGATGTTATTTCACAATAGAGCAGGTGACTGGCATTTAAATAAAAGGAGTTGCTCATTTAACCACAGTCTGGTGACCTCCCTTTGTTCCACCACAACCACATGTGACCTGGCCCTGCTCTTTCAAAAGCAACAAGTCCTGAGGAGGAGTCCAAGGGTGAAACCCCAACCTCAGAAAACCTCAGTGCCCGAGCTGAAAAGAGATTTAATTCATTGACAGTAAAGACCATAGTTTTGTTGGTTCATCAAATAATCCCTACTTGCTCCACTGAAGCAATTTCCAGGTTACAGGTGGAAGTTGCTTTTTGAGTTTCACGGAGAACTAAACACATTCAGAGCAATCCAATTGGCACTGGTGGGATTTTCTTTCCAGACTCTGATCTACAAAGGTTCTGTGTTTGCTTCAGAGCTGCATCCCAAAGGCAGGAACACAATTTCCTCCACTGCAGACGTGGAATTAACTCTGATTGACTGAGACTGCCTGAAATATTCAAGTAACAACCTGTTACTGTTTCCTCCTGAACTGTTTTTCATCGGTTAATGTGATGAATTGAACAACCCAAAACAGGAACAAAAGGCTGATCTCCGGGATTGGCTCAAATGTCAAACACAGAAGTAATCCCACAGAAGGAGAAGTGTCCTCAAAGGAATCTCTCTGATCATCTCAAATTATAGAATCAGAGAATGGTTTGGGGTGGAAAGGAAATTAAAGATCACCCAGTGCCACCCTCTGCCATGAGCAGGGACACCTCCCACCAGCCCAGAGTGCTCCAAGCCCCGTCCAACCTGGCCTTGGACACTTCCAGGGATCCAGCGGCAGCCACAGCTTCTCTGCCCAACCTGTGCCAGGGCCTGCCCACCCTCCCAGCCACCAATTCCTTCCCAATATCCCACCTATCCCTGCCCTCTGGCACTGGGAAGCCATTCCCTGTGTCCTGTCCCTCCATGCCTTGTCCCAAGTCCCTCTCCAGCTCTCCTGGAGCCCCTTTAGGCACTGCCAGGGGCTCTCAGGACTCCCTGGAACCTTCTCTCCCAGCCTGTCCCCAGAGCAGAGGTGCTATACAGTACATACCATGTTTCTCAAGAAGAATTTTTCTATCTAAGAGAGCAGTTTAATTAACACATCCACAGTTGCTCAACACAGACCTGATCCTGATGGTCCAAATCAAAGTCCTAAAGCTCTCCAACATATTGTGCTAAGGATGAGCAGGAAACACTCATTAAAAAAAACCCCTTTGGACTGTTTTAACATGAAATGGCATTTCAGCTGTAATTCTTACCAATTAAAACAGTTCACCAAATTTCAACAGCAGTGCTCTGAAGGGAAGCACTTCCACGATCAGTGTTTGCTGCTGGGGCCACTGAGCTGCAGGAGCCTGTCCCTTATCAGCTCTTTTCCCACCCAGGGAGCCCTGGAATTCCTGAAACCACATCAGGTGAAAGCCAAAGGCACAAAAGAACAGCTGTGCCACATGACACACACGTGAGCACCTCCCCAAAGTAAGAATGTGCTCCAACCCCACCGACAGTCACGGGGTTTTTGCACAATCCCCACCTCACCCCCTGTGTGTGCTCTCCTGGTGCTCCTCAACTGGGCTTTGTTTCCACCAGCACCAATGATCATGGATGAGCAGCTGGAGAAATAAATTCTTAGATAGGAATGTATTTAAAAAAACCCAAGAGCAAGACCGTGCCCACCTCAGACCGGCCACTAATGACCAAGATGAAGCTGTCCAAGGGCACAATAACCTTTGCTGTCAACTCCTCCCCTCTCCTCTGCAGGGATTGTTTTTCCTGGGCTCTCCTCCTAATCTCACTTCCTTCTTCTGTCTACTCCACCCCAGCTCCTCATTTCCCTGCCCTTTCATCCCCATGTTTAACTTTTCCCTTCAATTTTAATTTTATCCTGTAGGGTTTCCCCTCCCAGAAAATCAGCACGGTTTGGGTGGGAAGGGACCTTGAAGATCATCCCATCCCACCCCCTGTCATGGGCAGGGACACCTTCCACCAGCCCAGGTTGCTCCAAGCCCCATCCAACCTGGCCTTGGACACTTCCAGGGATCCAGGGGCAGCCACAGCTTCTCTGGGCAACAATTCTAATTTCTTTCACCTCCAACATCACATCACCTGCTGGGATCCCACCTATACCCTGTATTCCCCTCATCCCAGGGTTCACTAATCACGCTATTTACAATATTTATCATCTCTGGAGTTCCTCCTCTCCAGCTCCACTCCAGCTCCTTGCAACCCACTCAAAGAGATCACATCACACCAGTGACCTTTTCCCTGGCCAGCACTCAAACCAGCACTTCATCTTTGCTTTTTTCCACCTTACAGACACAACTGAGAGAACTGCTCATGCTTCTTACTTCCATTTCTTGCTCTTTTGCAGATTTTTCTTCTACCAAGGCCTCATGCTTAGTAACTGGCACAGTGACAGCTCTTTCAGATCCTTTGAGAGCTCTGGACAAGGTCTCTCTTTGCTTTCAGTGCTGTTTTTCTCCAAAGAGTATCACACACACATAAAACTTCACCCTTCATCTCTGTTTAATCCAGCTCTGTCACCTCCAAATGAAATCCCATCCTATTTCTTTGATATCACCACTGTCCTATCAGGATGCAAGCCTGAATTAAGTCAGAACAGAACTCCTGATCCTTCCCAACCCACATTTTCTGACACCCCCTCAGCCACAACTTGCAACCCAAGTATTCCCTCCCTCTCTGCCTTTGTCCTTGTTGACCACATCCAGCCAGGAAAAGTGCTGGACCACATCAAAGGGCAAACACAACTCCCTTTTTAAGCCACATCCATCCTTAGCTGCTCTGCTGGAGCTGACACATCCACTGGACAGGGATTCTGGTGCTGTTTAAAGGAGTAAGACAAGATTCATTTTGCTTAAACAGTGCTTGGAGATCACAAACACAAAAGGTGAGGACACAGAAGAAACCTGCCCTGAGAGACACATCCAGGCAAAGTTCTGACATCTCCCCCCTGTTCTATTAAAAGCAGCCTAAATGTCACAAGTTCTCTCGTCTGACAGAAGGTACCAGAGGCCACAAACAAAAGCAGAACATACAAATAAGTGCAGTTTGATACATGGAACACTGCAAGTCTGAAAGTTGTTTCATCTGTGTGTGTTAGATCATAGAATCCCATTTGATTTGAGTTGGGAGTGACCTTAAAAACCACCTCATTCCACTCCCCTGCCATGGGTAGGGACACCTTCCACTAGCCCAGGGTGCTCCAAGCCCCTTGGACACTTCCAGGCCTTTTTGGTCACAAAGGAGATGGACAAAACTAAAGCTACAAGATGCTTTTGAAATGATGGTATAGTGAGAGCAGCAGCACAAAAGTAAAAGCCAGAAAGATTCTGAGCAGCAAAGGCAATGCTTCACTTTTACCAAGTAAACTCCCAGTGCTTTCTTTACAAAAGAATAACACACCTGGAGATAAAAAAGCAACAAAATAGTATTCTGGAATTCAACCTTCAATCAAAATGTCCTTTACACAGAGGAAACTGCATAATCAAGTTCCAAGACTGTCCAACAAACCAAAAATGACATTCTAAGAGTGCTGAAAAGCATCTAAAAACACTGCTAAAACCAGACTAAACCAAATGAAAGTCACAAACACACTGATAAACTCTTGATTCCAAGCCCTTAATTTACATCTTGCCTCGTGCTTCTGTTTTAATTCTGTTCCAGAATATGACACAAAGCCATACCCTGAACACGCAGCCTCGGAAGAAATATGGGACACTGATTAAAGCAGCCAGGCCTAGTGGGGCCTCCAGTCTGGCTTGGGGTTGTCACTCTGTAAAATGCCACGACACAAATTCATGCTGCCAGGTCTAGGGAAGGCAGAAGCACCCAGGGCTCCTGCAAAACACAGAGAAGCTCTGAAATGTTCATTTTTAAGTCTTGACAGCACAGCCACAACAACCACCAGTGACTGAGGTACAAAAGACCTCCTTATCTTGCTGCTGGCATCTCCCTCCTGCATCAAACAAGCACATGGGTAAAACAAAATCCACGGAGAAAAGAGCCTTTTGGAACCATCTGGTGCCAACATCAAGTCCCAGGAATCCTGCCTGACTCCGAGTTCAGGGGGCAGGTAACCCTGCCCTGGCACTCACAGCTCATTTTGCCAGGTGCTCATGCCTTCCTCTCCTCGTTTCCACAGCAGCTCTCAGACTGCTGACGAAAGAAAATACAGGGGCTTGGATATTTCTTTCAGTCCAAGCTTAAAGGTGGTTGAAATGGTGGGGTTTTTTTAAAGCTGCTCTCGATTCCAGCCTTAAAATTAAGATGCAGTGGTTCACTCTGTGTTCACAGGTATTTCCAGGTTAAGGACAGTAAGACATCTGTTCTATCAGCACATCTTCACTCAAGGATAGTCCTAAGGAACAAATTTCTTTTTTAAATACAAAAAGAGGCGTTTTACTTAATAGACTTCTGCAACTATTAGTTAAAAAAACATCTGTGTTAAAAACAAATCAATCCCCCCCACCCTTCCCAAACCTGTGTTGGGGAGTAAAGTTATTTATCCTTCCCTAAAAAGATAAAGCTCCACAAGGTCCCCAAATTTAGAAATACATGATGTTGTTGCTTCTCTCTACCACTACAGATTTGACAGAAGTCCTACTCCAACTTTAAAATCTACTGTTTCATGACAGACACCAGCCAAGGTGATGAGTGTTCCCAACACACAAAATTCAAACTGGTGAATCATGGAAATACAGGATGGTTTGGCTTGGAAAGGACCTTGAAAATCCTCAGGTTCCACCCCCAGCCATGGGCAGGGACACCTTTCACCAGACCAGGTTGCTCCAAGCCCTGTCCAACCTGGTCCTGAAACATGCTGGGATGAAGGAAAATGCCTGGAGAGGGACTGTTTTTTAAGAAAACACCACAAAACCTAAACACAGACAACTTGGTGATGTAACCACGAAAAAAAAGAAGGACAAGGCAGGAAAGAGGAAAAACTCACAAGCCAAGGAACAGGAGAGTCACCCAGATGTCCACAGGCTGTGGATGTAACACACTCACCCAGGACTCTGAAAACTAGACTGAGAACTCTACAGCAAGATTGTTGTAGAGCAGAACTGGGAGGGCAGAAAAGGGTTGGATAATTTAAAATTTATATGGAAGACTTTTGCATAAAATATCACTCATTGTTATAACCACAGAGAACAAGCAGCAGCCCAGCACCAAGTTACCCACTTATCTGAAAACCTGCACTAGTAATTTTCATCCTCTTGCACCGTTTTTGCTGGCTCTACAATCCTAATTAAATAAATCCCAGAGGTCACAAGGTAAGGATTCAATTCTCAGTAATTAATCTGCTCAAATTGTAACTCAGGCTGATATTCCTGATGTTACCAATGAATCCTGCAGTGAGCTTTAGAGATGTGGAGGGAAAAAATACTCCAGCACATGCCCAGCTGTAATCAACATTTCCCTGGCATTAAGATGTCCCAGTGGCTGAGGAACTGTCAGCTGAGGAACTGTCAGCTGAGGACCCAACTGCTCGGTGTGGTAGCTGTGTGATAGCAGCCTCCCCTGGACTGCAGCACATACAGGAAAAAGAGCAAAAGAACAAAGATAAAAGCTTTTGACTTCTGCTCCGAACTGAACCATGAATCAGCAAAACCAGCCAGCAGTTCCTGTCCCTTTCAACCTGCACCTCAGCATGTTTTAAGTCAGTTGTGCTCATGACACTTCATGCCTGTGTGGTCAGAGAGGAGGATTCTCCTGCCTTACTCATGGGCTGGTGGAAGAGCTGGGCTGGCACCACCAGCTCCCTCCCACACTAAGGCAGACCCACGTAGCAGCTTCCCTTTGGATCCAGAATTACCAACACGCTACCAAATGGGGATAATTTGGAAACAACAGCTGCACCAAGGCCTTCAGGGATGACACTGAATCCCTGGGATCTGACCTGGCTGTTCTCTCAGGTCTGGATGCAGCAGCTGGGAGGGAAAAATGGGAGAAGGCAGGAGCACCCATGTACACAGGGAACAGAGGCAAAGAAACATGCAGGTGAAAGAGAAGTAAAACCAGAAGTCACTGAAAGACCCTTGAAACACCACAAGATGATCTTAGACTTGCAAAGGAGCGGACCTGCTAATAAGAAAAGACTTGAGCACTCCCCTTAATCAGCTTTCTGAGGACTAGAAATCATCCCTGCCATCAGTCCTCTCAGGACCATGAGTTTATTTCTCCCCTGCCTCTGGTGTAAACCTCTGGGAACGTCTCCTTCCAAGCACCAGAAATCATCTCTGCACAGCCTATGCTGTCATTTGAAACATCTGCTTCTCAAGCTTAACAAGACTGAATCAGCTTCCCAAATGGACAAGGCACAGTGTCAAGAAATTAAACCTTTAAGCTGCTGACGAGGGCAGCCTTTTGCTCCCATGACCGAGAGCAATCCTGCCTCACCTGACAGCTCTGCTCGCTCCTGCCCCTCTCTCCCCATGGCACAGCTACAAGGATGGCAGCAGTTTCCTCACCCCTGGCATGACCTGCAGCTTCTTTTCCCAGTAATCATGCATGAAGTGCCACCAGCAGGGTGGTGACAGGGAGAAAGCCACCTCCACTTTCTGTTCAGGTGGAGCAGAAAGTGCCCAGGCTCCTCCAACTTCAAACACGTGTGGACTGAGCCCTCTGCTCACTCCTCAGGCTCGGTGTCTGTTTGCTGGGGAGAGGATTTGAAAGACAAATTGTCCTGTGCCACACAGTATTGTCATTAATGGATCTTCCTCCTGCAAAGGTGCTCATAAATAAGAAGGAAAAGAAACAAAAACCTATATTTTCATCTCTGAAACAGTTCTGCTGTTCCTCTCTAGCTCCTGAGCCTCAAAAAACATGCAGAGGACACAAGAGAAACCTGCCGGTCCCTCTCCCAAGCCCATGCCAGGACATGCTCAGCTACTCTGCAGCTCACTCTGCTCTGTAACATCCCCCTTGTCCTTGAAGGAATGCAGTTGGAAAGCAAGTCCTCATGGACAGTGAGCAGTGGCACGGCTTGTCAGCTCCAGGAAAGCAGGTGCTCGCTTGTCCAGTGAGACCTTGGGAAACATTCCACCAAAGGAAGGGGCAGAGAGCTGGAAGTGTCTGCTCCTCTCCCATCTCTGTGCTCCAAGGCCCCCCTCCTCCAGCAAAGCACACGTGAATGGAAGGGGAGGGGTGGGAGAGGGTGTATCCCCACCTCATTTTGAAGTTGAGGGGATGAAGCAAATTCCCCTCCACTGGAAGGGTAAGAATTAAGGACTGTGTGTGCGTATGAGGTGCCTGTTGCATCCCCTCCAACAGAAAGGAGGAGAAATCCCATTTCATTGCCCCTGCCAGTGGACAGGTGATGGCAAAGTAAATATAAAGCAGAGTATCATCATCTCCCTAGTGGAGAGGTCAAGGCCACAGAGGTGAAGCCAGGTATCAGCCCTCTCTTCCATCATTCCTCACTAAAAGATGAGGGATCAGAAGTGTGTGTGATGGGCAGGAAGGGGACAAACAACTGATGCTTCTCCCCTGCTCCTTCTGAGGTGAGCAGGGAGGGAAAGGGGGGAGTGCTGAGACAAACATCCGCTCTCATTCCCCCTTTGCTTAGGAAAAAGGAAGCATAAATAAGAAGGTTCTCAGCCACCTTCCCTCCCGCTTTCTTCCACACGTGTCAAGAAATGAGAGGATGCCCAGCCCTCCCTTCTCCATGTCTCTGTATGGCAGGTGTGAATGCCCTCGACCATCTCCCTCAGGTGTGAGTGCACAGGGAGGCCAGAAATGCTCCGTTCCCTTCGCATTTGGAAGTGCCTGAAGTGCCCAGAACACCCCGAGGGGGTACCCAGTACCCCTCATCCTCCAGGGGGGAGGCAGGGACCAGAGGGTGGTCCAGTGGGACCAGGGGATGCTCAGGGATGCCCATACCTCTTCCCTGATCAATGTGCCTGGGAGGGCGGGATGCCCCGAGCCTCATCATGCCCCTTCCGTCCCCACCACATCCCTGAGACCTGGAAGGGGAATTCCCATTCCCTGCGCGCTCAGGTGCATCCTGGCGATGGGCACGCCGCGTCCCCTCTCCCTGGGCAGTGTTTTGCCCTGTGCCTTTGACACATGAGCACACAGGCCGGGTGTGTTTGCCCAGGGGGATGCTCTGGATGGGGCAGTGGGAGCACCGCGGTGTCCCCACGGTGTCCCCAGCCCGGCGGGCCCCGCATCCCTCCGGGGACACCCCGGCCACCCCCGGGGACCCCCGGCAGGCACTCACGGTTCCAATAGACGGGGTAGCTCTCTGCGCTGGCCACATCCACCTCGTAGAGCCCGCTGCGCACACACACCGGCTCCACGGCCGCCGCCTCCCCCTCGCCGGCGGGGCCCAGGGCACGGAACGCCCGCTCGATGCGCAGCGAGTCGTAGCCGATGAAGGGCTTCCAGGTCTTGCGGTCCTCGCGGTAGAACCAGCGCACCTCCTCGGCGCCCAGCTCCCGCACCACCTCATAGCGGGGCCGGGGCCCGCCGGGC
>WBMV01001102.1:0-21988 GCA_013396655.1 Campylorhamphus procurvoides | reverse complement strand
GTGGCCAACATCCTGATGGGGGGCTGTGGCTGTGTGATGGTTGCACCCCCAACCCCACCTTCACACCCCCAATGCCACCTTCACACCCCCAACCCCACCTTCACATCCCCAACCCCACCTTCACACCCCCAACCCCACTTTCTCACTCACACCCACACCCTTTTTCCTAAGGTAAGGACAGGGGAAGGGGGTCACTGGATGTCACCCCTGCCTGAGAGTTACCCAAAGCACCCAACTGCCTGTGCTGGCCTGTGGTGGATGGTGGGGTTTATAAATACCCCACCTCAAGTGGTTGTTTTTGTGTGAATGTCCTATACATTCATGTGCCACCACCCCTAAATGTCTGTGTGTGTCATTCTCCTTATGGATTTACAGGAAAACTCGTCTCAGCCTCACTGTCACTTGGGAAAACCCCCAAAAAACCAGGATACAGAGCATGTATTCCCCTTCTGCCTGTCTCCATCCTACAGCCTGCGATGACAAGGGGACTTCTGTGCATTACAAGGAGTTGGATGTCCAAAAATAGGTTTGTGCCCTACCTCCTGTGTCTGCTTTCAGGCAGGGAATCCTGTTAATGGAGGGTGGTAAAACCCAGAGAGAGGCCAGACTGAGTTCAGGCTGGAAGGGAAGGTGAAGCTTTTAAAAATGTTCGCTGCTGGCGTGGTGTTTCCCTGAGTCATTAAAATCCTCCTGAAAGACTGCAGGTGGATCCTGGGATGCATCAGCAGCACTCTCCAAACCTAAAAGCTCCAAGAACATTGTTAATTCAACCACAGGAGCTTTGTGCATGTTTGTTCTATCTTCTCAAGTGGAGAAAGGGAGGAAAAAAAGAGGAGAGAAACAACGAACAAGCCGGAGGAGGAGGCTGTGTTGGGGTGGTTGGTCTCATTGCTCTACCAAAAGGGATATGATCTGTTTGTTTAAGTCATATTTTGCATTTCCAATGAACTGCACAAGGTAATCTCACCCTGAAGCCTTGTCCCAGATTTTTCTCCACAGTGGGGAAGAAAAAGGGAATGTTTGTTATCTTGTAGACTGTGTTGTAGACACAGATTGGAGGATTCTCACTTTTTGTCCCCATTTCCATCAGAGCCAGTGGAATTTCACCATCTTTTCTCCTTCAACAAATGTTTCACCCTTCATGCCATCCTACTCATCTTCTCTCTCCTTTGGTTCCTTGCCTGAGATCGAGGGAGGATTGTCCAAATGAACAAGGGGCACTGCAAATTTTCTTTACTTATTTTATATATTCTTTCAGATTATGGAGTCACAGAATGGTCTGGGCTGGAAGGGACACTAAAGATCATCTCATTCCACCCCCTGCCATGGGCAGGGACACCTTCCACCAGCCCAGGTTGCTCCAAGCCCCATCCACCCTGGCCTTGGACACTTCCAGGGATCCAGGGGCAGCCACAGCTTCTCTGCCCAAACTGTGCCAGGGCCTGCCCACCCTCCCAGCCACCAATTCCTTCCCAATATCCCATCCATCCCTGCCCTCTGGCAGTGGGAAGCCATTCCCTGTGTCCTGTCCCTCCATGCCTTGTCCCCAGTCCCTCTCCAGGTCTCTTGGAGCCCCTTTATGATTGTTCTTCATTACAGCTGCCCTGGAGACCTACAGAGACACATTGCCTGGAAACTGGGTTATTAAAAGCAAAATGAAGGGAACTCCCGAGCCTGGAGCCCCTCCTGAAGGAGTTCCTATGGCTTTCCTTTTGATTTTATGAGGTTTTTCCTGGGATGGACTGGTATAAATGAAGCTGTGCCCCCAGACCTCTCTCATTTGAGCTTAAAAATGGAGTATTTCCCCCCATTTAGTGTTAACAGCTCTGAGCTCACAGATGGGGAGCAGCTTGAAAGTTCCTGGCATGACACAGGACTCAAGTTCCATCACGACAGAGTTACAAGAAATGAAAAAATAAACCCGAAAGTATGAACTTCATTTACCATCAGAGGAGGAAAATTTCCTTACAGTGGAACAAATGTGCAAGTCTTAAAGCAAAGTTGCCTTTATTTTGAAATGTTATTTATGTACCACTGTGAATTTCTATATAGATCCTGGTGGGTCTCTTCCAACTCAGGATATTCTATTCTACAACTAAGAGTGGTAGGTACTGTGATCCTTCTATCATCTTCACAGAAGAATTCCATAGATCTATATAATCTATATCTATATGTCTATCTATATCTCCATGTTTCTTTTCTGCAGAGTTAATACATTTGGGAACTTCCTGGGAAACAGATAAGGAGGCTCCCAAGGACTTCCCTTTGTACAAGGGGAAAAGGTGCCATGAAAGTAAATATAATAATATATAAGGATTCTGTGATTCTGAGCTCATGTTACCAAATTCTCCTGAAGATCCTCATTCCATCAGTCTTTGTTTAGAAGACAAGTTAGTCCCATCTGAAGTAATGAAACTACTCACAGTTTACAAACAGTGTGATCTTCTCATGTTTTCTTGCAGCTCCCTTATAAAGCACAATGAACAGCACAAGTGCAAGCGCTTGCAAGAGCCCATTAGAAAGAGCCCTTTATCCATTGATGAATCCTTTATTACAAAGCCATTTTAAGACCTTTCCATTAGCTATTTTTAATCCATTTGCTGTGCACTCGTATTGATTCTGGGTGTGTATTTTTTGCACTGTGAAGCACTGAATCAACACCGTTCCTGCTGTCAGCCGTACTTGGGATTTCATTAAAGAACAAGATGAAGTTTGCCCTTTGACAGGAACCAATTCCCACAAAACCTGCTGATTGCTGTTCCATTCCATCCCCACTCTCCATCTCCCTGTTAACTGGTACAAACCACTTGGCTACACGCGGGGCAGGAGCGATGCTGGACTCGCCAGCCTGAAATGACGTGGACTTACCTTAGTCACGCTCTTCAAATATTGACACAACGCTGGTTTTCTTCTCAGAAATGGCCTCCTGGGCTGTTTATAAACTCTCACATTCCCACCTTGTGTGAGAACAGTCGTCTGGAGAACCAGCTCTCAAAATGATGACACACACGTCCCCGAGACCTGCTGTTTCTAAAATGTTAGCTGTGCTTTTGATGTTCTTTTTTAAGTTGCTTGGATGGGAAGCGTTTCATCATCCTTACATAACATGGAAGTGGCACTCTGGAAATGACATTTAACTTTGTCCCAAATACAGGCAGGAAATATTTATCCAACACTTCTGCTTCCCCCCCTTTCACTCCAGTTTCACAGCTACCCAAATATATTTGGATACACAGAGAGTATTAGTAATTGAATTCTGCTAAAATATTGTTCATCAAATTAAGCAGTGCTCAAAAAAAAAATCTTACCTTGCAACAAGTTTTCTGCACAGGGAGCATTAACTCTGTGGCTGTTTTAGAAGATATATCGGTCAACTGGCTTCAAAATCCCCCTTGTGAGTGTTTTCCCTCCTGTCAGACATGTGAGGCTTGTCTGGTTTTTTTATGTTTTTCTTTTCCTTGAACTATTGGCACAGCACTATGGGCACAGTTCTTATGCCAAGGTCAAAGTGCCTTCCAGGAGATCTGAAATGCTATTCCAAAGCCACAGATCCACATTCCTTTAGCCCTGCTGCAAGAAGCAGCAGAATATCCCCCTCTGCTCTAAAAGACAAGGATCAGGGAGCAAGGAGGGGGTCATTTCTGTGATATCAGAGATTGTCTCTCTCAATGCAGCATTGTTCAGTTGTATAGACTTCTGCCTTCTCTTTTTCCCCACGTTGTTCCAGCTCAAACAAAGGAAGAAAGCAAAGAAATGATCCCTGACAGGAATATTTGCCCTTTCAGGCTTTGATCTGGCGAGGTCCTGGCGTGAAGTGCTCACCTTTGTGTGGGTGAGACTCACAGAAAGCCAGGCACAGGCAGGTGGTGCTGGCAGAGAAAAGGCTGAACTTGGACTATTTCTGCTGGTGTGGGCTCAGCCCCCACATCTCCTCCAGGCTCCTCTTCAGCTCTGCCTCTCCACGGATCTGGATTTTGTCCCTCTTGGAGGAGTGAATGACAACAGGGCAACCTGTTGAACATGACAAAGCTGACGGGATAAGGGAAGAGTTTCTGGTGGTGAGTTTAGAAAATGGTGCTGCCAGAGAGATGTGGGAGATTAAATCATTGCTCCCACAATATCCTGGCACTGCACATGTCCCTCTGAAATGAAGCAGGCAAAGATGTGGAAAGATGTAAAAGCATCAAATGTGGGCACTGCGCTCAATCTTTTAGCCAAGACCCTGTCAGCATTCTTCTGAGGAGTGTTAGAGGAAAGTTAGCTGCAAGGTAGGCTCAGAGAGGGGGTGAAAATTTATGGGATCTATCCCATAAATGTGTTTGCCATCCAAGGTGTGTGTCCTGCACCAGGCAGAGTGACAGAACCATGGAATGGGTCAGTTGGATGGGATCACGGTGGGTCATCTGGTCCAGCAGGGTCATCCCAGAGCACATGGCACAGCATTGTGTCCAGAGGAGTCTGGAATATCTGCAGTGAGGAGACTCCACACCCTCTCTGAGCAGCCTGTTCAGTGCTCAGTCACTGCACAGGGAAGGAAGTCCTTCCTCATGTCCAGGTGGAACTTCCTGGGCATCAGTTCCTGCCCATTCCTCTTGTCCCATTTCAGAGGACCCTGAGCAGAGCCTGGTCCACCCTCTGGTCCTTCAAACCCAGGTACTTCTCCTCGCAGAGAATCACTGCAGCCCATCTCCAAGATGTCAAGAGCTGTCCCTTAAATGATGTCACCTCATTTCTGAGGTATGTCCCTTCCTTCCAAATGACTCTTCCAAGTCGGTTCTGTCACGTGTCTCTCGGCTCTGGGATTGGGGCAGTTCCCAGTGTCAGAGGGGTTGCTATAGCTGATTTATTTTCCTTGCAAAGATAGTGAATAGATGGATGAAAATAGCATAGAAAAGGTAGTTCTGGTATTTTCAACCAGTTGTAACAGAAATTCCTTGAAAAATTCCTTGAAACTCTGATTTTTCCATGTCTTTCATTTAGCCAAAGCCATTAAAATACAATCTGAGAGTAAACTTATTTCTTCCCATGTTTGTTGTTGCTGTTGTTTTTCTTCCAGAGGAGATACCGAGAGTGTGGGCACACAGGGGGCACATTAGTTCTGCAGATCCAAGAACAATAAATGAAGTTGACACAGATATTTTGTTTGGGGACAAAGAGAGGGCTGTTGTGTAACATTCCAGCCAGCGTTGACTGTGGAATTGACAGGATCAAGGCTGGAAACAAGGACCAAGAGGCAAAGCAGAAAGACCCTCCAGAGGAAACCATCACAGGACTTTGGGAAAATGGGAAGCTGGTTCCTTTTTGTAAATGCTGAGGCAAAGAGGATGAGCTCACTGTCTCTCCCACACACCTTGATATTGGGCATCTGAAAAGATGGGAAGCACAGAACATTTCTCACCACAAAGGAAAATGAAAACCCCTTTATCCTGCACAAAACTCCCTGTCTGGGGAGTGAGTGAGTGAAAAGCCATGGACAAGAGGTGGTTACAGGTTGTGGAAAAGCTTCTGCATATAGAGATTAAAAAGGAAAAAAAAGGAAAATCCCCTTGGGAGATGATTGGAGGACACAGGGCCAGGGAGAGGAGGGTTTTGTAGGGGTGTGGGGCTGTGCTAGAGTTCACAGCTGAGAATCTTGAGAGCGGGGTCAGATGAGGAAAAAAGAAATGTTAATGCCCTCAGGGCCAGAGTCACAAGGCCTGGAGGATTATAGTCAAGTGTTTTGTCTCATAGTAACACCCAAAAGCAGTGCTGGAATTGCAGGGCCTTGGGAACACTTGGCACTGAAAGTGACTTTGAGGTCACGGTCAGTGTGACCATGTGTGAAATCCTGGCCTTGCTGGCACCACTGTGAGCATTGCCATGGATTTAAAAGGTTAAAAAGTCACCCACTCTCCGGGGTTCAGCCTTTCCCTTCCCAAACATTTATTATGGGCAATCAATCCCAACCCATGGAGGTATTTCTGGCTTCAATCTCAGGTGACTGTTACGATGAATCACAAGGATATAAAATGCATTCCCTGCTCCTTGTTGTACACACTGTTCTAGGGAAGCACAGGAGCAATGCTCGTCATTCCATCCCTGAGGGAAGAGCTGAGGGACACACTCAGCTCCCAGAGCAAGCGTGGCAATGGAAACACTCACAGAAAGTCACAGAATGTCTTAAATACCTGGCTGAAACAGTGCCTGGCTGAGGAGACCTTTGAGCCTGCACATGCCTGCAGAGAGGCAGACCTTACATCTTCCCAAGGTGTCACCTGATAGCAGGTGAGTGACCTCAGACCATCTGATTCCCCAGGGAACATCCTCGTGACTCGTGGTTTAGCAGGTAAAATGGGACCTTCTCTGCCTGTGGCTGTGGCATGTCCTAGAGAGAGGGTTGTGGGAAAAGTCACCATGCTGCCATCTGTCTGGGACGGTCAGGTGACAGCCAGGACCACATTCCAGCTATAAATACACCACGGTTTAGTCACTTCCATTGAAAGCCTCCGATTCCAGAGGGTCCCAGGACACTCTGGTTCTGCTGAATATTCCAGCTACTTTGTTCTGCCTCCAGCACCAGAGGGACTCACTTCTCCTCCGAGGTCCCCTCTTTGATGTCACAGCTGGAAGATGGATCGAGCTGTGGTTGTGAGAGGGACTGAAGGCAGGAGATCTCCTTCCTATTTATAGTGGAAGTTCTATTTTAGCAAGGAGTAAAGAGCCTGGCAAGGAAAGTCAGGAGAGAGGCCTTGGAGAGTGAGCTCTTTCCGGTTAAACTCATCTAGCTTTCCCATTTTCCAAGATTTTATGGGCTGAAATGAGGCAGTCTGTGTTCATATGGCACAGGAGGATCAAAAAGGAAAAAAAAGAACAAGCATCTGATGTGGAAAATCTCCCTGTGGTAGAAAACCTGACTGTGATGGAAAACTTCCAAGGACTGGGATTATTGAAAAGGCCACTTGAAGAAATTTCCTCCCTGTTTTTTTGCAGAGGTAGATAACAATCTCATTGTGAGATAAACCTCCTGCCCTCCATCAATTTGCATTCACTCCCATCAACGTGCAGCCCCCAAATTTCCCATTTATATAAAGCAAGGTGACATATAAATATTTCCAGCCTGGGTGCCACGGATGGGGACATGTGTGGCTGCTCAGGGGACTGGATCCCTCCTGCTTCTCACCTGTGGATCTGTCCCTGGGCTGGCAGAAATGCAGAATAACCAAAACTTTTCTGAGGATTTGCAGTAGGTTCAATCACACCCCTTTTCCAGAGCATTCCAAAGGCTTCCTAGGGAAAGGCTGGGTGGTTATTTAAGTCCCAGGTCACAGTGGCCCTCTCACCCCAGGTGACCTCTGTGAGTTAGAAGCTTAGAGTCATGTACACCATGTTGTGCAGAGGGCTGGAATGGGTGGATCTGCAAACCAGTGATGTCTTTAAAGATCCTTTCCCTGTTTCCCAAACAGGCACTTGCACTGGAAAACAGGCACCAGCCCTCCCAGATTGGCTCAGAACAGACATGGCATTTTGGGTGGGTGAGGGAGAGGCAGACTTTGGGTGCCGCTCTCTCACTGCCTCTGATTTCACGCCCTGATCTGAGGGTTTGTTTGTGCTGCAGGACTTCATCACTTGGTTATTGCCCAGGATTTGGATTTCGGGAGGGAGGCTCTGGTGACAGTGTCACACAGCCAAAGCTGGTGCCAGCCCCACCATCAGCTCTCTCTAATGATGTCAACATCTGTATTCAGGCAGTGATAGCCCATGCCCTGTCTTCTTTTTACAGTGATTTTCAGCCAGCAGTTCCTGAGGGGGAAACTAAAATCAGAACCCCTTTCTGTGCTCTCACACCCCTCCTGGCCTGAGTGGGTGGCCAGGATTGCAGGTTGTGTGTTGGGCACGTAAAGCACAGTCAGACAAAGTGGATATGCTGCAGTTAGACCTCTCCCTGGGCAGAGAAAACTTCAAGCACAGGGAATATTTGTCCATAATTTTCTGCTCAGGTCCTTAAGAAAATGGAGAGAACGTTTCTGGTGGGAGGCAGGATGGCAATGAACAGGTTTTGTCATCGTGGTCTCCACAGCTGTGAAGTCTTGGGCCCATAACAAGTGTCAAGGTGCTGGTATTGAACTTTTTATTGCCTTGTACCCGAGACAGACCCCAGGAAGAGTCACCAAGCACGAGTGTCTGGCCTTTCTGATGCCTTTTCTATGACCTGGATATGGCTCAAAATGAGAGGCAGAACTTCCCCTCGTGCTCCAAGAGAGCCCCTTCACTCTGCTCTGGTGAGACCTCACCTGCAGAGCTGCCTCCAGCTCTGGAGTCCCCAGCACTGGAAGGATATGGAGCTGCTGGAATGAATCCAGAGATCACAGAGATTCTCCAGGCTCTGCTCTGGAGCCAGGCTGGGAGAGCTGGGGGGGTCACCTGGAGAAGAGAAGGGTCCAGGGAGACCTGAGAGCCCCTTGCAGAGCCTAAAGGGGCTTCAGGAGAGCTGGAGAGGGACTGGGGACAAGGTAGGGAGGGACAGGACACAGGGAATGGCTTCCCAGGGCAGGAGGGCAGGGATGGATGGGATATTGGGAAGGAACTGTTGGCTGTGAGGGTGGGCAGGCCCTGGCACAGGTTGGGCAGAGAAGCTGTGGCTGCCCCTGGATCCCTGGGAGTGTCCAAGGTCAGGTTGGACAGGGCTTGGAGCAACCTGGGCTTGTGGAAGGTGTCCCTGCCCATGGAGGGGGTGGAATGAGATGGTCTTTACAGTCCCTTCCAACCCAAACCATTCTGGAATTCTATGATTGCTACTAGTCTTGTAAGGTTTTATTTTAATTCTCCATCAATTCCATATGCTTTCCTTCTCCCCTTTCTCAAGGCCTAACAAAGCCAGCCAAGAATCCTCATTTTGCAACTGTTGTAACTTTTATAACTGTTTTGGATGCTGGAAAAGCAATACTCAAGGAAAGAGGCCAAAACCAGCAAAAACATGGCAGATTTCAGAGCCGCTGATAATAAGATGGGAAGAGTATCTGCTTCCCCAGCAGCCAAATCATAAATGACAGTTGAAATCAAGCGGCAATCTATTTTTATTCATCTTTTCTCTCCACTTTACCTTGCTTTCACCATGTCTTTTTCTTAAAAAGAGAAGAAGAGCCTATTGCTTGCCCTGACTTGGGAAAGCCAGGAATTTGGGCTTTATTTTTGTCAGGTAAACAAGCAAACACAGGTATTGCAGACCCATTATCCCTCCCCCTTTATTGATCACTTCATGGCAAACACCGGTGCAAAAAGCCTTCACCAATTAGTTTTCCCACATTTCTGTGGTCTGCCCAAGCTCATTTATTCCATCCAAACGAAACATTTTGCTCGGGAAAATCATCCCTCTGCCTCGTGACTTGCCTTTTTCTCCCATCCTGCTTTTCCTCTTTATGTGGCTGTGGCTCATGGATGTTCTGGGGAACAATCCCCACCTCTGTGTTTGTGCTCAGCGTGAACAAAACACTCTGTTCCTGCTGCCAGAGGCTGCTGCTCCTGTTTTTGGGCGTGGCCTCATCTCTGACAAGTTGCTGAGTCCCTTCAGGGGTTCACTCCAACAGCCCACCCTGAAACCCCTTTGCTCACAGCAGGCAGGAGAAGCTCCTTGTTTTCACTTGGTGCCTCTTACAGACCAGTGATAGCGCTCCAGTGGAAGGATTCCCTGACTTGATGGGAATTCATCAGTGAGCTTCTCCAAGGATTTGATCCAGTCAAGGATGCAGGAGCCTTTCCAGTAGCATCTCTGTGCTCTTGTTTTGTCTATTTTACTCAGCAGCTGCCCCTTCACCTCGAAGATCATATTACAGTCCCTTCCAACCCAGGTTTGGGATGGAAGGGACCCTAAAGATCACTCCATTTCAAGCCCCTGCCATGGGCAGGGACACTTTCCACTATCCCAGGTTGCTCCAAGCCTGGCCTTGAACACCTCTAGGGATGGGCAGGTGACACAGAGTCTTTTCTCTCTCCTTCACCCACCCTTGCTGTGGGTTTTCCTCCACCCACACTGCAGAAGTCAGAGCAGCCCTTTGCAGCCACCCCCTCTTCCAGTGCCCTGGAGGCACGAAACTGGTGGGGGAAGGATTTCCCCACCCGGCCCTCCCTCTCACCACCCCCGGGAGGAAGGAGGGATCCCCCAGGAGCTGGTCCTTGGAGGCAGGAGCAGCAGGACAGGGAAATGCAAAGAGCAAACATGAAAACAAACCCCTGCAGAGCAGCACAGACCACAAAAACCATCTCCAGGCAGCCTGGTCCTTCCTAACCCCACAACAACCCATCATGGCTACATTGCTGTGTGTGGCAGGATGGCTCAGGGCAGTAAATTTTGGGAAGTCAAGCTTCCTTCTGGGTTGATTTCAGCCTGGATTAATTGTTCTTTAAGGTCTGAAATGGCTTTTGGGTCACAATTTGATTTGCACATTTACCTCAGATCATTCTTTCCCCCCTTTTAGCAACAACATACCTGGGGATCCAGAAATACCTGATCCAATTAGAACATATCTAGAATGTTCAGGAGGTTTTAATAGCTCTTAATGAATATGATTATGTATGATTTAAGGCCCTTAACCAGGACAGAGCATCACTGTGCTGGGTGTTGTGCCAAACAGAGAAGCACAACCATGTTTGCTCCCCAAAATGTGACAGCTCTGAGGAGAAGCTGAAAAATGAAGAAAAATTAGGTGTTTTAATATGTTGGCAGAGGCTAAAGTGAACCACTGAATCATCAAATAGTTTGTGGGAGGGCACACAGGGCCCTGGCAGAGTCTGGACACGAATCCAGGTCAGAAGGTGTCCCCAAGCCAGATGGCAGCTGTTCCCTCCCTCACATCTGTCTCCAGGGCCCCTCTTGAAGAAGGAGCAGGGAAAAATCACCGTGATGAAAACAGCGCTACAAGAAAGGGCTGAGAGAAAGGTCTCATGTCTCCTGCAGCCTCTCCTGGCCCTCTTGGCAGGAGGAGAACATCAATGCTGGGGAGAGAGATTAATGCACAGACTTCCAACCAGCTCAGGGAAGGCACAACCGTGTCCACACTCCACAAAAAGGAAGTTCAGACATGTGTCAGTCCAGCTGAGCTGGCTGCATTTCTATGTTGGATAAATACTGACAGATAAAATGCTGCCAAGGGTTCAAAAAAGTGCCTTAGGAGTCTATTTTTTAAAAATTTTCTTTTTTTTTTTAATTGGGGTTTGCTAGTTTTCCTCCAGCAAGAGCATCCCAAGCATTTGGAACCCATCTGAAGTGACTGCGCATCCAACATTGTTCAAAAGGACGTGATGGAGGCATCAGAGATTTCAACTTCCCGTCCCCCGTGGCTCCTTACAAGAGTCATTAAAAGCAGGCTTTTCAAACTGATCCTGGGCTGCTGAGACACTGCTTTTCTCCCATCCCATCTCCACATTTTTCACTGCCAGATTTTGCCCTTTGGCGGAAAGAAACGCTCATGGAGAAACGGCCCTTGCATCGCTGTCGGTAAAATGCTGATTTTTGCATGTCATGCAGCTGGTGTGAAACACCAGCACTGAATAACACAGCGAGTGACTTCAGAAATCCGTACAGAAATTGCGGTAATAGGGCTAATTACAAAAAAATCATCACTTATCTGGGTCTCACACACAAAATCCGTGCTTTTTAGATGTACCTTTGGTCTCTGCAGGAGTCTGACTCTTTAAATGAAAGGAAAGAAATAAATAAGCAATTAGAACCCTGCTTTTTGTGGAATGCTTTCTGCCTAAACAATGTCCTAAAGACATCGTGTGCAGCCTGTAATAGTGACGAATACATAAAAGCCCCGAGGAATTGGAACTGCACCCGAGTCCTCGCTCTGCCATGGGTATGCAGCTTATTTTTGGTGCAAAACCTGGAATTTCTTGAAGGTCATTGACCACAGACAGCAATTGTTTTATTAAGAAACATTTGTGGGATTGAGGCTGGTCTAATGGAAGGCGCGAGGAGTCGGCTTTGGCTCTGCTTGGCAGCGCAGGACCCACTAATCCCAGTGCCACAGCTGCTGAGACATTCCTCCATATGGCAGGAGCCAAGTCCCCGTCGCTGCCAGGAGCCTCCTGTGAAATTCCTGGGAACTGGGAGTGTGGGGCACCTGGCAAGACCGAGCTTGCTGGAAAAACCCTTTGGAAAAAAGGCCGAGATTTTCATCCCAGTAAACTGACTGTGGCCTCGGCTTTGCTGTTCCCCAGCACGAGCCGACACCGGGATGGTGGTGTAGGAAGGCTTGTAAAGCAGGGTGAGGAGTCTGCATTTCCAGGATTTACAGCCTGGAATGTCATTCACACAGCCCTCGTCACGTGGCTCAACAACAAAATCTTGGCTAATGTGCCAGTAAGGCCTCTTTTGCCCTGAGAAAGGAAGAGATTCCCCACCGCTGTTGCTGAGAAACATCGGACCCGTTGCACAACTCTGCTGGGAAGGGTGCAGAGCAGCCCAGCAGCTCCTGAGCCAGCCTGTGCCTAGACTTGGCATTGCCTTGGAGAGCACTGCAAGAGGGCTGAACTTGGTTAAACCTTCACACCAAATCCAGGCAGAGAGTGGGAAAAGGCAGATTTTCCCTCTGCCACCTGCAAGTGCCAAATCTTTAAGCTCCAAAGTCAAGATGCACAAAGCCGAACATGCTGAGGAGTTGCCCCTGTACTTGGCACTTCAAAATCTGGGTTCAGTTCTGGGCCCCTCAATTCAGGAAGGACGTTGAGGGGCTGGACCGTGTCCAGAGAAGGGCAATGGAGGTGGAAAAGGGGCTGGAGCACAATTCTGATGAGGAAGAGCTGGAGAAAAGGAGGCTCAAGGGGAACCTTCTGGCTCTGCAACTCCCTGACAGGAGTGGGGGAGCTGGGAGGGTTGGGCTCTACTCCCAGGGAACAAGGACAGGAGGAGAGGAAATGGCCTCAAGTTGCACCAGGGGAGGTTTAAGTTGGATATTAGGGAAAATTTATTCCCAAAAAGGGTTGTCCAGCTCTGGCACAGCTGCCCAGGGCAGGGATAGAGTCCCCATCCCTGGAGGGATTTAAAAGGTGTGTGGATGTGGCACTTGGGGACATGGATTAGTGGTGGGCTTGGCAGTGCTGGGGGAATGGTTGGACTTGATGACCTTAGAAGGCTTTTCCAACCTCAATGATCCCATGAGTCCCTCTTCAGAGAGGGTCCTCACAGCTCACCAGCACCTCGGCTCTGCAGAAGGGTAGCTCAGAGATTGTTGGAGATGTGGGAGCAGTTGGGAATCACCAGGAGAGGATGAGATCTCATGGCCAAGACCAATGGCAGAACAAAAAACCCAAAGGGTTGAACTGCTCTGCCAAATATTTTTGCTGCTATTTCATATTTTGATGTTCATCCCTTCAGGTATTTTCCTGAAGACAAATCTACTGGTGTTACGAGTTTTTTTCAGTCATTTCTGGAGCAAAAACTTTGCTTATCTGGCAGCTGAGCTCCTTTCTTAGTGGTGATCTTATCTCTGAGTTGAGCAAAGCACATGAAATATGCTTTCATCTGATTGGGAAGGAGGTAAGAAGGATAAGAAGAGATAAGAAGGGACTGGTTGGCCAGTGCTGGATGCAAAGGAGATTACAGGAACCTTACATCAGTCCTGCACAAGCAGTGAGGTGGCTGGTGGAGCCTGTGAGAGGCAATAACCAGGACTCACCCCAAAATATTTGGTGCACCTGATTTGCATTTTGTTGCGACTGAGCCTCTGGCACTTTTTTCCGTGTTTCTCTTGTTTATACACAAGAAGACCAAATGAAAACCAACCATCAATTAAAAAATCACCTAATCTCCCCCCCAAGAGTTTATGAGATTCCCAGCTGTCCTTCCTCCAGCACCCACCCAGCTCCTGGAGTGCAATGCTGTGCTCACACACACTCAGCCTGGGGTGGTCTGATCAGTCAGGGGGACCACAAGGGTCATCCAGTCTGACTCCTGGTCCTGCCCAGACACCCCAACAATCCCACCCTGTCCCTGAGAGTGTTGTCCAAATGCTCCTGGAGCTCTGGCTCTCTTGGGGCCGTGCCCCCTGCCCTGGGGAGCCTGCTCAGTGCCCGATCACTCTCTGGGTGAAGAAATTTGACCTGGTTCTGAAGCCATGCAACACAGTCTTGCTCTCTGGGGCATGAGAAGTAAATTTAAGCAATCTCTTCTCTCCTTACCCATTTACTTCTCTATTTCAGCCTGTAAGTTTCATTACTTTTGTTGTTTGTAGATCCCACTTGTAGAGGGGAAAATGTTTGGATTTTATTGCTATCATATACTGTGAAGGACCAAATATCTTCTCTAAACGAGAAAAGTGTATAAAAAGAAAGTGGCCTCTTCTGATCTGAGGACCTTGCACAACACATGAACATTTTGTAACAACAGCTGGTCCAAGAGTCCTACTGGGACATGATCCTGGCTTTGCTTCAGGAAGAAATCCTTCCCTGGGAGGGTGGGCAGGCCCTGGCACAGCATGCCCAGAGAAGCTGTGGCTGCCCCTGGATCCCTGGAAGTGTCCAAGGCCAGGTTGGACAGGGCTTGGAGCACCCTGGGCTAGTGGAAGGTGTCCCTGCCCATGGCAGGGAGTGGAATGAGGTGGTCTTTAAGGTCCCTTCCAATCCAAGCCATTGTGGGATTGTATGACAAGAGAGCGGGGTATGATGTGGTGCTTACACACACCAGCTGATAGCTGGAGCAGAGCAGCTTTGGGAACATACCTTGCTTTCTGCACAGAGCAGCTCCATGAGCACCTCTAAGTCCTGCTGACTCTCTGAATCACATTGAGAGAGTGAAAAAACCCCAGCTGGTCCTGCTGCCAAACCAGCCAAACTCCCATCATCTTCCCCAGGGCCAGGATGTTACCCTGGGACTCTCTGTACCACCAGCTGTTTGTGCAGATGGACCTCTGATCCTCTTCAAAGCTTCCCTGGTTTTCCTGGGGCTGCAGGTGGCTTTGGGATCTGCTCCACAGAGCAGGGCTGGAGCAAGTGCTCGGAGGAAGAAGCCAAGAGAGTCTCCAGCTTGGAGAGGCTGCCACGTGCTGTAGCTGGACCAGCTCTGCAAATCCTACACCTTTCTGGAGCTTCCCTGCTGGGATGGTGGGCCAGAGGGCATCAACCAGGAGCCAGGGGAAGACAGCAGCAAAGTTCAAAGCCAACTGTCTTGCTGAACACTGCTTAAAATTCCCTGGAGAATTCAAGGACAACGAGCAATGTTAAACACGCCCCCTCCCTTGGAGTCCACCTTTTCCCTCATGTCACTGTGTTCCACAGGGTGGAAAATAAAGCTGCTCCTCTCTAATGTCTGGTGAAAAGGTCAAACCCACTGCAGTTTGGGGAATATGATGCTTCCGACCAGGGCTTTCCTGAGGAAAACATTTCCCAATCCTGGAAAAGCACTGCTCGAGCCATGAGTGGTGGCAATCAGAGGCGGGGGAAAAATTAATAATAGGGAGATGTCTCGTACGACCACGAGATGGCAGCTGGAGCCTGGGAAGTTCTCTGGAGCCACAGTAGCTCCCATGGCAAACGGTGTCATTTGCCAACCCAGCCTGCATTTGGGAATATGCACCTGCACCGTGCTGGCTTTGAACATTTCCCATGCGTGCTCCGAGTGGGAGAGCTCCGGAATATCTGATTACCCCTTTCATTTCCCAGCTCCTCTGGGCCTCCCTCGATTAGTTGGTATCAAATAAATGGTTTTAAGCAATGTAATCCCTGTTGATAGGAAAACAGCGGTGCATCTGGTTTAACACGGCTGGGAGGATCCACTCTGCTCCCACACCTCGTTCAGCAGAGATCCGGAGCCAGATGCTCTGCCCTCCTCGTGCCATGGCCACTCCTGCCTGCAATTTCTCCTTGAGCTGGACTTTAAAAGGCTGATTGTGTGTGTTGGTAGTCAGTGACTGTGCTCCGTTCCAGAGGAGACCACATTTCAGCAGCAGTTTAACCAAGCCTTTGGATGCCCTTCATCCCTGCAATGCAGTTTGGATGGGCTCAGCCTCTGCAAAGCTCTGGCACATGGAAATGCCCCCACCAAGGTTTGGGAGGGGATTCACAAGCAGTTAAACACCTCTTGACATGGGCAGGGTGAGGCCTGAGGCATCTCAGCCTTGTTAAGCTCCTCACAGGGACCAGAGAAATGTGAACTGGAAAGCAGTGCTTTAAGGCAGAAATTAATTATCCTGGTACAATGAAGGAATGCTCATTTACATAGATGGATTTTAAGACTGTGGAGGAAGCACATGCCGCGGTCAAGGTAGTAATTTGGAAATCCTGCTGGGAAGACACTTGGTTTGGAGCCAGCCTGCATGAGAACTGTCAATGCATTTGGCTGCTTTCCCCAGAAATGACAGCGTGGTGTGTTCCATCCCCACCTTTCCCAGCTGCTCCACATATGCCAATGCTGCCTGGGAATTCTGCCCTTTGCACCATGGAAATGAGCTATAATTTCCATCTTTCTGCTTGTGGGAGATCTTCACATGATGTCCAGCCATCACTGCCCATCTTCACTCTGCTCCAGCTCTGTAATTCCCTGTTGAATTATTTTTTTCCCAACTGAGGAGTTGATAATCATGACACAAATTGCTCAGCTGAGACAGGTAACAGCACATACCCCTTTAGAACCACCTGAAAGAACAAAAGAACTCGGTATTCAGTTTATAATTCATCCAGCCGTGGCACTCAGAGGTGCTGGTTGGCACAACTGAAGCCAGAGGAACATGGAATGATTCCTCCACCCCCCTAAAGCCTAAGACCCCTCAAAATGACCACGTTGCCCATAATATCTCCAGACAGAAGAACAAACACCTGCTCCTCTCGCTCCTTGCTTTTACATGCCACGAGGAGACAGTTCCTAGGAGCTGTCACGCTTCTCACAGCAGCAGGAGGGATTTCATAGCAATGGGGAAGTGACAGGAAACAGTGACTGTGGGAACGCTGAGCAGAACAAGGACAAAATTATGATCAGGCCTGGCAGAAGGTGAAGAAACATCACAGCAATTTCTGTGCTTCTTGAACAGTTTGGTTTGTGGGATGGGAACTGCCACCACCCCATGTGAATTTGTTTCCTCTTTCCAAAGAGCATAGGTTGATTTTACAGGAGAAGGGAACACAGCCAGATCGGAGCTTTGGCTTCTCTTTTCCCTGACCTATTGTGAGTTATTTCCAAAAGTTAAAGCAAAGATGAATTTTGGAGCCTGTGGGTTAATATCTTGCAGGTGCTCTTCTGAGGCCTGATCTGAGGACCAACAATGTTAGCAGGCACCTTCCTTCTGACATCAGGGGGCATCAGGGTGGGATTTATGTGTTTGGCAGAGGTTTTCCAATAAATTTTTAACCACTGGAGAGAGCAGGAGTGATTCAAGGCAGGTTGAGGGTTCAAGGTTAGCACTTGAGAGCCCGGTCTTGTGGGTTGGCATGTGTTTGGGAACGGGGCACTAACCTTGTGAGTGGAACAGTCCTCATGAGGAAGGGACAATTCCCACCCCATTCCCCACTCATCTTTACAGCTGTTGCATCCTGATGACACACTCCTGCCATCCCTGCGGCCTGTGGGTTCTCAGGAGACAGGTCATAGAATCATAGAATGATTTGAGTTAGAAGAGACCCTAAATATCATCTCATTCCACCCCCCTGCCATAGGCAGGGACACCTTCCACTAGAGCAGGTTGCTCCAAACCCCATCCAGCCTGGCCTTGAACTCATCCAGGGATGGGGCAGCCACAGCTTCTCTGTGCCAGGGTCTCATCACCTTGGCAGGGAAGGATTTCTTCCTAATCAGGTTGTACTCTGATGGATTCACACTGCTCCTGTCCCACTGCCTTTTGAGCATCATCTACAACCAGGAAGCTGACTGTCCATGGATGCAGGCAAGCGTCTTCTTCTGGAGATGAGTCACCTGTGCAATGTGATGCACTGGGTCTGTGTGTCTCCATACGGAGCTGCTTCTGCAGTCGGGATCTGGGATATCGATTGATGTCCTGTGCAGTGTAAAGAGGGAATTCAAAAAACAGGATCTTTTAGATCACATTAGGGGTCATGAACTGCAAAGCTTGAAAGTCAGGAGATGGATAAGGAATCACAGAATCATTCAGGATGGAAAAGCCTTCTGAGATGATGGAATCCAACAATTCCCTCAGCACTGCCAAGGTCACCACTAATCCACGTCCCCAGGTGACGTCTACAAGAAGATGAGCCATTGAGAAAAATTGACCAACACCATTTCCTGCCCATTGCAGAGGGCAGTGTCTCCCTGCACAGCTCTTGGCAGGCTCCAGGGATTGCCCTGGGAATTCCCAGCTTGCTGGGCAGTGCCTGCTGTGGGATGTGGCACTGGAAAGGGAATGGGCCTTTTCTCTGCTAAAATATACAGGTCTTCTGAGCCTTTGGGGTGTCCCTCAGCATCTCCTAAGCCCTACCCCAGTGCAGATGCAACGAGAGGATGAGTGGGAAGAGGTGTGGGCTGTCATGTCCCAGTTATACCCTCTGCTAGAGAGGACTCAGTGTGAAACTGCTGGAGTTCTTTATGAAAGTGCAGTTGGAATTCCGTGATCGTCAAGGTCCCTTCCAACCCAAACTATTCCATGATTCTATGGTCCTTTTTGCTTCCCTGTCCTGGTAGCACGGATTTGGCAAACCAGTGGATGAAAACTTGGAAGATCTCCTGGTTTTAATGCTGCTTGAGTGCACAAAGAGCAGCTTCTTTGTGCAACCTGCTCCCTTGAAGCTGTTGGGGCAGCTGAGCTCTTTTCAGACATGAGCATCAGTCTCTTGTTGGGATGTTGCTTCTGCAGCCTGGCTGAGGGATGCACTTGCACAACTGGCATCCTGTCCCTTGGCCTGGCTCACAAAAGCTGGGCTGCCACAGGTCCTGCCTAACCAGGGGTGGGCTCACAGCTGTGCCCCAGTTGTGGGGAGAACTCGGGATCATAAACAGAGCTGAAAACTGGGACATCCCTGAGGGGCTGTTTCCACACTCATGTTTCCATAAATGCCGGGGCTGTGATTTCTAAATCCCAGCCTCCAGATTTCTTTCTGGCCCTTTGCTCATTGCACTCCTTCAGTTTTGCAGTGCCCCTTCCCAAATTCCTGTGCACAGCACGGGATGAGCTCGTAGATCCCGGGGGTGCAGTGAGCAGGGTTATGTCACCCAAAGCAAGAAAGCAAGAGGCTGGATGGAGCTTGGAGCTTTACACTGGTCTAGTAAAAAGTGTCCCTGACCACGGCAGGGGGTTGGAACAAGGTAAACTTTTAGATTCCTTCCAATCCAAACCATTCTATAAGAGAGAGTCATTCCCATCCTCGGGAAACTGTGCCGGTTGATTTCTTATCTGAAGATGTGCCCATTCATGCCACTTTCTTATCTCTTTCCAGCAGCAATAAACAGAGAGATAAATCGGTGTTTTCGCATCAGTGGAAACAGCACCGGTGTCATGGTCCCTGCAGCCTTCGGAGCAGAGTGCACTCCTGCCATCTCATGGACATCTCACGAACAAGGAGGAATTTCTCAACAGGAAGAGGGGATTATGATGAATTTTTCTTCAAATCTAGTTCAACAGTTGAGAATTTAGCTAAGTATTAAACAGATTATTATTTTTTTTTGCCTTTTTGCGGGCTTTTGATTATGCAGTTTTCATAATGAGCTCAATGTGGTTGTTTCCGATTTGGCCCCGTAGCATCTGGCAAGGAGCCTCCGCCTCGACGCGAGTCTTGCTGCATCCAGATTTGATTCCTTTTCCTTGGCACGGCTTTCCCTCCTGCTGATGGAAGCTTTAAAGAGAGAAAAAAAAAATACCATGACATCTGAAACACTGCCAAAAAACATCAACATGCTTTCTGGCTGCCATCTATTGTGCAATGCAAGCCTCTTAAGATTTAATATTTCTAAAACTGCAGTGCACCTGCTTGCAAGAAAAACTACCTTGTCACATGAGGACATGTTTTGTTAAATCACTTTTTTGGACAAAAAATATTTATTAGCTTTAGAATGTGAGTTCCCTCCCTTTCCCCTTTCTTTTCCCTTTGCCACCCCAAGATTTCTCTGTGAAAAAATTCTTCCTCCTAGAATTGTGATCTGTAATTATATGATGCATTTCCCACTCTCTGGGTTTGACAGATCTTTGTCTTCTACCTACAGTGAGTGGGTGCATTTGTCCTGAAGGCACTGATGCCTGCTATACCCAAGCACTGGAAAAACCCCAGTTTGGCCCAGCTGGGAATTTGCCAGAGGCTGCAAGTTCACGTTGGTTCAACCTGCTCTTCACTACCCATCAATGGACTGAAGAGGGCTCTGCTGTCTGGCCAAACTTCTCTTCTCCACAAAAGAAAGTTTCTTCTTCTGTTTGATTTTTTTTTTCCCCAGTTGTTTTTCAAGGTAGATTTCAGCTCCACAGGTGCTTTGCTGGGGTGGGAATGTGAGACGAGAGCTGGATGTCGCAGGTGAGCTCAGGTAGGCCAGGAGAGATCTGAGTGGGGAAGTCTCCTGAGAAACAAGTGGCATCACTTCATTTTGCTCCCACCTGGTAGATCAAAGTATTTCTCAGTGATAACGCCTCGCAAGTCGCCTTCCAGGTGTCGCAGAGATAAGGTGCTTTGCTCAGGTTACGCTGCCCCGTTGCTGCACAAACAATGTGAGCTCTTGAAACACCTTCCCCTAGTTTTCAGAGCTCTCACTCCCATCTCCCCTTGCCCAATTGTCTTTTGAGTCCCTTCATGCTTCTTCTGCCTTCAGAAGGTGTAACACAACTGGAGTTTTCCGTAAATAACCAAAAAGCTGTGTTGTTTCATTTCACCCAATATTTGGCAACCTGGCCCATGGGTGAATGAGGACTGAGCCTGAGTCTGGGATCCCCATCACTTTTATGGTCACTGGTTTTTTCACTGCATGTGGCCTGGTGGAAGATGTCCCTGCGCGTGGGGGGTTTGGAATGAGATGGTCTTTAAGGTCGCTTCTAACCCAAACCACTCTGGGATTCTGTGGTTCTGTACCTGTTGCATAATGACAATGATCAGAAATCCCCTTGGGGACAAACACAGCCTCATTTCTGGCATGTTTTGGGCTCTGTCTGGGATGTTTGAACATCTGGGCATCTGGATTCTGCCTGCTGAGCTCCTGCTTTCCTCTGGTTCCTCAGCTCCTTCCTCTCACCACCCACAAATTGCTTTTGATTCTTCACAGCTAGAAAGGCAAAAGTGCTTGTTCAGGTTTCCTCCCCTCTCTGGATCCCTAACCTTTGAAGAGAGGATCAGGTCGCTTCTAACCCAAGGATGGATTTAGCTACTCCATCTGAAAAAAAACCCAAAACCAACAAAAACCCTCCACCCCCAAAGTTCCCTGTTGCTCTGAGGTGCTCCAGAGGAAGGATCTCAGCAGCTGAACGTGGTAACTGTGGGTTCCTTTGGGTGGGTCACAAATAGCAGCCACCCATTTCACAGGTGAGGGGCTGAGAAGCCCAAGGAGACCTACCCAAGGTCCTGCAAGACCTCAGCAGGAATATTCGGTGCTCCAGTTCCTTCAGAGCAGATGTCAGAACTTCCAGTGCCTGCCCTCCAGCAGCAATCTAAGGACAGGAGGAGCTCACATTCCTGCCCCGAGCCCTCCGTCCATGTTTCCAGCCCCTGTGAGGTTTAATTAGAAGAGGGAACATGGACAACCTCTCCCTTCTGGCTGTGTGGTGACAGACTGATACACCTGGCTCTGAAACCACTTGAAGTGTTCAGGAAATGCCAAATAAATGGAAATCCTGGTGAAGTTGGTTGATTTTTCTCTGTGCTGCAACAGGAGGCGAGTGCCAGTTGATGACAGGATGTACCAGCACAGTATGGAATGATCCAGACTCTGGAATACCTTATTGGAGCAACAGAAAAGGAGGGTGAGGATGGCCAGGGATAAAGGCACTGACCACAAAGTGATGCATGTGCAGGGAACACACACACCAAGTGTGACCTCCACTGGGAGAAATATCTCTTTATTGACAGTTTATAGAGGTAAATATTCTAAAAGCACATGGTG
>WBMV01001101.1:6825-18977 GCA_013396655.1 Campylorhamphus procurvoides | reverse complement strand
GGGTGAAACAGGCTGCATTTCCATCTCATTCGCTTCTTTGACCGTGTTCCTGTTCTTCTGCGGTGGCTTCTTTCTTTTCCACCTCCGGTAAGGTTCCTTTCGTACCCCGACATGTTATATCAGTCTTGTAATCAGCTTGTACTGAATTCTACTTCCTTCTGCATGGGTCTTCCTAGTAAGGAACTACAGCATACTCTGCCTGGGATGTGGCTAGGAACTGCTCAGTGCCAGCCACAGGTGTTTCCAGATGTCTGTGAGACCACTGCCAAAACCCCATTGCCCATTTCAAAAAAACCCACAGTGAGGCAAGGAGACCTGCTCAAAGCCAGTTCACACTTATTTAAGAAAAAGTTGCAGTTACAAGGGGGAAATGTAGGGGAGGAGGCACATAAAAGGAAATGTTGCTGTGGTCAGAAATGAAGAGACGTTTAAAAGCAGACAACCCAAGACAGGAGCATTCTTAAGGGGCATTCCTGAAGGTTTGCAGCCCATGCCAGGATTTGGACATCCACAGAGGAACTGCAGCCCATGGAAGACCCTTTCTGGCACAGAGGAAGATGAGTAGAAAGCAAGGAGTGTCATATACACCAGTACACGTCACCCCAGCTGCCCAGGTTGCCCATTGCTGAACCAAAGGGATTGGGATAGGTGAATGTAGCACACAGTGATAAAAAAGGGGAAGGTGATACTAAAAGGGAAGAGGGCAGTTGCGACTGAAGATAAGGCTAAGAAAAAGAGACAACTGTCTACCTAAGTGTCTCCTAACTGGAGAACTGTTTATTTTATTGTGGTTTTGTTTGTTTATTTGATTATTTGTTTGGGTTTGGGGGCTTGTTTGTTTGCTTGCTTTTTCTCAAAACCTGAATCATTGATTAGAAGTTTATGTTGATAAACTGCAGTATGTTGCATTGAGTTAAAATCTCAGTTGACACTGGTTTGACTTCCCATGACCTTATTCCCATAAAATTCCTGAAGAGTTTTATATTAAGGATTGAATCTGATGTCACAATATCTGAAGTGGGATACAGCTTTTTATTTATAGACTTTTACACGAGTCTAGTTCAGTTCTAAACCTACCAGTATGCAGCTGGCTAGTCCCTGCTGGAAATCTAAAGGGAAGGATATACACTTCTGCACCTTGACAGCGTGGTGCCACTGCCCTCCTGCAAAGGTGAATGTTATAATTGCAGGCTAAGGAAGCATGTAATAGAAACTGCACAACAGAACAGAGACAGATCAGTTCACATGCTAGCTTTTACTCCTGGAGAATATGAAACCAAGAGGTAACATGGCTCCTGAATCTTCAAAAAGCGCATTAAGAAGCTTTGCCTTCTCAGTGAGATTTTATGCAAATCTCTATTGGTTACCAGGGCACATTCTTAAGAACTACTTTCTGAACTCAAAGAAGTAATTTGATACCATGGGATCAATTAAACCCCTTCACCCCAAGGGAAGCAGTGAGAGTTTTGTCACTTGAATCTTTTCCAATTAGATGTGAGAAAGCAATCAAGATGAGGAATACACTAGGGCATATTGGCAGAAGGTAACTTTGCTGTTTCTGATTTCTGTGATTTTCTGAACGGTGAAGATTTCCTAACCTAGGTTTGAAAGATCTCCAGGCCTCTGATCAGCTGAACCAATGTTTCATACCTTTTGGCTCAACAGTTATTTTCTTTTCTAAGCTCTCTGTTTAAAACCAGTGTTCATTTCCTGTTACTTCTTCACAATATTTTTAGGCAACTTATAAGAAATGTCAAGATCTGTGAATTCCAGAAATAGCTTTCCTACTCATGTACCTACTCTTCTATCAGGAAGACTTTTTTCCCCAAAAGAAGTCTCAAATAAACCCTTTGTTTTTTTTTTAATTTACCACTGAAAACTACCCTTCTTGCCTTATGATGAGTCAGTGCTCAATTTCTCATCCCTTTTTATCTGCCCAAGTTGTGCTGCTTTGTTTTGTTATTTTTAGAGGAAGTAATTCTCTTACACTTTCTCCCTTTCTGCTAAGAAAATGACTACAAGAATTCTCAAAAGAAGTTGGATTTGCACTAGAGCTTGTCAGAATGTCGATTTCTAGAGTCAGTTTTCAGACACGGGTGATGACCAAATGTGGGCCACAAAGGATTACACTTCCTGGAGTGAAAGGAAAGCAATCCACGAGTGATTGCTCAGCATCTAGAGAAAGGCCATTTAACAGTAGGGAACAAAATCAAAGCATAGAAGAAACATGACAGAAGTAAGAGATGCCTGCACTGACATCTGCTGAAAATCATGTCTTCTGAGCCAGGCAGGATGAACAGGACTGGGCAGAGACAAGAGCATCAGCAAGCAGCAAAATGGATTTGTCCGGAAAGAAATTGTAGGGAAATGCCTTGTATAGACCTGATAATGGGGAGGGTCTGGGTGAGGAAACAAAGGCAGATCTCTGGGAGTATAGGGTACAAAGGTTAAAGTCAGTACTGGCATCAAAAATCATAGTAAACAGGTAATAACTTCAGATTTCTTCATCACTGATGAAAATCGTAGAACTACAGAGTCATAGATTCATGTAGGTTGGAAAAGATCTCTAAGATCACCAGCTCCAACCATTGACCCAGAAGTGCCAAGTCCAACACTATCTCATGTCCCCAAATGCCCCATCTACCTGTCTTTTAATATCTCCAGCGATGATGATTCCACCACTTCCACAGGCAGCCTGATCCAGGACTTTACAAGCTTTTTAATGAAGAATTTTTTCCTAATATCCAATCTAAACCTCCCCTGGCACAACTTGACACCCTTCCTCTTGTCCTATTGCTTTTCATCTGGGAGCAGAGAGTGATCCTCACCTTGCTACAGTGACGCAGGTCTGCAAAGGGAAAAAGNATTCTAATCCTATTCTAATACAACAATAAAATCCTAACTAATCAAATATTAACTCGAGAATTCTCCTATATGTAAGGTGACACTGGTTGCATTTCTACTTCAGTTAGCTCCTCGGCAGTGTTCTTCTTTCTCTGTGATGGTTTCTTTCGCTTCCACCTCCGATATGGTCTTTCTCGTATCCCGACACTACAGCCTCCTTTCAGGTGCAGAGAGAGATCTGAGTCTGAGTCTCCTTTTCCTGGGACTAAATAACCCCAGCTCCCTCAGCTGCTCCTCATAATGGCCCAATAAAGAAATACTGAGAAAGATAAACCTATTCTAGTCATGAAAATATTCTGGCATCAGCAGTATTCTGTCTAGGTGAACACTGAGCAGTATTCTCCAATTGTGCAGTAGAAAGGATAACATTTTGCAGCAGAAATTACAGAGGCTTACACAGAAAAAGGAGAATATATTCAGGATATTCTCTAAAACATGCATACATAAAGCTGTTCCCATACTTACAGAGCTCTTTGTGGTTAAGTTGATGTCTTCTGGGCAGTGGCATAAGAGACAAGAAGCAAAGGTGTGTTTACATGACTGAATTAGTAAGGCTGCTCATTTCAGGAAGAAATGACTTTTAACAGCTACAGCACTGTGAGAATACATAAATGGTGAAGCTGTTGCTTATAGAAATTAGGTTTTAGGACAGTCAAAAGAGGTTTAAAAGAGGGGAGAAATAAAGAAAGCAGCACTCTTGGCTGCAAGGATGGTGATGAAATTCTAGAGTGGCCAGGCCACAGAGGCAGCAAAGATCTGATATACAGTACTTCAGGAATTAAAGTTGCTTTTCTGATTCCTCTGGATGACATTAGAGACTTACACCCTCTAAAGACATTAAAAGAGTTACAGTGAAAAGCAAAATATACTTAAATCCATGCCTCCATCTCAGAATATTAATTCTATCTGGTAAACAAAAAAGTAGCTCACCGATATCTAATATTAGTCTCAAAGAGACTATCTACGCATCCAAAACCCATCAAATGCTGTGGCATAGTGATAAACTTGATACAAAGCAGTAGCATCATCATCCAAGAGCTAGTCATTATATACCCTTAATGGAATAAAATATGTGAAAATTTGAAAGATGTCCTCTCCATCCTCAGTATGAACCCTAATATACTTTAATCACCTACAATAGTATCCTTTTATAGAACACTTCTAACACCAGTAATGGAAGAAGATTTACTATAAAGTGCACTCATGCTGCAGTTTTTCAAGTGGTGGAGCTACATCCAATAACACACAAACACACGCAAAAAAATAGTCATAAAACCACAAGAAAGAAATGTTAGTTTGTTTAGAGCTTGAAAGTCTTTTCCATTCTTCGTATTCAGCTGTATCATACAAGTTCCTATTATTAAAAATAAGCACTTAGGCACACCAGGATTGCTAGCCCACAAAGAGATTTAATAATACCAAATGGCCTAACATTCTTCCAGCATCTGTGCTCTGAGTATTTAAAACAGTTATTCTTTCCACCCTGTAATTTCCCACAGATTCTACAGTTAGGAACATTTCCAATGTAACACTGATTATTAAGGACTAATTTTCTACCAATCAACAAAGCAGGTCTTCAGGGTCATCTTTCATTGCTCTCATGTTAAGTGTTATCATTTGTCATGGGAATAGGGAAACAGTTACAGAAATTTACATTGTCCTGTACAGTTAAGCTTGGAAGCTTTACCTTTTGCTTGTTATCCCAGAGCCCCTTCTGGAAAATACTTTTCTAAGATTCATTTTAAAACCCAGCATGACATGGTACAGATCTATAGTTCTAGAAGCAACAAGGATACCAACTCATAAAACTGTCCAAAAGCAGCAGTCTTAAAATGCAGAAAATTATCTCATAGATCTGAGGTTATTTAAACAAAATGCCTTGTAGTGGACAGTGGGGTTTGGAAAACTAAATATATGACTCAGAATTAATTACTTCAGAAAAGACATGTGAACTGACTTCTTTCCATGTTTCATTTCTTCTTAACAGACTAAATAATAACAGTTTAACACTGTTAATATGGCATTTTCATTATTCATATTGCTGCTACTACTACTATATCCCAGCAGCTGAAATGTCCAGTCAGGCTAAGATTACACAGATGAGAGGTGGTACAAAAAACAGAGACACGAAAACTTTCATTTGCCTCAGCTTAACACATAAAGCGAAGTAACACTAACCAGAACGTTCTACATTTTCCAGTGTTTTTTCAAGGTCATTTAAGAGAACAGACAGAAAGAGATCTCTGCTTCTTTGCAGCACTCTGCAGTGGAAAAGCTATAATTTTTCTTATTTGCCACTTGCTTCTATGGTTTAAGCCTGTTAGCTCACACATTTCCTCAGAAGACCAGAAAAAGGAATTCTGGATCTGTATGAGCCACAAGCTGAGGGTTTTAAAAGCTGGAGACAGTTGCCTCCAGAATGAAGCCAAACTACTCCACAATTAGCACTGAGCTTGGAAATAGGAATTTTCTTTTGCATGTTGCAAACTGCAAAACGTAGAAGCTCTGACTATGACTATTATTTGGGAAAGATGCATACACATGATGTTAAGATTGCCTCTCACTGTGTTTTGCTGCCTACATTGATATAGCATCAACTAGACACTCAAGACTTGATTCAGCTCTTTATTGTCATACTCAAAATTGCTCTGCCTCATATGCAGCACAAGTTTCAAACTGCTGACTTCATCAGACTGTAGACTGCTGGTATGAGGTAAAAACATTTTCATGTTTTTGCATTGGCCACCCAACTTAAATATGGGAAAGAGAACGTTAAGGAGCTAACAATGGTGTGAATACTACATCCACAAGGGTCACATTGCTAGTACATTATTTCCTATGCAATAATCATAATATTTTTCAACATATGGCTGCATGACAAAATACACCTTATTGCCTTTTGAATTCAGATGTCTTATTATCCAAACACTGAAAATACCAGGTCTAACTTTAACTCAAGGACATGCCCTAGAAAGAGCCCTTGCTGAACATAAATGTATGTCCTAGTTTTGGTAAGACTTGAGTGTTTGTGAATAAGTACATTCATTGATTCTTCTGCAGAAAGAGACCGAGTCCTTTCAGAAGGGTCACTGTACTGTATACTGTCATTGTATAGACACATATTTTTCATTTCCAGGGCATAACTCCAGGCAGGTCACAGGAAACAAAACATTATTATGTGATTTAAATTATAATGCACATTTCCCTGTGTGTGCTGCCTTGCACCCCATTTAAGCTGTACAAGAAAAATAGTGGGCATGGTATTTGCTTGTTTTGAACCTTAGCCTAAGACCATAAGATAGCCAGACACATTCCATAAGTGAGGAGCGTCTTGAATTTTGAGTTCATTGTGGAGGACTGAAAGACAGATGAGGAATTCAGCAAATTAAATCAGATAAACTACTAAATCAAGTAGTCATCTTAACAGGAAAGAGAACGCTGATGGGAACACATGATTTCAAGGGGAAAACTCACGTATTTTCCAGGTCTAATGTACCCATTACAGCTAACTTGCAGGTCCCTCACTAGAACAAGAATTCCCCTGCACATCTGTCAGCCCTCCCTAATTCTTCACAGAGAAGACCCATGAAACTCCAGAATGTGATGCCACCCAGTGCAGTCCTTCAGTAACAGCTACCACATGGCTTCTTCCCACAGGCTGTGGTTATCCAAGATTTGCACCAACATGGATCATCTTGGTGGAGTACAGTCCATCAGGAGCAGACTTCTCCAGGTTGGGTCCCTGACAGGCCACACTTAGTACCAGAAATTCTCTTCCTGTGTGGGCTTCTCTACATGGACCATGGCTCCTGCCAGGATCCTGCTCCATCATCGACTCTCCATGGGCAGAAGTTTCCCTCAGGTCCTCAGGCCCCTTCTTCATCAAGGAAATAGATGCATTTAACCAACTTTTTGACTCACCCCTCTCCAGGGGCAGCAATTAGCTTTGATATTTGTGCCTACTTCAGTGCAAAGTGAGACAAAAAGTTGCTTTATCAAAAGAATACATTTACCATACCAAAAGCAATGATGTTACTTACAGGAGCAGACGCAGCACCTTTAGGAAACTGATGAAACACAAAGGGAGATTCACCACAAATGAGATAACAATCCAGTAACTAAAGTTCTCACTTTCAATAATTGTATATAAAGGTACAGCTCCCTGCTCTGAAATTACACAGAACAAAAATGTAGCTACATTTAACTGCACTGTTGTTTCTTTTGTAGCATCCATTGGTGTTTAGTTTGTCTAAATTTTCAAGTACTTCCACTGAAAGCTTTTTGAAACTGGTACATAGCTGAAAAGGTATTTGTGTTTCAATGGGTGGGAATTTTCCAAGGTATCAACTTCTTGACTGATGACAAAACTATCTGACTCTTGCTGTCATTACTGTGATGGCATTTGAGGACTGCAGTTAGCTTTTCTGCTAAACAGTTGTAGAAGTATTTTGAAACTGTGTCATTCAAATGCCCATGTAAAGCTCTGATTCTGCCTAAAACATGGCATAATTTTTCCCACTTCTAAGAACACAATTCAGCATTTGGTGCTGAGAATGGTTAACCTGCAGTGCAGGATCTCGTAATTTGTCCAAGTACTGTAAAAGGTATTTTAGGAGTTTTCCCATATTAATATTTGTGATGTAAGATCCGTTATTATCCCGCATTTGCCCATCAGTGACAGTCATTGCGATGGTGCTATGAATAAGCCAATAAGAAGCATTTGTTCTGCTGTGTACCTCCAGCAGAGGAACCACCTCAGAAGAGCACAAATGGAGTATTGTATTCGGGTAGAATTCCATGTGGGTATTTTTGGTCTGTGTTTGGCACAGCCACCTGTGAGAAGCTGGGTTTTCTCATGCCAAGTTATGGGAAAACAGTCTGATAAAGACGGTCCATAGCCTTGAGAGAGAGATTTTGTGTAAACTAAAATTAATTGGTCTCTCATGATTGGCTGATGACCCTACAAGGGCATTTGAAGGAGAAAGAGAGGAGGAGGAGGATGAAGTAAACTCTCAGACTCAATTAAGGAAGACCCTCTGCAATGGACTGCGCAGGCACGGAGAAACCCACGCAAGCACAGAGAAGTATCAGTTATGTAATGTAAGGGGCAGTGCCAAATACCTTTGCTTGAGCAGCTCTGGCCACATCGCTCAGGTAAACTTCATTTTGGCCACATAGATAAAAGGCAGATGGCTCATGTTTTGGAGCCCACTCACTTCACATGGCAGGACAACATTGCCTTGGCGGTGATGCCTGCCGTCACCGGTGAGCCAGCTGACCCTTGAGGATGCAGCCACTGCTAGGGAGGTCTGGGAATTCCAGGGGTTGGTGAGACAACTCCATGGGGGACACCTGGGCAATTTGGGTGTTTGCACCTGGGGGCTTATTTTCTCTTCTCTCTCTCTGTTGGGTTTCTTTCCTGTTTACTTGGCCACCTTTGGTAATAAAACTGCTGTTTGGGTAGTTTTCTGCAGTGTCTCAGTTTCAGCCTCCACATCCCTTCGGACCCCTATTTTCCCTAGAACAAGTATTTACATAACACAAAGTTACATATTATGGACACACAAACTGAAGTGTCCATAAATATGTATTACACCATCTGAAGAGGATTTCCACATATTTGTAATGAGTTTCAAGGCAATCTTTGCACACCATGTGTTTAGTTAAATAGAAGATAACAGTGCATATCTGCCCCCTTGAAAAGATATCCTAACCAAAGGTCACCCCGAGTCATGCTGACACACTTTAAAATGGTTTCAAAATTTTTCTCTGTTTTCCCCATGTTTATCATGTTTATTTTCTTAAAAAAACATTTCTGTCTGGATATGTTTAGAAATATCTTCACAGCAAAAAAATATTACTTGTACTATCCATAACCTAGGAAAAAGGAACAAAAGAAGAAAAAAAAATCAGCAGTCACAAGAGCTCAAAAAGAAAATTTAAAAAAAAAAAAAAAGAGTCCAGAAGTTTTAGGAGTGTAAGAACTGGCATAAATTAAAATGTTTAACTGTATTTTCCAAGCAAACATCCTTCTGCCTGTAGAAGCATCAAGCACAGAACCTGTAACTAAAGTGTGCATCTTTCAACCACTACTGGAACTGAAATTGAAACTGGAACCTCCACTAGTCTGAGAAAAAGCTCTCCTTAAGGCTCTTTGAGGTCCTATTTCATGATATAAAAGGATGAAGAATTTGCTCTACTAGAGCTGCTCAAGATTATAAATAAAAAAATCAAACTCTTTTGCTGAAATCTGAGTCCCAGTTTTATGCCAGTTAAGTTGTAAGTTGATTATGGAGCCACTGAACATTGAAAAAATGAGTGGAAGATGAAAGATTAAATCCTTCTAATCAAATGAGGTATTTCCACATATTTTTAAAGTCATCAAATAACAGTGAAGGGGGAGATGTGTCTTTGGCAATTACCTTTCTATGCCCATATAATTTTTCAAACTTGTCTTGCAGGAAGCACCTTGTAGAAATTTGCATCATATTCTATTTTACTGTTAATTATATAATAATTTATAAAATAATTATCTGACATATTAAATGGCTTTATCAAAGATTGTTTCAACTCCATTATATGCAACTGAATAAGGCTTTTGTTTGCTTAATTCATTCTGTCAAAATTTTCTGTGCTCACTTAATTGAATTTTGATTTCAGTTGTAAGATTTTAATACCTTGTACGTCATTGCATGTCAGGGTTAGACTGTCTATCATGATGGATTAGAGTTCTTGGTGGCTACTGTCTTTCAGTGAAGTGATGATATGAGACAGGGATTAGAGTAGTGTGAAGTAGGAGGGGCATGAAATGGCAAAGATTTATGGGGAAAAAATAATAAGCTTGAGGGCAGGAATTAGAATATTAACCATGTGACAGCTTTCACATTGTATGAGTTTTATTTAGTGTCAATCTAAAAAGACTGTTTGAGATAGGGCAGGAAGAATTTTTGAGTATACTGAATTCACTAGTGATATTTCCTGTTTTCCTCCACAAAAAGGTCATCTTTAATCTTTGTTTTTCAAAAAGGTCTGTCATTTGGGAGGGGCTTGCTGAAATCACTCAGAGACCCTCACCTATGTACTCTATGTTCCTGCCACATAATAATTTTGGTGCGATTCCGCAACCTGCACAGTGCGTATCATATAAGTGTATTAAGGCTGTGTTCTGACATTCTGAAAGTGGGTACTGGGTCAGAAAGATACCCACTGCTTACAGACACAACTATTTGCACAAGCAGAGTGTTTAGAGAAATGGAAAATTTCAATTAATTTAAATTAAATTAAAGCAAGATCGAGGCATTGTTGCAAAAGAATGGCTAAACCTGTTGCATTTGCAGTAACTCATCTGTTTTGAAGAATGGAGAGAACTTTTTTTTTTTCCTATCACAGTCTAGGCACAGAAAAGTCAGATATTAACTTGATTGTGTCAGATACGTCAGCTCAATCAGCCAGGCCCATACATGCATCTTCTCATCGTTAAAAGTAAAGGCTGGAGCAGTGCCTACCAAAGCTAGAAAAGCTTAAAGATGTAACCACTGTAGATACACATCTTTGGGCTCTGTTTTGACACTATCAGTAATGTGTCTTCACATTATGAAGTCTCAGAGTACTCAACATGCAAAGCTGCTCTGAGCTCACTGTGAAGTGCCAAAATCCATAGCTGTGATTCTGAAAACTGTAGGTCAAGCGATCTGATGGCATTAGCTAGTAATTGTACCTCCCAGAGGAGTATTGCTTTTCCTCCCTCTGGCATCACCTACAGCTTTTATCTCTGCACATGAACAGAAAGTCCCTCAAACTGGTCAGGTCTCTTACTTTATCATGAGGCCAAAAAAAACTCAGCTAGAAACATAGCTGTTGAGGTGGTCATTCCACACAGTCCTGGGCTTCCTGAATTACATTAGCATGCAGGTATTTGCCATCATTCATGCTGTGCTTTCCACTTATGCAGTTGTAGGCATTTACAGCCTGGATGGATGAGTGAGGTCTTCTTGGTATAACTTTCATTTTTCAGAGAGTATCTACATTCTTTGCATCAGAATGAGAAACAACATGAAAGTAAAACTGTGTAGATGAGTCTTGGACAATTAACTGAGGGGAATAGAGTAGTCCAGATTACTGTGCTCCTATATTTGCATGTATATAAACTAGACAACTACTAAGAAATGTAATGGCACTAGAGATCAAAATTAATATTTTGAACATAGAACTGAGATAGAAACCAATCCCACCAAAATTAGTGGTTAATCTGTTTTTTAATTTAATTAAGCTACTGTTTCACTGCCAGGTTTGAAAGCATCATGACCTCAGTGTGTATGCACACCTGACTTGTGTGTTTTCTGAGGAGCAGAGTGTCACATGCGCTGCAAATTACAGTCTGTAATGTTAAACTTGCTGTGATATTGTGTTACAGTCCAAATCTGTACTTCATAGCTAAATTCATTCCTATCAGTGCACGAGCAAATTAGTTCACATTTCGACATGTAAATCTATGCACTCCTGTAGATCAAGTCAAAGGTTTACATGAAAGTAGGACTGGGCCCAAAGGTACATAATTCACATAATGTTTGAGATAAAAAACAAAACACTATTCACATGAAGGTATATATAACTTTAGGTCCTGGTAATGAGACTAACATCACCCTCTTCTTGTTTGAACGTCCAGGTAATAAAGTTAACACAGACACTGACAGTACATGTCAAGTTATCAACAGATTCTGCTGCTAAAAATCAGTGCTAAAGCCCTAATACAGAGGAAAAAAAACCCAAAGAACAAAAAGCCCCAAACAAACAAAACAAACCCAAACCAAACCAAAAATGAAACAAAACCAAAAAATAAACCCACGTTGTTACTGATTGTGGGAATAGATTCACAATATCAGAAGTGGAACAAATCATGCAAGAGATGGGTCTCTGGGGAAGATGAAGAAATCAATCAAAGTGTCTTGTAAATCTGAGGGTTTTTTACTGTATCGTAAACTGGTTTGCTTTTTCCTTGAATCACCTTTCTTCTTCCCCAGACCCCAGGGAGGAAACCCCTTACCTTCCTAATTAGAATGCAAGCCTTGGCCAAGCTGTGTGAAACTCTTCCCTGATTGGTCCTTGTTAACTCTTCCCCTTGAATCCTATTGGCTGTGAAGACTATAAAAGACCTGGCCAGGTGACTAAACTTCCTCTCTGCTCTCCTGTTCTCTGTCTCTCTCTCTCTGTGTGTGTGTGTGTGTGTGTGTGTGTGTGTGTGTGTGTGT
>WBMV01001098.1:276277-331407 GCA_013396655.1 Campylorhamphus procurvoides | reverse complement strand
CCATCCCATAACCTTTTGATGGGCTAGAAATGGAATTCATCTTTCTAATGGCAGATACTGCTTGTGTTTTAAGCACATACTCTGCTATTATCATAAAATGGTGTGGGTTGGAAGGGACCTTAAAGTGCATCCAGTTCTGTTCCTCTGCCATGGGCAGGGACAGCCCAGGTTGCTCCAAACCCCACCCAACCTGGCCTTGAATTTTTCCTACCTATCATTAATAAATATTTTCCTGTAACTCAGTCTTTTAATCCTCATATTCAGACAACATTTTCCTGTGCAGTGACAACAGCGTGGTGTTATTCCCTTGTAGATACGATGAATGGGTGAAAGCTGATCGGATTATCTGGCCCGTGGACAAAGGAGGACCAAAGAGAAAACAGAAGAAAAAAACAAAAGTAATTATTTCAATGAGTTTCTTGTAGTACTCTATTTAATAACTAAAAATAAAAAAGGTTATTTAAGAAAAAGGTTATTCAGCCCGCAGTCTAGTTTTTTAATAGAGCAGAAGGAGGAAAGTTTTGATGATCAACAGTAAAACTTTTAATAAAAATTTATTGTTTTTCCCTCAGAACAAAGAGGACGGTGAAAAGGACGAGAAGAAGGATGAGGAGAAGCAGAAATCCAAGCGTGGGCGGCCCCCTCTGAAATCTACTCTTCCATCCAACACGTCTTGCAGCTTATCCAAAACACCCAATAGTGAAGGTAAATCTGGAGCCAGAGGGGCACGGAACAACTTGTCCCGTTCCCCACCATTCCCAAGTGGAAGTGAAGGTACCTGTGGTGCACTCATGTTCTGGCGTGGAGGTGCACTGTGAGAAAACACATTTTTGGCACAGATTTTGCTCTATAAATTAATATAAATTAATTCTTTCGATTTTAATTTTAGCAACACCTCGCAGGCAGACGAGACGTAGCTCAGGAATGTTTGATTCTGATAGAGGATCAAACGGTGAGTGATCTCAGTCCTGTGTATACTTTGGAGGTTTTTTTCAGTACCTTTCTCTAAAGAGGTTTGATTTTTTAATTTGATTTTTTTTTTACCTTTTTTTGTTTGTTTTTTTTTCTTTCTCCTTTTATTGAGGAATTAGTTGGGCTGACACTGCTGAGGAGCACAGTTTGCTCACAGGAGAGCTGTGGCATGGAAATGACTGTACAGATCATTTCATATTCTTCAGCCAGAGCCTTTCAGTCCTGATATTGAACAGGCCAAATCCAGAGCTGTAATGATAGTCTGTGTTGTGGCAGTTAAGTCCTCAACCTCACTACTACATCATCCAGCAGAGCTGTTAATTACACACATGGCAACAACATTTTTGGTGTTTCTGAGCCTCTCTGAGCAAGAACTGAAGTGAAATCACTGTCTCCCTTTAGTACAGGTCCCTGAATAATCTTCTGGTAATGTACCAATGCTTGCTCTGTGTGTGGTGCATCATTTGTACATAAGTAGCAACTAAATGTCCATATTAGAGGGGGTTTATTTTTTATTTTGGTTTTCTGGTGGTTTTTTTCTCTTTGGGGTTGCATGGAGGGGAGGAGAGTTTTTTGGTTTTGGAATCTCAGGTGGGAGAGGCAATATCCACAGGTAGATACCAGATTGTGGGAATCTATAAAACTATATTTGCTACTGTAAACTGTATTTTATTTGTATTGGCTTATCTGGGTAATAGTAGTGAAAGAATCATACACATGAACTAAATCATGTGACTAAGATCATCATCCAGATACTCCATGAACTCTGACAGTACCACTGCTATTGCAGTTTCATAGAAATTTTAGGTAAAAATAAGAACTGTAGCAAGTGTGTTGAATAATGCAGGATTTTTAAAGTTTGAAATCATTATTGAAAACTGATGTTAACACCATAGATTACTGCAAAGAGAGGGTTTTGTGTGGTTCAAATAAGAAATTGTGTTGTCATTAATTATTTAGGGTTCCATTTGCTTCTTTTTGAAATTTTTTTAGACTCTGGCACATCTGACAGTGAAGCAGATGAGTCATCTGAAAAGAATTTGAATGAAGAATTTTCTCCAGAAACTTCAGAACTGGAAAAAGGCGAAAAACTCCGTGATGAGAAGCTGGATGAAGAAAACCCAAAGATTCCTCATGCTTTGAAAGAAAATGACAGGACTCAAGTACAGCCACTAGAAACACTGAAACTGGAAGTTGAGGAAAGTGAACAAATTGTTCAAATTTTTGGAAATAAAACGGATCAAATCGAAGAAATCAAAAGAGAGGCTGAAAAATCACCCAAGGGAAAAGGGAGAAGGAGCAAGACAAAAGATCCGTCTCTAGAAAATGCAAAGATTGCACCAGGAAGCCAAGAAGAGGTAGCAAATGAATCTCTTACAGAACCTGAAAGGTTAGATGGCTCTTCCTTGGACTGTAAAGAAAGTTCCAGCACTACTGAAAGTGAAACAGAACCTTCTACAAAAGATAAGAAGCTTTTGAAAAGAAAAACTTTGGAACAGGCATCACCTGAGAAGAGAAATCGGCGAGAGAGTGAGATGGAAGTGCCAAATATTGTGTCTGAAGAGAGGACCAATGAATGTACTGGGGCAGAGGAATGTAGAGGAATGAATGCTGAGGAGTCCCTCAGAACTGGAAATGAGGAGATGCCATCCCTGGTGGCGGAATCGGCTCCACACGGTCAGGAACTGAGGAATGACAACTTCCCACGTCCCGCTGAAGCCAACGAGAACGTTCCCTTAAAAGACGAGGACGACACAATGCCTCAGATCGGTCCCGAAACTCTGCTGTGCCACGAGGTAGACCTGGATGACTTGGATGAGAAGGAGAAGAGCGGCAGTGAGGACACAACCCCAGAAAAGCCAGAGCCCAGCGCTCCAAACTCGCACCCCTCTGCCTTCCCCCCCGCCGTGCCCTCGGGGTTCCCGGTGGCCTCCCCACTGGCCCTCAGCCAGGACGAGTCGCGGAGCGTCAGGAGCGAGAGCGACGTGACCATCGAGGTGGACAGCGTGGCCGAGGAGTCGCAGGAGGGGCTCTGCGAGAGCGAGTCTGTCAATGGCTTTGAAGCAAGCACTACATCGAGCAATTGCAGTATTGCTGTGCAGGAGAGAGAGGCTGGGGAGAAAGGTGAGCCTTTCCTGGGAAAAGTCACTCCCTGCTGGAATCATTTCCAGAGGTGTCTTTATGTCGCTTTGCTAAAAGTTGCTGGTTTGTTTTATCTTCTGGTTATAGAACCACAGAATGGTTTGGATGGGAAGGGACCTTAAAGACTATCCAGTTCCACCCCTGTGCCATGGCCAGGGACACCTTCCACTAGCCCAGATCGCTCCAAGCCCCGTCCAGCCTGGCCTTGGACACTTCCAGGGATCCAGGGGCAGCCACAGCCTCTCTGGGCAACCTGTACCAGGGCCTCATCACCCTTACAGCCAAGAATGTCTTCTTAATATCCCATCTAACCAGGCCTTCCTTCTGTTTGAAGCCATTCCCCCTTGTCCTGTCACTCCAGGCCCTTGTGCCAAGTCCCTCTCCCACTCTCTTGGAGCCCCTTTAGGCACTGGAAGGGGCTGTGTGGTCTCCTCAGAGCTTTCTGTTCTCCAGGCTGAATGTCCCCAACTCTCTCAGCCCAGCTGGTTTCAAATTTCTCTTTGTTATAAAAAAAGAGTGTGTTAGAAGCAGAAATATTTGAGGTATCTTGTGTTTTGTTTTTGTTTTTTTCTTTCCTCCCCATGTAGGTCAAAAAAGACCCAGTGACAGCAACAGTGGAACACTGGCAAAAAAACAAAAGCGAACTCCAAAGCGAACCAGCGCTGCAGCCAAAAATGAAAAGAATGGAACAGGTACATTCCTGGGGGGAGGAGGGGGAAGGTTCTCCTGTCCTGTAAAAATGGGTAAGAGCCCACTGTTCTCACTGTTACCCTCTGTTTGCAGTGGATGAGACTTCCCTCTCAGGGTTTTTCATTTTTATTCGTCGTGATTATTGGTGGTTAAGTGGAGGGAACTTTGAGCTCCGTGGTAAAAGTTACTGGGAGATGTCTTGGCCGTTTTATAATAATTACTTAGGAAAAACTTTTTAATAATTGTATGTATCAGCAGTTACTAAATACTTATCATTATGCTGATTATTATATATTAGATTGGTTATGAATTTGGGAGGGGGCACCTTTAAAGTCTTACAACAGGTGTTTCTTATCAGAAAAAATTGACCATTTGTGAAGTACAGAAAAATTTTTGATGCTAAAGAGTAGCTTTTCAGCCAAAGGAATCTTGTGTGTTTTTTCTTTCAAGTGTTTTGTAACTTGCTATAGAAATCTGGATATTTATGTTTCTGTAGCTCATTTTTCATTGATTCACAGAATGGTTTGGGTTAGAAGGGACCTTAAAGATCATCCAGTCCCACCCCCTGCCATGGGCAGGAACACCTTCCACCAGCCCAGGTTGCTCCAAGCCCCGTCCAACCTGGCCTTGGACACTTCCAGGCATCCAGGGGCAGCCACAGCTTCTCTGGGCAACCTGTGCTAGGGCCTGCCCACCCTCACAGCCAAGAATATTTTCCTCATATCTAATCTAACTCTTCCCTCCTTCAGCTTAAGATCATTCCCCCTTGTCCTGTAATGGAATTTTGGTGATCACTGTATGAATGAATCAGTGTGTTTAGCCCCCATGGCAGCATTGTTATATTTTTCAATATCAAACTAAAGTATTATCTGACATATAGCATTCAGACATATTTAACGTGCTTGTGGAAAACGTGGCAATTATTGTGAGAATCTAAAATATTTTAATGTATCAGCTTAAAATTTGCTACTCTATGTTAAACTTTTACGCTTTTAGTCTTGTTTCTGTTCCTTTAGTCTGGTCACTCTATAATCATTTGCTACCTACCTATAGTAATGCATGTTTAATTTTTCAGAAAGGGGTTCTGTCTGCTTTATATTATAAAGTCAAAATAGGTGATTTATTATAGTTTATCAGTGCTCTAATATTGTAATTTTGATAAGTTTATTTACTATTTCTGTAAAGAAATTTGACCATCACTTTTTAAATAGTCCTAGTCAGCCCTTGAATTCTCCTGCATCAACAGTGAATCCACATGAGAGTTCAGTGCATGTTGTGTCTGCTGAGGTTACACGTGGAATTCGGGATGGTTTTCCCTTGGGTGCATTCTGGAATCTTCTGAACAAGAAGCAGCATTTTTTACTTAATCATTGCTTTTTACTATATACATTATATTTCAAATGTCAAGGTGGGGGTTTTTCTAAGTCCAAATTAAATTCTTGTCATTGCAGGACAAAGCAGTGACAGTGAAGACCTCCCTGTGCTGGACAGTTCAAGTAAATGCACTCCTGTGAAACACATCAACGCAGCCAAACCACAGAAGATGTCTCGGTCTCCTGCCAGAGTGATTTCCCCTCACATCAAAGATGGGGAGAAGGATAAACACAGGGAGAAGCACCACCACCAGAATGCTTCACCCAGAGTGTACAAGTGGAGTTTCCAGCTCAGTAAGAATTTTTTAACTGACTTGATTAAGGTGGATTTATGAGGAAATTTGTTCTAAAATAAAAATGTGCAAATTTTGGGATTCTAAATTAGGCCTGGGCCTTTCATGGAATAGTTATTGGAAGTGTGTTACCTTTCGTGCTGTGTCTAAAATACTCTTAAGATTTGTTTAAAATGGCCTTGTAAAGCTATTTTTTCTTCCTGCTTTTAGATGAACTGGACAATATGAGCAGCACTGAAAGGATCTCCTTCTTACAAGAGAAGCTGCAGGAGATCCGGAAATACTACATGTCCTTGAAGTCAGAAGTAGCAACCATAGACAGGAGAAGGAAACGATTGAAAAAGAAAGACAGAGAAGGTAATTTACAGATTTGTTTTGTGCTTCCCATGAGAAGTTATTTTGTTTGAGAATGCATAGCTTAGTGCAACCTGAGTCTAACTGATATTTCTGAGAAAAGTTACCTTGTTACCTCTGCATACCTATCTAGAAAGAATGTTTGTGGCTTTTGAACCTTACAGAAATATTTACTGACTCTTAAAGCTGTGTATTAGAAGCTTAGACTTCCTAGTGCAAGCTTGGTCTGAGTTTTCAATTTGGGTAATGAGTTATCTTTTCCATAGATGGGTGAGGTTAATCCAGTTTCTGTGAATACAGCACTGAAAGCAGGTGACAAAAAACCTGTGTTCTGTGCCTGTGCTACTTCTCTGAGGTCTCAAACAGCACAATAACCAAGTAAGCCTTCATTGAGCCCTGTGCTTTGATAGCCTCATGCTGATCTGTTGTTGTGTGTTCAGTGTCACACACAGGAGCATCCATGTCATCTGCCTCCTCAGACACTGGAATGAGCCCGTCATCGTCCTCTCCTCCCCAGAATGTGCTCGCTGTTGAATGCAGGTGATACACATTTCTCTGCCTTGCCAGCAACTTGCTGCCATGGACATAAATCCTGAAATTCAGCCACAGAAAGCACTCGACTGGTTTGACATTGCCAAGTATATTCTGTACACACTTCCACTGCTGGACTGTACCTGTTCTCCCCTCCTTCCCTCTTCTTTTGTTTAATTTACTGTTCAGAGAACTTAAGCTCGTTGGTAACTGAAGGTTTGTAGGCACAACATGACATCCTTGTCATTGTGTTTGTTTTTGTTTCTTGTTCGTTTGTTTGTTTTTTCTTAACGCAGAGAAAGGGCACTTATCAAATTTGAAAAGTTATGTCCAGTGAAGCATTCAGGTGTTCTAGGGTGATCTTAAAAAAGCAAGTGCACCAAGCAGACATCAGAGTATTACCCAAAAGAACTGAGTAGCTGCTGCACTTTCACCGAGCTGTAGGTAACTCTTGGTGAGTAGTTCCTCTTTGTGGAAGCACTTGCTATACAGAACTGCCAAAGTATGTGTTCAGCAATGTGCCCAGTTCTAAAGGTGTAAATGGGACAAAATAAATTGTGAAAGGAAGTGTAGTTGACTGAAAACTACAGTTGTAATAAGTCTTCCACTTTTTATAGGATTTTTGAGCACACAATTATGCAAATATTTTAATGTTTATTAATGTTTACAGTGGAATTGTGAATAGGTTTTCAGTGGACTATCTTATCCCTTGACAAAAATATTTTGTCTTTTTTCTATGTAATTTCAGAGTTTTTATTTTGTTACAAAAAGACGAAAAATGAAATATATAACAACAATGAAGTTATTTAACAAGATTTCTAAAGCTGAAATTTTTGTGTAAAATAAGGTATCTTGCAACTTGTTAAATATATTTATTCAGACATTGGATGTTGTATTTTTATGTATTTTTTAAAATATTAATAAAATTGGAAAAAAAAAAATTCTAGGTTAGTTCACTCTTTGGATAAAACATCCTTCTCAGTTCTGGCTCTTCAGGAGGAGTTATCCAGTAGCCATTCCTGTACTTCCAGTGGGTCTGTCTACGTGTCCTCCCCCACACAGATCTGTCAGTGGGCATCTGGCTTAAACTAAACTTGATTTGGCGACTTTGGCAGTCCTAGTACTTACCTTGTTTGGAGGAACAACATTTATTGGGTTGCCCTTAAGATCTTTTGTCACAAGTTCTTGTGTTTGCTGTACTGCCGAATAAATTTATATCTCCCAAAGTTGAGATGCAACAATAAAGTAAAAGCGACTGTGTGTGCTCTGTCTGTGGATTGTCCCACGGGCAGATGCAGTTTGTAAATAACTCTTCCAAAACCATGTATTTAAAACAGTTTGCATATACATTATGTATAAAAGTGATTTTTTTAATCAATTTTTTATTCATGTTTGTACATTGAAAGGGGGCCTCAGCCCCTTTTTCTGTGTTTAATATGCTGTAGAGTAATACCATAGATGCTCTAGACTGTATATCAGGATATTCTGGTTCACACGGCAGAAGGTCAGAAGGAAACACTAGTGATGGCGTAGCATTACTAAAATTGATGTTTCTTGAAATTTCATTTTGCAACATTTGTCAACTTGTGATTCCAATTCCTTCCATTTTCGCAGAAAATTAAAGAAAAAGTACTCTTGTAAATGCACTTTTTCTGTCTTTTCTTAAGCAAAGCAGAGCTATTTCAATGTAAGATAAATATGGAGCTCACTAGACAGCGCTAATAAAGGCCATGTTTTAAACATAGGCTTTATATTCTATTTTTATTTAAGTGATTGTTCTTGTAAATGTCTGGACTTAACCCAAATAGGAAAATTAATCTCCATAAATTACTGTAAAGACTTTTTTCAGAGCTAACTTCTACTGTTAATCTTACAATAGCTACGAATAAAAAGCAATACTCATTTAAAAGGAAGCAACATGGGTCACATGTTTAATATTTGCAGAAGGAAGTTTAAAATCCAGCGAAATAACAGCATTAATTATATCTTGTGCAGATATCTAACCTGTCTACACACTGTGTGAGATCTCAGACAGGCACATACACACACTCAGCACAGAGGATGGAGGAGCTCTGGCCCGTCTTGGTGTGTGTTCTCAGCTGACTGCTGCTCCCTGTCTCTTAGGAGTGTTTAAATCACTGCCTGGAAGACTGAAGGTATGATTCCAGGGAACATGGAAACCCATCCTGATGGGTGGTTGCTCCTTGACATAGAGAACTTGCTTCCTTACCCCTCTTCCCACCTTGCACTGGTGGTCACTGACACACCCACACCCCCAGAAACGATTGGCATTGCTGTCCTGGCACAACACAAAACCTGCAGGAAAAGGTGGCCTGGCAAAGCCTCCTCATGTTCCTGAGTCTCTGGTTTTATCTTCCTGGGAAGGAGCCAGAATATCATTTAGCCTGTTTATTCAGTAGCTGTTTACATAGTTCCCTGTGATGTTTAAAAATACCATGGGGAAAAGATTAGCTGGGTATCATTGGGCTATCCTGGATTAAAGGTGAAATCAAGAAGAAACCCTAATAAGATATTTAAAACTTTATTAAAATCCCCTTATTAACGCTTGTTGACATAAAATAAATTCTGAAGTGTCTTTCATTGCCTTGAATGAAAGCTTATTGTTGTTGAAGACACAGAATTATGATTATACAGGATTGGGATTATTTTAAATAAGAAATTAGGTATCGCATTTGCAAGAGCAAGCAAAATAAAGTATCCTTTTGGCAGTCTTTGTGCTGTTCTCCTGCCTCCTGATCTCCTACAGGTTTTCCTCAAAATGATACTTGTTATTTCAAGCTTGCTTAGGAAGTTAAAACGGTGGTGTCAAATACTGTTAAAACTGTTAAAAAGAACAGGGCTGGAAGAGAATTGGACTCCTCCTGCAACTGATACAAAGAACTGCCAGATTTCTAGCAGATTTGTTATTTTTGTATGAGCATGTATATGGGAGTTGGAAAAAGCTTTGCATGCAAGGACATAAGGTAAGAAAAGATTGCTTTTCCTACTTGTTTTAGTTTTTATTTTATTCCCATAAAGCCTACCGGCTCCATGTCGTGCTACTGAGCTTTTATTTCCTCTCTAATGTGAAAGTTTAGCAACACCCAGTTAAATCTCTGCTTGTTTTTGGCTCCTCCATCAGATTTCTTGTGTCTGAGAAACTTTCTGTTGCTTAATCTGAACAGCCCAGGCAGGAGAAGCACAGATGTCAGAACAGTAAGAACAAGCCATGATTTCGACAGAGGTTAAACAGATTTTCAGTAATTATCAGTGAAAGAAATGCATAACAAAGGCAAAGAAATATGTGTCTTCACGAAGCAAAATGCATCCAACCTTTGTGGGGAGCAGAAAATATCTTTAATTTGAAGGGCAGCAGCAGAAAAGGTGATTAAATCACTTTCTGTGGTGATGTGCATGCTTCAATCTAATCTTCTCTAATGGTGCAGTATTAGAATATATAGATTTACTTTTTTTTAATGGATGCATGTATTTATTGTATGTCAAGGCAGCCATGTAGTAAAGGCTACCAAAATTACTTTGATGTGGAGCTGGAATGAGAATCTGCATCTTGGGACTCTCGACTCCAGTGCCTCAGTCAAACTACCCAGTGCTGAGAAAGCCACCTCTCTCTAGACAGGTTTGTCAACCAGATGGAATTTTGCATTAAAAAAATGAATATTCTTATAACATGTTCCTCCTTTCCCCATTAAAAATATTCTTGTATAGCTGAGGCAGCCAAATGGATTTTCTGGGCAGCATTTAGTGGAATTCTCTTACAGCAGTGAGACTAAGAAATGCTGTTGTCTCCTCTTTAAGAAAAGAGCAGGTTTGGTTTGATGGGTTGAAACAAATCTGACATGAGCTGAAAGCCAGATTTAGCAACTGAGACAAAAGATGAATGTGTTAACTAAAGTTTATTGAGCTGTTAACTTCACTGTGCCCCTGCCTTGGCAGAAATTATGCACTAAAATCTTGGTTATTTTTACTTCTCTGTACTTGGGATTTTATTATTTGCAGGATAAAGGCCACCTCTGGAGATGTGAGAAACATCATAAAGCAGTGTAACCAAAGGATGTTGCCAGAGACTGACTCACTGTAATTCCAGGGCTTAGGAAAAAGACATTTTATAATTAGCTCACAGTGTTAAGCTATTGCTCTCAAATTATGAGAAAAATCTGTCATTCTCCCGTATTACCTAACACCAAATAGGATGGGTTTTTTAAGAGGTCTCTGTGAGAGTTTAAAATTACTCACCTTTAGTAGTTACCACTAAGTATCTGGGATTTAATGGGGTTTTACTGTTTATCTGTTTTGGAAATCTGTGAGTTCCCCAAGCATTTATTAGTCCCATCCATTGCTTTGGAGGAGCATGTAAATTCAGTTTTTTGTGTTACAGTGTTACTGGTCTGAAGATGTGCTGGATTTAAGCAAAGATCTTTACTTTGAAGAACAGCAGCAGAAAAGGTGATTAAATCTCTTCTTCATTGTTTGTGGTATTGTGCACAATTGAATCTAATTTTTTGAAGTTGTAGTATTAGAACAGACAGAAATTATCTTGTACCAATAGTTCTCAAACGTGAAAAAGTGTCTTTGTGTGATGACACTTGGCTTTAACTCCCCAGCACAGCTCCCTCAGTGCAGTAACCACAGCAGCTTTGCAGCTCTCACTGTGTTTCAGTGCTTCCAGCAAAGGAACTCTGCACTGGAGCTCTGTTAGAGCTGTGAGAAGCTGGAGGTTGTTCCTCAGTCCTGAGCCTGTTGGTGAGGGACACAGTGCTGGCTGTTTGGTGATGTTTCTGCTTCTCAGAGGAACCCTGCAATGTTTCCATTCCAGGCTGTGTCTTCAGCTGTTTCTAAACTGCTCCTCCTCTAATCCCTCATCTGGGTACAGCTTGACCTAATTTGCCAAGCTCCTGCCAGCTATGCCAGTTTCATAAGGAGGGGTAAGATGTGGAATTTGTGGGAAATACTTTGCTGTATTGCACAAGAGTGGCTTTTTCTTTCTTCTTCAACAAGGCACTTGTTCATGTGTATGTGCGGCTCAAAACCATCTCTCTTGATGCTCCTTCACTTCCTGAAATTACTTCCCTTGTGAATGAGGAAAGTGTAAAGCTTTTTTAAAAGGGGAAAAAATACAAGATGAAAAAAAAACCCAGCCCTTGATTCCTTCTGCTTATTCTCTGCTTCCCACCCTGCAAGGGACCCCTGTGTGCCATCCCAGTGACACAGAGGGAGGGACAGGAGCTCAGGAGCAGTGGCTGAGGGGGACAGGAAAACCCTCCTTGGATAGGGAAGTGTTTTGGCAGTGGAACTAGTAAGGAGTAAAATTTTATGTTGGTCTGTGCAGGTAGTTCTATGTGTTTAACTCAGAACGTGAGAACAGCCCTACTTAATGCTGTGGGAATAATTCCAGGAATGTTATTCACAGGCAGTGCAGGAGGGGGCTGATTTTTGTGACTGGTTTGGCTGCTGCTGCAGCTCTACTTTTTTGTTTCCTGCTTTTCCTGTGGAGAATCCTGAACGATTAGCAAGAGTGTGATTTCTCTTTGGTTTGCAGCATCCCTGTGCAGGGTAACATATCTCTGTGTCTGTGAACAATCATGGTGTTTGTTACAGGCAGCCTGGAGCTGGTTTCACATAAACCCCTTATTGCTGGAATATCCCAGTGCCTGGGGACAGCATTGCTCATGGCATCCCCTGCAATGTCCTGCCTTCCCCAGAGCCTTGCTGGGGCTGGGGGATGTGTGGGCAAGCAGTGAAATGTGTCGTTTCTCTTCCAAATCAACCCATATTTTCTTCCCTTGTCTCTGGAGAATCACAGGATGGTTTGGGTTGGAAGGGACCTTAAAGATCATGTTCCAGCCCTCTGGACAGGGGACACCTTCACTAGAGCAGGAATCAGACCTCAGGCAGGCTCAGCCTGTCCTTGTTTCCCCCTGGAGGCAGAGACCCCTTGGTGCCTGCCCAGGCTTTCCTCTCCACATGGGCTCTCACTGACCCAAGGCTTTGGCAGGTCCTGGCTCTGGCACATCCCTGGCCCCCATCACTCACCTCTCTCTGCTCTCTCTTCACTTCTCTGCCAGAACAACATCCAAGGAAAACCCTGCTGAGCAGCAGCCTTTTGGGATTTTGGATTTCTATAGGCTCAAGCAGCCCCTGTGTGCATTTTGGCTTCGAGCTTTGCTTCTGCCCCAGGATTCTATGTGTGTCTTGGAACCCTGGGGTGATCCTGCCCCTTTCCTGGTGCCCCAGGGTCCTCCACGTGCCTTTTGGCCAGCCTGGTGCAATCTGGCCAGTAACAGAACAACAGACTCACTTGAAGAGGTGGGCAGTAATGCATTGCCTATGATCTAATTCCAGCTGTTGCTGTAAAAATGTTGTACATGTCCATTCTACCTCACTTTTATTGTGAAGATCCTGCTGCTCCCATCACTATCAAGCTGGACCCTGCAGGGGAAGGGACAGGCCACGGGGTGATCAGTGGATGGGATCCCCACAAAGGGTCTGGGAGATCCTCCAGGCCCCGAGGGAGGAGGTGACAGGACTGAGGTCCCACAGCTCTTTTCCTCAGGCCCCACCACTGTCCCCAGGGAATCCATGTATTCTGTGGGGCACAGAGGCACTTTCTTCCAGAGATCCAAGCAGGAAAAACAAGAGCAGGAGAGTGGCCAACACCCTTTCCCTACTGATAAGGGGATTAGACCATCCCTGGCTGTGAAGCCTTGGAACCCTCTTCCCTCTGCTCAGAGTTCCTGGCAGGTCCCTGGGGCAGCAGCACACACAGAGCTGTGCTGTGGGCTTGGGCAGAAGGAGAGGATCCAGCTCTATCTCCCAGTAAGGGCAGGATCTGTAAAATACAGAAATAGCCCCAGCTGGATTTCTCCTTTAATTATTTGAAATTTAGATAAGCTCCCCATGGTGTTACACAAACAAAGGGTGGTATGTCAAGTGCACTGCCTTAGACAAGTCCAGTGAGCCCAGCTCCCTCTGCAGTCCTCTCACCTTCCCTCGGAGCAGCGGGAAAGGAGTTACAGAATAAAACATTTTAACCAACCGTGGTCCATTCAAGCATTGTGTGAGTGCAGACATCTATTTGAAGTCCAGTTCAGGGTCTTTTGTATGTCATTCAGTTATGTCTGTTTCTGTGTGTTAGAAATCCTGGGAAAAGATGTGACCATCATTTTACAGCCTGAAGCACTAAAGCTTGAATATTGAATGCTCCCTGTGTGTTTGCAGACAGAGCCTGACACCAAAACAATAAGGAGCATGAAGTTAAGCTAAAACATAACTTCAAAAAAATTCTAATATTAAGCAGAATTGTAACACTGCAGTTCTTTTAATGCTCTCTGCTGGCAGCTCAGAGCACAGGCATGATGCAGGTTTGTGTCACAAGCTCTAATTGCTTTTAAAGGTTTTAGAGCTCAGGGCCAGACTCATTCAAGGAATTTCACAGCTGAGCTTAATGGACTTCCCAAGAGTTAACTGGATTCCTCAAATGCCATGTGCTGACTTTCTAACCTAGCTAAGAGAAACGCTGAAAAAGGAGCTGTTGCTAAGCTCCAGTTCTCAGTCAGGTGTGTCAGAGCACAGGGGATTTGCCTCCTCACACTGAAGCCCAGCCACGCTGGATGTTTCGCCCGCACTCCTCACCAAAGGCTGCAGTCACTCCTTTTCCTGCCTCCCAACAGAGAGCTCAGTGGTTGAAGCCTCTCAGCAGGGTATTACATAAATGAGGGCTTTGCTTGTATCCTGGAGAGAACCCAAGGAGCCTCTATTATAATCTTCCAGCTGATTGATCTGATGGCTCTGCCGGCACCGCTGCTGTGCAGGGCGCTCTGGAACACGGTTCTGGTTTCTGTGGGCTGACAGGAATTGTGTGTTTCCAGCCTTCGGGTTCAGACACCCCTCTGGGAAGGAAGGATCCATGTTCCTGTTGCTGCTGCAGTGAACAGCTCCAAACGAGTGTCTGTTTACTAGCTTGGTTTCATCCAGCCAGTTTTTGGCAGGCTGCCCTCCTGTTCCCTCCTCTCCCACCTCCACTCTGGCACAGTTTTTCCACAACTTTCTCAGTACTCCTTCCTCAGCAACACTGGTTCTCATCCTGTGCTTCCTTCAGAATTGGTTCTGTTCCTGCACTGTCTGCCTCAGCAGGTGATTCACCTCGTCTGAAATGCTCTTGCCTTTCCCTTAGGATCCAGGGACTAAGCCTTAACCCCATTTTTATTCTGATTTTGGCTGTGCATTTCATCATGCCATGTAAACCTGAGGCTGTTCCAGAAGAGCATCCCTGGAATTTTTCCAGGCCAGGTTGGATGGTGCTTGAAGGAACCTGGTCTAGTGGAAGGTGTCCCTGTCCATGGCAGGGGCTTGGAATGAGATCATCTTTAAGGTCCCTTCCAACCCAAACCATTCTGTGGAGAGGGATGGAGAACACTCCAGGTGAAGCCACATCAGGGAGGTTGGGATACTCCACTAGGGGAGAAAACATGTGGCCTGCCCTGCCTTTGTGGGCATTCCCAGCAGACATCCAGCCAGGCACCATAAACTCCTGATCCTTGCAGTTGCAGTTAAATATGTTTGAGAATTGGGTGCTCTGAGAAGGAAAGTCCAGCTGCAACACTGTGACAAATGTGCTGATAAAACGTGTATGAGAGACTCTGAAACACTTCAGCATGAATCATTCTCAGCCCACACCTCTCATCCACAAAATCTTGTGGGGTCCTGCTTTCCAGTAACACAATTTGAGGCAGCCATCAGGATGTGCCAACTTGTCATGAAAGGGAAGTTAAACCTCAGAAAATCTTTTAAGAAAATTTCCCCTGGTGCTTTCTACACCACCTGGATGCTTTAGTTACATGGATACACTTTATTTCCAAGCTAAAATGTATTTGTATTATCTGTATTCAACCAGTCATTTTGTTCTGAAAGATTACAACATTTTGGAGTGAAATAGAGCTTGAACAAAACTGGTTATACAGACCTCAAAGTGAGTAATTTATTAACTAAGTCCTTCTAACACTTGCTTAACCTTTTGTACAGAATATCTGTCTTAAAATATATCTAATATCTTCCTGAAATGAGGGAAAATCAGAATTTTCTTTCAAGCCCCTTCAATTCAGCCTCAAGGCACTTGGCCCAGAAGACATCAAAATCCTCCCAGTTCCATCACTTAACCTTTTTAGTCACTCTTCTGAGCATGTGAAGATCAAATGGAAATTCTCCATCATGGATCACTTTCAAATGTTTAACAAATGCCAGCTTTAAGAAAAGCCTCCAGCCTTTACTATGGATGTATTGATTCTAATTGGCCCTAACGTTTGTGGCCTGATTGTAGCAAATGATCTAGACATCATTAGCCCGTTATTCCATTAAAAACCAGCACACTGGAGACTTGCTTCCTTATTTGGGCTGTTTTTTAGGCTTCGGTATTTCAGAGTGAGCTGTTGGCCATCTCCAAGGTAACAAGGCACAGGCTTGTAGGAAAGAGCTGTGCTACAGGGAGTGCAGAACACGGGGACAGGAGGCTGTAGGATCATACTGGTTTCCTCCACCTTTGGAAGGCACAGGAACAGGTTTCCAGGGACAGCTGGGTCAGTTTCAAACAGCAGTGTCTGTGCAAGGGGCAGGTGCACTGTGCTGCCATCAGGGGCCTGTAATCCACAGCCTGGACAGGGGAGAGTTTGAGTAGGATAAAAAAACAGGGAGGGAATTTTGCATTCAAAGTGGTGCTGGAAATAATCTGGAGAAGGTAACAGCACAAAGGCTGGGGACAGGCTCCCTGCGCCTCTCTACACAACAGAACCAGGCAGCTGATGTGAGACAGCTTTGGTTCAGTCTTCATCCCCTGACCTGCCATCCAGCAGCAGCAGAACAGACACGGTGCTGTGCAGAGCTCATACTTGCTGCTGGCATTCATACAGGTACAGGGGGAAGCTGCCAGCAGGCTCAGTGCTTGGAGAACCTCAGGCCAGGCCTGGGTTTGGGGGACCCTGCGGGAGTCCCTGAGGGAAACAAAGAGTGCACAGGAGTTGCCTTGGGCAGGAGGGATGTTAATGACACCCTGTGTCAGTGACAGGGCAAAGCATGAGGCAGAGATGACCTGGGGGAAAGCTCAGCCCTGCCTGAGCTGACTGTGGGATCAGCACTGAGTGAAGAGAATTCTGCAGGAGCTGAGCAAAGAGCCTCCAGCAAACAGAACTGCTCTCAGTGTCCCAGAAAAGGATCTTTGGAAAGAACATACAGACTTGTGTATGGCTCCCATTGATTTTATTTGAATTAAATAAAAAAGTGTATTTCCCGTATTACATTGATTCATCTCAACCAGTCCCAGCAAACGGCAGTTTAACCCTCCCACCACCCTTGGAATTCAAACACACCAGTCTGTGGGCCCTGGGAGAGGTTGTATCCACATCACTCCACTGTGGAGTGAAAAGGACCTTGGAGACAGACTCCATGGCCAGGCCACCATGACTGACTTCCTGTTTAACCCTTCATGGTTCCCACTGTCTGAGCAGCACCAGGAACTCTGCTCTGAGCTGCTGCACACGCATCCCGAGAGCAGAAAATCCCAAATGTGTTCTGGCACAGCTTGTAAGTCTGAGCAGAGGGCTCTCCTCTAGCGAGGTTGGCTGAGCAGTCCTGCCTTAGCTGCCAGAGCCTCGTTCTGCTGGATGTGGTACTCCTGGAATCTCATGGAGATCCTCTGTGTCATCTTTAAATACTTCTGCAGGCAGTTGTCTGAGCAGGTCATCTAGAGGAAGAGGGAGACAGAAGGCTTTAAAAACACTTCCCTAGCCAGGACCCAAAACATAACCACGTACAGGGATAAACAGTTGGGTGAGCACATCTCATACTGTTAAGCTTCAAGATGAGGGCAGTAGAAAATGGTTAGTTGTGAAGTTTAGTTTTTGAGGGGTGCCTGAAACATCTCTTAATATTCATTCTCATATGAAAGTCTCCACAGAAAACATTTAAGATGGAGGAGATATTACCATTTCATCCTTGGGCTCCTCCTGTGAAATTAAACTATATACTTTGCAATAAGTAATATATCTATTAAATTAGTATATTTTAATTCTGTTTACAAACATGTACTGATTTTGAAAGCCAAATATGATCTACTCTCTGCTAGCTCAGCTTAACCTTGTTTTGATCTTCTCATTAGCTCTATTTGTCTTCTGGTTACCCTTCAGCAAAGCAACCAGAGCACCCAGAGAAGCTCCATCAATCAGCTGGACAGGGAAATAAATACCACGTCCATTCCATCCACATTATTTTTTAAATTTAAAGTGGGGTGTTTTTTTTCTTTCTTTAAGTGTAAATAAACAGTGGGAGATTCTTTCTGAGCAGCAGTTCTACCAATTGGATATTGTGTGTCAGGGTTCAAAACTTTGCTATCACTGCAGAAGGACAGAAAGGAAAGCTGACCACTTTGCTTGATTACTTAGAAAACCAGAAAATTACTTTGGTTCTGCTCAGTATAAAAGGATGTGAAAAGAAGGATGAAAATGAACAAGACAAAACACCACACAGCTACACCTTGGCCTGGCATCAGCTACAGCAAAACCTGCTGAGCAGGAGTGAAGTCTCACTAGGAAACAAATTCTGGAACTACCCCAAGTCTCTTCTCCCAGAGGGAGTGGTATTTGTGACACGGTGCCCGGGAAGTCTAGACTTGCAGTGGAGACTTGCTGTAGGGAAGGAGGTCAGAAGCTGTTTTTTCAAGTACAGAAGCCCAAAGGAGATGCATAGAGGTGCTAATCTCAATTAGGGAAAGAAGAAATTTGCCTTGGGAAGCTAAGAGAGCTTTGTCTAGTGCAGCAGAAACAAAGCTAAAAGGAGACATGATTCATGCCTGCACTGAGGAGTTGGGACTCCAAGGAGGCAGAAAATGCTCAAAAACAAGGGTTAGTTTATAACTTCAGGGGTTTTTTCCCTCCCAGTGGAGTCAAACAAAGGTTATTAGACTTCTAACCAACAAAATGATTAGAGTCTGAAACAGCCTCTCAACAGGAGAGAAGAAAAAACACACAACTAATCTTATCGAGAGCTTAATCTTTTTTGCAGGTGACTCTGGGATGGAGCTCCCTGCAGGGCAGAGCACTGGATGTAACAGCCAGGGCTGTGCAGGCCCATGTTCCCATGACTCACTGCAATGCAGGAATGTGGGTAAGTAAACAAGGATTTCAGCAGGATTCCTCAAAGAACAAGATGTGAGCTGTAGGCGGGCAACTTCCCCGTCCATGGAGTCACCAGCCCTCAGAAGCTGAGGCACAAGAACCTCTACTGCCAGCTCAGGGAATGACACAGAATTGCAAAGAGCAGCCAACACTCAACAGAGACAGGGCAGGTTCCCTGTGTGTGTAGTACCAACAACCACTTCTGGAATGGGCTGGGTGGGAAGGGGCCCTAAAGACCATCTCGTTGCAACCCCCTGCCATGGGCAGGGACACCTCCCACTAGACAAGGTTGCTCCAAGCCCTGTCCAGCCTGGTCTGGAACATTCCCAGGGATGGGACACTCACTTGGAAGCAACATGCCAGGCACACATACTCCACTGCAGAACCTGCTGCCTGGCTTTTTAGCCACTTGAAGGATCAAAACTCTCCAAGTTACTTCTGGAATTGGAATGCTACACGGCAATTCTACCAAAGGGTCATTAGAAGCAATTACCTACCTCTTCTGGTTTCACATCTCTGCTGGTGAAATCCTTTATGCAGTCCAGGAAGCAGTTTTCTGTAAGTTTATTGTATGTGCCAAGAAACTCCTTGAACTGCAAATAAACATTGGACACTGAGTATTAAAAACAAATTCTGTGTTAATTTTTCTTACACACAGCTTCTTGGGCCAGCTGGTGACACTGATATCTGAAGGACAAGTCATCAGAAAAATTCACTATCAGTCAGAAGATTTCAGCTGCTTGTACTTGAATCAGAAACTATACTGTGTTTGTCAACAGTCAAATGTTTAAATTTTGATTGCTATAGAAGTAATCTTAACTCACATGATAACCTACACTTCTTCCCCATGCCCTACACCTTTCAGTCTACGTGACGAAGTCGTACAAGCCCTTCAAAGCCACCACTCACAAATGCACCTCCTTACCTGCTTGATCTGGTCAGATTCTGATATTTGTCCAGCCATATTCCACCACCTGCGACTCAGTCACCTATTCTGAAGACAAAAAGTCAAGTTTCACACAAAAAGCATGAACCTGAACTGCAACATTTTACACCAGAATGGAATTTTATACATCCTGCTTAAATGCAACTTCGCTGGCAAACTTCCCAGCCGTTCACTTGAAGGGGAGTTACTCTTTTGAAATGTATTCGGTGAAAAGAACATCCAAGATAACTTCAGGTACGAAACCTTCCAAGATCCATCTGTTAACTGCTGTCCTTGAAACACTTGTAAGGCATTTCAAACACCTAAAGTGACTTATAAAATACCTTTTTTGGTTTTTTTAAAGTGCTGTCAAACTCAAAGTAGAAGTAGGGCAGGAGCTGGAGGAGAAGCAAAGCCTTAACACTTTCTTAAGAGCTTTAGTGACTTTAGATGTCATCTGTAAAAAGTAAGGCAAAAAGGCAAATATAAACTGAATAAATGCAGCACAAGCCAGACTGAATCAGAGCAGCAGGGCCTGGTTTCTGTGTAGCTGTACCAAACACAAACTACATTAAATGTTCTTGTCATTGACTGTCGTGAATTAAATGCAAGAAAACACAGAAGAATGAGAATGGCCTTAAAGGAAGTGAAAGAGACAGAGAAAAGGAGAATGAACAGCCACAGATCCAAGAATTTAAGCAAGCAGTTCCTCAAGGAAGACTCATGCTCCTAATCCAACACACTGAACAAGTTAAGGCTTGAAAGCATCCCTGCAGGTTTCCTAGAATACTGAGGCCTAGTCCTCCTTTTCCCTTAATTTCCATATTATTTAAGGCCTATCACAGATGATAATGCAAATTAATATCACATGTTGACAAGAACAAGCTCCTTCAGTTTAATTCACATCAACTTGGGTAAGAAAAGTGAGCACTGAAGTGTAATCACTTTGGGGAATAAAACTTCATTTAGCCCTTTGGCAAAGGCTACTTAATCTTCCATTATGCTCTGCCAAATTTTGGGCAAGACATTCACGTTTCAGAAAACTTTAACTATTCCAGTCTCAGCAGGGGAAAGAGAAGGGAAGGGGTACACAAGTTGAACAAGAACAAAGAGACAGTAACCATTATTTCTACAACAGAAAGAAAACTAAGCAACTAAAAATAGCACCAGGGAGCTCTCCCTACACCCTCTCCCAGCAGCACATGGATTATGACACCTGCCTCAACATCACACTGTATCCCTGCACAAGGAGCCAATTAAGGGATTGCAGGTCTAGTGCACATGATTCTTGGATTTAATATGCACATCCCCACAACCAAGAATTCCTCATGGGCAGACAGGTCACACAGGTTACTCTGAGGGAGAACCTACGGAATATGGTGCTAAGAAGAAACAAGGCGTTATTCAGGTTGTCACTGAATCACAGACTGGTTTGGGTTGGAAAGAATGTTAAACATCATCCAGTCCCACCCCCTGCCATGGGCAGGGACACCTTCCACTAGCCCAAGCTGCTCCAAGCCCCGTCCAACCTGGCCTTGGACACTCCCAGGGATGGGGCATCCACAGCTTCTCTGGGCAACCTGTGCCAGGTCTTCACCACCCTCAGTCAAGAAATTTCTTTCTAATATCCCATCTAACCCTGCCCTCTGTCAGCTTGATGCCATTCCCCCTTGTCCTGTCACTCCAGCCCCTTGTCCAAAGTCCATCTCTAGCCTGTTTCCTCTACCCTAAACCTCTAACTTGTTTAAGGAGAATGGACAGGACCTGTTAGAAAATAAGACCAGTGACAATTCTCCCAGGTCAGTGTAGGTGGATAATTAAAAAGACAGAAACTGCAGGGAGCAGGAAAAATTTTTGTCTCTGCCAAGCACAGGAAGCTCAAGGCTTCAACAGTCAGTGCCATTTTCTCACACTCAGTGTTGCCTCATGGTTTCTGTTTATAGCAAACCCGAACTGCTTTTCTGGACTAGTTTGGCAAGATTCAAAACTGCAGATTGAAATTGCAGTTTCACAAAGCTTTGCCACCTGGGAAAGGCTCTGATCTCCAGCAGTGCAATGGCACCACCTGATTGTCAGTGTCTGCAGCCCTCGTTCCTGTACAGGGGTTTCACACATTCCACAGTGCAGGCACTGAAGTCACACAGCTCTGCTGCACCTTTGGCTACAAATCACAGCCTTGACACCTAAAAATGAGCTACCTGGACATTCCCAGGAATGTGCTTATCTGGTTTGCACTGAAGTCTGGTAAATGTATTATTTCAAGTTTTCCTGTTGTTTCTCCCTTTCCCCTCCAACCTCTGAAAAAAAGGCTTAAAACCAGGGATGAAAGAGCCCATTCCAGGGCTCAACACCTTGACTTACCCACCTCAGAGCTCCCCCCACAGAGCTGCTCATGCCACTCCAGAGAGCTCAGGTTTAATCCTGCAGAGCCTGGATGACTTTCCTCTGGGCTAAATATGATTTGGAGATTCAGCACTGCACTTTTAAACAAGTCACACTGAAGGAAGCACATCCCTCTGAATGAACTTATGCTGCAAGAGCCACATAGTCCAGGTGTGCTGGGTCACCAGGAAAGCAGCAAGGCTGGGAAATCTCCTTTCTTGAAAGGCTCTGAAGCCATTCCAAATATGTTTGGATGTTCTAAAGGGACATTAGGACAAGTCCCTCTGAGCACAATAAGCAGTTAAGGATAACCTGAGGTTTGGCATTCTCTTATTTAGGCATTGTGGGTTTTCCATCCTCTTTCCACAAATACAGGCTTTAGCCCATTCAAACCTGTACTCTGTGCAAGATCCACCTCAGCTCCCAGCCCTGTTTTCAGACACTGGAAAATGCTTCTAATATTTGCCTCTGCTGTGGCTGCCACTCCCACTGCCATGGAAACATAAAAACACTACAGTGACAGCTTTTTCTTGAGAAGGAGAAGCTGCTTTATAACTAACACCGGGAGTTATGTGAAGGGAGGGAGGAAGAGCAGCCAGAACTACAGATGTCAGAACTCTTCTAAAACTTGATCTGTGGGAATGCAGCTTCCCCAGTGGAGTCTCCAGACCTTTGGAGGCAGAAGGATTATGACTGTAACTACTAAGTGCTAATAACTGGAACACGGCTTTTAATTATAATTACTGTACTGCTGGGTGACCAAAAAGCCTCCCTCCATCACCAGCCTGGAGCCCTTACAGGTGAAGCACATGGAGGAAGTTTTTTCCCCACCACCATTCATGTCCATGACCTAAACTGGCATCAGCAGAATCCCTTCTCATGAAAGCTAAATAAGCTCTGTGTTTGGGGTGGGGTTCTTCCACCTTTTTGTGAGGACCTGCATTTTTCTGGGGAGAAGGGTGATGGAGAGACACCACAGATCCATCATGCTCGTTATCCTGATTACATCTGAATTAGGTGTAGTTACCACCAACTTTTTATTATAAAGCTGCAGTATCTTTTTAAGCCTTTGCTTCCAATTGTACACCATGAACACCACGTGAGTGTATCTGAAAAGGACAAGGAAGAATAAAAACCTCAAGTCAAAGAAATGTGTCAAGAAAGAATAAAAATATTGAGTCAAAGAATTCTGTGAAGATAAAGAATAAAAATAGAGATGCAAAGAACTATGTCAAGATAAAACCCTCACAGCCTATAGAGAAAGTTCTTTTTATTGCTGGTGATCATTAGGCTAAAAGTTGATTGATATTAAAAAAACCCCACAAACTCATTGATTTTAAGAGGCCAGAGCCATTTAAAGAAGCAAGAAGCAGGTGGTGAGGTGAGAAAGGGGCTGGTCAGAGGGTGGGTGGATAACCAGCTGTGCCTCCTGCAGGGATGTCATCTCCTGGATTTGGGCTGGACCCTGCTCTGAAGGAAGGGGGTGAATTGTAGAAATCTGACACTAAAGGCGAGTTCCCACAGTCAGTGTTAAACAAGATCCCCGAGAGCCTCTCTGGCCACACCAAACACGTGCAAGGGCACCTGTCCTGGGAGGAAATAAACCTTTTCCCGTAAGTTTCCCTATTTAAGTTAGATCAGACCTGTCTGTCGCTTCTCACCCAACGCACTCAAACCCTGCTGATAAAGCAGCTTCACCTCGATGTACGTTTTGGTTCCCTTTCCCTCGATCCTCCAGCTCCTCGTCCCAAGGGCACCTTGGCTTCCCCTGCTCGGGGCTCGCTCGGCCAAACTCCGGTACAACCCGGGCACAGAGCGCCCTTCTGCCCGCCGGGAGAACCCGAGCAGGGACGGGATTTCCCCATCCCAGGAATGGGATGTCTTTCAGGGAGCGCTCCACGGGCTCGGGGGCACAACCCAGGCCCTCGGGAACATACCCGGGCTCCTGGGAATGCTCCCGTCCCTCAGGAGCAGCCCCGGCCCCTCATGGCCACTCTGTGTCCCTCAGGAGTCCCCCAGTCCCTCATGGGCCCTCCCGATCCCTCAGGAACACCCCCGGCTCTTCATGGGTGCTCCCGGTCCCTCAGAGGCCTTCCTGGTCCCTTATGGATGCTCTCTCTGTCCCTTAGGAGTCCTCTGGTCCCTCAGGAACACTCCCGATCCCTCAGAGGCCTTCCCAGTCCCTCAGGAACAGCCCTGAGCCCTCATGGGCGCTCTCTGTCCCTCAGGAGCCCTCCCGGTCCCTGACGGGCCCTCCTGGTCCCTCAGGAACCTTCCCTGCCCCTCAGAAATATTCCCGGTCCCTCAGAAACACTTCCTGTCCCTCAGGAACACTCTGCCCCTCAGAAATATTCCCAGTCCCTCAGGAAGACCTTCTGCCCCTCAGAAACATTCCCGGCCCCTCAGGAGCCCTCCTGGTCCATGAAGGGCGCTCCCGCTCCCTCAGGAACACTCCCAGCCCCTCCCGGGCTCTCCCTACCCCTCAGGAAACATTCCCGATCCCTCGGGAACCCACCGTGCCCCTCAGAATCACCCCCAGCCCCTCAGGAGCTCCCCCGGTCCCCCCTCTCTCTGCACTCACCGTGCCCGCAGATTCGCCACGGCCTCTTTCCCTCTTTCCCTCCCTCCCGCCCCGGGCCCCGCAGATTCGACACACCCAGCGGCGAATCTGCCGATGCCTCCTCGGTCCGCCGTGTTTCCCGGGGGTCTCCAGGGAGAGGAGGATCCACCAGGAGCTCTCCTTGCCCTCAGGTCATCCCCACGCTCCCCGGTGCCCCCATGGAGCTGCCGGGCCGCGGCCGGGAGGGCACGGGCAGCCCCAGCAGGGCCGGGGCCGGGGCTGTGCGGAGGCTCCGTGAGGGGAGCCCGGCCCGCACCGCCGCTCCAGGTGAGTCACTTACCCCTGTTTACCTTCATTTATCATCATTTGTCGTCATTTGTGGTCAGGGGAGGCCCAGGGTGTGATGGGCCCGCGGAGAGGGGTTTGCAGCCGCGCACGGCTTATCTCATTCATTGGGGTGTCTTCGTGTTCCTGAACTGCAAATATCAGCAATCATTGTTTTCCCGAGCTGTTTTTGGCAAGGGAAAAGCAAAAAGCTCGTGGCACAGGTTGCCCAGAGAAGCTGTGGATGCCCCATCCTTGGAAGTGTTCAAGGATAGGTTGGATGGGGCTTGGAGCAACCTGGGATAGTGGGAAGTGTCGCTGTCCCCATCCCCATGGATGGTTATTCCGTGTTAAACATCCCTGTTAAACATCCCTGTTTAAAGGATGTTTAATAACCTGGGTTTGTTTCAAAGAGTTTTTCACACGCTGTAAAGCAAGCCTCCAATCCAGGCTGTCAGAATTCACTGATGTTTATAAACTCCAGCTCCACATCCATGGTCATTTGTGTGATGAAAGTCATGATGTTTAGGTATTAAAAGGGAAGGGAAATGTGGAGATTTAGGCTAGTCAGGCTGTACTGAAAATGCACAACACGCGATTATGACCACAGTAAAACTGCTTTTGTTTCAGGGGTCCTCAGCACCAGGGGATATGCAGAACATCTGCTTCCAGTTGAAAATGCAGAGCCCGTGGTTTTATCCCAACTGGTAAGAAAGGTTGCTGTTGCTTCATGCAGTCTTGAACTGAGGGAAGAGCATTTTCCTCAAAAAGCTGCAGCTCCTCTAAAAGCATCACAAGTGTATGGCTCAGCCTCTACACAACAACTGTGCAGCTGCTTCTCCTCTTTGAGTTGCTGCCTCTTTGAGTGGTATTAATGCTGAAGTGTCTAGAGGAGGTTTATTTGCTGCACTGCCTCTTGCATAATTAATTCCAAGCCTTGCCTTTAAATTCTGGTGTAATGCTTCCTTTGAAAAGGTGGGTGCACATGACACAATGTTTGTTAAAACCCTGAAACTTCTTGTAGATTCTTTTTTCTCTTTGTATCACAGGGAAAGAAATGGACATTAGAGTATGTGGAAGTGTTTAATACTTAATTCTGTGTGTTTGGGTAATTCTGAATCGTTAGAGATTAGCAGCTTGTCTGTTCGTGTATGTACATGATTCCATTTGTGTAATAATTTGTACAGTTCCATCTGCTTCTAAAATTTTGGCCACTGAAAGCAGAGGCTTTGATGTGTGCTTTTTCTGTTCTTCTGAAGGATTTTCCTGGAGAAGCTGCACTACAAGAAGATCCTTCACTGCTGCTGGAGGACAGCAGGGGACCTGAAGGTAAGGCACATCAATCTACTGCTACAGCCCCTTTCTTTTGTAAGAAAGCTGATTAATTAGAGGAAAAGAAAGCTTTAATTTTATCTTAGGTATTTTTCTTCATTATGAAAACTCCTGAGTGAAAATATTCAAAGGTTTCTTTGATAAAAAAGGTGATAATTGTAATGTACATTCTTAATTTTTGCAACTTTAGCATCGTTCTTACTGGCAGTACAGTAGCTCTTGTGATTAATGATGACTGTAGGGAAATACACATATCACAGTACTTTTCTTTTTTTAATTAAATTTTTTTCCAATTTAGAATTTGGAGGGTTTGATGGACAGGTCTGATCTTGAGTTGCCATTTAGACTTTACTTACCATTATTAGATTTCATTGATACCAACATTCAGTATTATATAAAATGGTGTTAAATTAAGCCTTCTCTTACTCTAATCATTACTTAGTGAAGGAAAGCAATTGGTTATTGCAATAGATGATGTGGTTGGTGCAGGCAAGAGATTCTTTTTAGCAAAATTACATGTATTGAAATAATACTTTGTTTCTACCTATAAAATAGACATTTTGTGTCAGTTAACTCCACAAAACATGTTTATGTCCTTCCTTACAGATGATGTTTTTATTTCCCAATATGCTACTGGCCAGAAAAAGGCTCTGAGAGCAGTGCTAAAGCAAAAGTAAGTATGTGGTGTTGGCAGTGACTCAGCTGTTCTGTGTCTGTACAGATATACAGCTGTACCCTTCAGGTTTTGCCAGAAGGCATAGTTGGTAAGAAAAAAGTGTTATTTACTGTTCTCTGTTAGTATTCTTTTTCTGTCTGTGAAGGTGTTTTCAGTTTATCATTCACTGGAGTATCTTTATTTTGTGTATTTTTGAGGCTTTAGGCTATTAGAATTAATGATTTCATGATAGAAGAGTCAGACAAGATAATTCACCTTGTGCCAAAACCACATAATATGTTTAAAGACAGATAAGGACTCATGCTATTTATCCACAGGCTGGAGATCTTGAGGATCAAAAATTTAGTTAGACTTTGCTGCTGGAATCACAGAATGGTTTGGGTTGGAAGGCACCTCAAAGACCACCTTGTTCCAGCCCCCTGCCATGGGCAGGGGCACCTTCCACTAGACCAGGTTGTTCCAAACCCCATCCAACCTGGAACACTGAACTTCATAAAAGACAAGCTGCAAACATAGCCTTTGTTGTGGTAGCAGAGAAATGCCTTTTGTATTAGGATCTGTATCATAATCCTGAGAAATTTCTCGTGTCATGCTAAAAGACAAGAGTCAAAGTGTTTCTTATGTGCTGAAAGCTTCAAGCAGAAATGGTTATATAGTGACATCAGTGCTGTGTGTGGGAGATCATTTGCTTGGAGGGGATATGAAAAAACTATGCTATTGACAGGCACTTCTTTCTGTAGAGCTCAGAACACTCCTGTACTTAAGGAGGTGAAGGTCCAGCTCTTGGGAAATGGCTCCACAGAAAAAAAGGAAGCTGTTGGTCCTGACACCAGGTCAGCACCCAGGGAAGTGGACTCTGCAACAACCATCGCTGCAGCCACTGCTGCTGCCATTGCTACAACAGCTCCTCTCCTCAGGGTGAGTAAGTGGTTTGTGGGAATGTTAGTTCTTTGGCCACTCAAAATAGTAGATGTTCCAAACAAGCCTCAAATTGTTTGTAGTAGCTCCAGAGAGCCTGAATGTGTCTCCTCACTGTTTTCTGTGTGTTTGTAATCTCACACTCAGTGACCAGCACACCAGAGGGAACTCATTTGGATTTGGCTGAATGGGCAAATGACAGAGACCACTTGATTTATCTTTTAGAAATTCATAATATTGCTCAACCACCAAACATTAAGGCTAAGTAGGATTTCATTTGTGTCTTTTGGGAAGCAAAGCCAGGATTCTGTGAAGGATGTTTTGTTCTCTCCATGATTGCACCTCTTCTGAAGTAAGGTTTTTTCCTCCCTTCCTTTTTTTTTTTTTGGTCCTCTCTTGCAGGTTCAAAATGATTTGGAAGCCAAAGTGAACTCAGTTTCAGCATTGCTTAGTAAACTGCAGGAGACAGACAGGCACTTGCAGCGTGTGGTTGAACAGCAAGCCAACCTGCAGGCTCAACAAGAGAAGCCCCACTGTCACCAGAGAGTCAGTGAGCTTGAAAAACAAGTGAATGCTTTCATGGTGCAACGGATTCAGCATTTGGAAAAGTTGCAGGAGCAGCAAATGAATATTCAGGTATCTAAGTCACAATGCAGTAGCTCTACTTTAAGCATTTCTTCTGTATCTCAGTATTAATATTATAATAATTTGGATTATGTCTTAGTATTAGAAAGAAAAATAATCCAGTGACGAGCTCATGAGCTTAGAGCTTTTGGGAAAAGTTTTATTTCTGATTCTGTCCCAGATACCTCCTGCCCGCTCCTCCCTAATTTTTGTGTCTGTGGAAAGTAAATGCAAGAGTTGTGAAATGTTCTCATTTCCTCTGAGAAATTGTTTGGGTCTCTGTTAATTGAGGAAACTTCTATTTAATAAGTAGCCAGTCAGATTAAAAACCTAGTTACAAATATAAGTCCTGTGTGCTTTTTGAAAGGCAGAATAATGTCCAGATGTGTGTGTACTCTGAGATTGTTGTAAATAACTTTCCTCTCAAATAGATGTCAAAAGCTGTTTAATATGATTCCAAGGCAAGCATTCATGCTTAGAATTTTACTTGGGGAAACAAATGCATATATCATTCCAGAAAGAAAGAGAAAGCACCCATGACAAGAAAGACATTGAGGGGCTAGAGCATGTGGAGGGAAGGGATTGGAGCTGGGGAAGGGTCTGGAGCACAAGATGCAACTGAGGGAGCTGCTGGGGCTCAGCCTGGAGGAAAGGAGACTCAGGGGGGACCTTCTCACTCTCTAAAACTCCCTGACAGGAGTTGGGCTCTGCCCCCAGGGAACAGCAACAAGATGAGAGGAAATGGCCTCAAGTTGCACCTGGGAGCTTTAGACTGGATATCAAGGAAACTGTCTTTTCAAGAAGGTAGTCAGGCATTGGAGCAGGCTGCCAGGGCAGTGGTGGAGTCACCATGCCTGGAAGTGTTCAGAAAACATGTGGATGTGGCACTTGGGGACATGGTTTGGTGGTGAACACAGCGGTGGTGCTGGGGGAATGGTTGGACTTGTAACCTTAGAGGGCTTTTCCAACCTTAACAGTGCTATGATCTGGTGATCAGAAATACTCTGTGATTTTGTCTCGTAGTCTCATCTCCTCAACTCTGCAGTGAACACACGTGAGTTCCAGCAGAGTCCTTTGCCTTCCTCCAGTGCCGTGGCAAAGCAGTCTGAGCAGCCAGAGCAGAGATCACTCACTAATGAAGTGCCTTCATTTCAGAGGGGTTTGTTTCCTACCTGTGATGCACCTGCCCAAGGTGAAGACAAATTCTTAGTCTCTTATTTTCAGTATTAGTTTTGCGTTACTTTTGTTTCCATTAACATTGGATTGGACATCACATCAGTAATGAGTAAATGTTCCCTTGGTGTAATTGGTTTTATTGCCTAATGTACCATGTAACTTATACCAAACATTCTGAAGATGTTCAAGTCTCTTCCAGTTTAAAATACAGGGAAGGTTTTGAATTATTAAGTGCTTAGCCTGCACCAGGAGGGGCCTGTCCTTAACTTAAAATTATCTTACTGAGAGATAATCTGTGTGGAAGCCTGTAATAAACTAGTTCATATTCTGTTAGGTTTGGTGGGGGGTTTGCTCCCTTAAGAATAGCATTCAGAGATACAAAATTTCCCTTGTGTTTACTTTTTGAACTAGTTCTGCAGTGTTTTGCATTTTTGTGAAAAATTCATAAAGCGACATGGCTTTTGAGATTTTTTTTTTTTCCTAGGTTTTACAAGGGCATGCAGTGTCAGGACAAGGGGGAATGGCTTCCCACTGACAGAGGGCAGGGTTGGATTGCTTATTAGGAAGGAATTCTTTACTGTGAGGGTGGGCAGGCCCTGGCACAGGTTGCCCAGAGAAGCTGTGGCTGCCCCATCCCTGGAAGTGTCCAAGGCCAGGTTGGACAGGGCTTGGAGCAACCTGGGCTGGTGGAAGGTGTCACTGCCCATGGCAGGGGTTGGAATGATATATCTTGTCAAGCTCAAACCATTCTGTGATTCTCTGATATCTTTTCCTATGAAGAAAATTGTTAACATTTAAATAAGTACCTTTGTTTGTGTTCCTGGAAGCATATTCAAGCTGTTTTCCCAGTGGTGGGATTCATACACAAAAATCTCCTCTGAAGACACCAGTTCCTCGCAGATGTGCCCCAGAACCTGTAGCCAAAAATGGGAAAATCTCACAGAAAGAAAACTCCGTGAAGGAAAAGGAAAATATTCCCAAAGCCACAAGTGAAGGTATGGTAAGACACTCCTGTCCTCTGCTGACATGAATAGTATGGCCTGAGGGTTATTTTGTGTGCTCCTCACCAGTTCTGAACTGTTGGTTTGGTGGCACTTAAATGCATTTATTCAGAATGTTTGGAATATACATTTGGTAGGGGTTAGTTTTGTGAATGAATCCCTCATAACTAATTGAAGACTTATTGACAATTATATTCTAACCTACAGTATCATGATTGCTCAATGAAATGTGTTCCCAGGTGGAAAATCAAATGCCCCTTCACTGTCAGGTTTAAAGATGAGACAGAAGTGTGTAGAACTTGGGAGCTGCTCAATATCTTTGTCATTATCATTGGTTGAAGTGAGATTTTCTTTTGGATTTTTTTGTGCATCCACAAGGTCTCTCATTTATTGTAATGAAAACATCACATGTAAAGCAAATATAAAGTAATTTTCTTTTACTGCTTTTGATCAGGTTAGTGGCATGAAACTCGGGGTTGAACATTAATAAAAAAGATAAAGCATTGTTTTATTTGGTTGTGTTTAGAATTGTTGGAGGATCTAAGATTTAGGAAGAACATTTAAAAGATGCGGCCATGGTGCTCTAGCAAAATGCCTATGTGTGTCTTTATCAGATCCTTCTCTCCTGCTGCTTCTGTCTCTGTCACAAAGCTGCCACATATTCCTCTTGTTCAGTGGGCCCAGGAATAAATGAAATGAGACAAAGGAAGAAACATTCTGTCCATAAGGCCACAGATTTGTTCTCTGTGATTCAGTTCATTCCACCCTAGTTTCATTTATCTGTACTCTAGATTTGGATTTAGGAAGATAAATTAGTGTGAATGGTTTTATGTGACTTGCCTTATCTGAAATTGATCTATATTTTTAAATTTAAAAATATTTTTTCTATGCTTGCTGAATATTACATAATGGTGAAATCCAGAAAATATTAAATATATTGAAAAAACTTAACTTTCTTTTTTTTCTGCCTTGGGTGAAGTGAAAGTCCTTGAGCATATTAGGAATTCTCAAGAAATTCCACTGAGGCAAAACGAATATTCCAGGAAAACAGCATTAAACAGCAATGAAATGAACTGGCATTCTGAGAGAGACAGGTAAATAAACACAGCAATCCAAAGCTGGAGAAGAGTTTTTGTGTGTTCTAATGAAACTCAGGTGTACTAGATATCGATGGTGTAATAGAGTCACTGATGTGGTCCCTGAGTCTGCCAGAGCTGTGCTTGAAGTAAAACAAGTATTTCAGTGCTCCTTTTGTGTTCCTTTTGGTGGGACCTGAGGGAATAGTGGGAAGCTGAGTCAGGGGAAGTTTGGATTGGGTATCAGGGAAAGGTTTTTCCCCCAGAGAGTGGCTGGGCACTGAACAGGCTCCTCAGGGCAGTGGGCACAGCCCCAAGCCTGACAGAGCTCAGGAAGTGTTCAGAGAGGCACATGGTGGGATTTTTGGGGTGTCCTGTGCAGGACCAGCAGTTGGACTGGGTGATCCTTGTGGGTCCCTTCCAACTCAAGATGTTGCATGATTTCTGTTGTACTGCCGGTAGCTGAGGGCTTGTTCCTGAGGATCGTTCACCTTTCTCAGAGGTCCATGAGTGGCTCTTGGAGAGCTTTCCTGTCTCTGAGTGTATTCCTTTTGTTGTAACAGCCTGGGGGGTCGTGTCAGGCAGCCAGATGTGTGGGCACAGCTGTGCAGGCTTTTTGTCCAAGCACCATTGTCAGTGAGGCTCTGAGCTGGCTGCTTGTGGGAGCTGTATGAAAACACCTTGGTGGGAAGGAGCAGCACCCACCTAAGAATTCCTGAGCTTTAGAGTGGGTGCAAAAATGTTCTAAACCATCCAGCCTGAAATATATTTTCCCCAGGCAACAATGTAATGTCACAATTTCACTAATACAGAAGAAACTGCTACATATATGCTCTCTGATTTATGATAGTGTGGATAAAAGTGTTAATTGCTTCAAATGTTGCTTCATTAGATGTAGTTTCACTGTTGAAAACACAAGGGTACAGCTCAAGGTGTTAAGTGATTAGCAGAGAAAACCCAGTAATCTCCCTGTAACTTCAGATGCAAAAGCAAATTCCACTCTGTCTAAAGGTTCAGTGTTCTTGCACTCTAAATTCCTGCTTGGTTTCACAGATTGTTGCTTTTTTTTTGCCACATGGGAAGCCATGAGAGTTTTAATCAGTGTTTCTCCCATCAGGCACACTGCTTTGCATACAGAGCCAGGCCCTGCTTTTGAAAGTTACAGTTCAATTGAGAAAACAGTGAAAAAAGCAGATGATTTACTTCAAGATCTTGGCCAGTTGAGAAGAGAAATGCACAACGTGCTCCAGGTAAAGTCAATGTATTCAGAATGACCAGGAGTTTGAATAAGGGGAATAAAAACTGTGGAAAAAAAGTGAGAGGTCTGGTGTCAGTAAGTGTTGCTTCTGCCCCTGTAAAAAGACCACCATTTGTTTACAATTACTCGATGTGTTTGCATCTGAGTGTGTGGAAGGGATTTGAGCCTGAGTAATGGCTTTATGGGCATGCAATGGGCTTCTCTTCCTGCCATTCTGCCAAATAATAAACAGATGAGAAGGAGAGAAAGAAGGAAAGAGAGTTATTTACTTGTTTGTTTTAAGGTGATGGTTATTTTCAGTGCTTGCTTTCTGCTTGCTCTCTTCCTGTGATGCTAGAGCTGCTGTAACATTCCCATTTGGGAAAGAAGGGTGTTCCATTAATCTGCAGAGTTTCAGGGATCACCTAAGCACTTCCTTTCTCCTTTTGCCACCTCTTTTTGCAAAGAGTGCTGTTTCCAAGGAATTGCCTGGCATACATCTTTTTACTGTTTCTCATGCTAATTATTTTGTACCTTTGGAGGTAAAAAATCTGGTTTTGTGCTGGCAACATGTATCTTTTGACAATTGAGGCTTTTCTCTGTTTATTAACCTGGGTTATAAACAAGGTTTGCCTCTGTGCTGGGGTCCTCTCTCCTTGTAAATAGACACAGTGGGAAAGAAGAAAGATTTGAAAATTCAGGTCTCTGAATTACCTTGGAATATAATTGCTTTGGTTCTGTTGGTTTCAGCTTGCATGTTTCCCTAAAAATATTTTGTGGTAGGTGGCTGTTATTTGTTGCTTTATCTTTAGAAAATGTAACTTCATTTTCAGATCTTATAGTATAGCTGGTGCATTTTTACAGAGATTTTGCAGCATTTAGTGGATTATGTGTTTAACTGTTCTTATTAGTAATAGAACAGGTGTCATGTGACTCATTTATGTTGCAAATATTTGTTTTCCACTATTGCTAAAAACTTTAAAAAATAACATAGCTTAGTATAGGGAACAGAACGAGATGGGAGAAAGAATGGCAGGGAGAAAGACAAAGGTGACATAAATGGTTTGAAATGTCTCTTATGAAAAAGATCAGTGGGAAGACAGATTATGATTTCAGCAAATGGAGAGTTTGGTCAGACAGTGGCTTAGCTATTGACTTCTCATCGTGGAGAGATTTGTGGGGTGAGATAATAATAAATGCTTGGATAAACGAGCACTTGCTCTGTCATAAAGCGAAGGGCTGAGGACAGAAGGTGGTGCTCTAACCCAACAGAAGGGAGCAGTGAGGCTTGGTGCTTCACAAGGAATTCACTGTGCCCAGTTTAACTCATCAAACACCTACTTTGGATTTGACCTTGACAGATCCGTTTGTAGACTAAAGTTTCAACAGCTCTTCCTCTGTCTTTTTAGGAAGCAAATTCATGGAAATCTGACATGAATAATCTTATTAAGGTACACCTTAACTTTTTTAATTTATTTTTTTAAATACTGTAATACTGTCACAGTTTGGAATGTGTTTGCAGTGAAATAGCACTACAGTAACTGTTGCATACCTGTATGTTTGTTAGAAGGATGCTGTTATGTACAGATTATGTTACTCAGATTTAACTAGTTCTTAGATTTGTCTTAATCAGTCTTAGTGAAATACCTTGAGGAGATAATAAAAACCTCAGGCATAAAAGCTGCTGTCTCAAATGGACATGGTGTGGACTGATAATATAATTGTCATTTCATGATCTGGGCCTACCTGGCAACGTTACATCCTTTTACAATTGAACATGGATCTCTAATTCTGATATTTTCTCACAGATTTTTGCCTGTCTTATTGAGCTACTATTACTATTTACTATTATGTAAAATCCATAAGTAGTTGGGTGTATTGTCCTTTTCCCACTAGGGAAAACCAGGATCTTGGGATCAGTGTGTTGATTTCTGTTTCATTGTGACAGAACACCTGTTAGAACTTGAAATTTAGTTTAATTCTGATTTCATAAAATAATAACCTTAAAGGCAAAACTGTGATCTGTGAGATTTCTTTTTCTCTGTTCATACAGTTGATGCTTTCAGAGTCTACTCAAGTTTGGTTATTTTAGTTTTGGTTTGGATTTTCTTTTTATGTACATTGATCGCTTTTTAAACTTCTTTTTGTTAAATCAAGCACTCTGCTTGGGGACCTCTGGGTTTCATCGGGAGTGTGAGAATGAATGTGAGAACTTGTTTCCTGTGTTTGTGTCCCTTCCTTTTGTGTTTAGCAGCTAATTTATGCTCGATTTGTATCTCTGTAAAAGGGGTCTGCAAAGGAAAAGGCTGATAGTTGCTTCATTGTTCCTTCTGAAAAGTGAAAGTCAGTGAAAGTGGAAGAGGATCAAAGGCTGTTGAGGAGTTTATTTTGTTGTTAAAACTTACAAGTACTGATTGGTGTTTCTTGGGGTAAACTGGTGCCAAATGAGTGCATGTAGTTAGATTTTTTTCATTAGTCTTTTAATTATACTCAACTACTGTTACATGGAGAGATTTGCGTGTGTTACTTCATGTGCCTAATTGGCATCTTTGCACATGCTTATTGGCTTCATTAGCATTGCTTCTCATGCTTCCCATCATTTGCCATTTGAGATCTTTTGGGTGTCTTTCACTTTTCTTGACTTCTAAATATATTTACAACATATTGAATGTTCTGCAGTAACTCAAGTTGCTGGTAGTATTCCATATGATGGCATTGATAGGGTAACAGATTAATAGAAAATTACAATCTCTGATTAAAAGCTGGAGGTTCTGTTTCAATTTTAGTCCAAAAATCCCACTGTTGCACCTGATCCTCCTGAACATCATCTGCCCAATAAACCATCCCTCCTTCAAAATGTTGAAGTGCCCAAATCCATCCTGAGGGATGCTGAGAGGACTTTGAGGGGCGTTCAAAACAATAAGAAAGTTCTGGAAGAGAATCTGGAAGCTGTTACTCGTGCAAAAGGTGGAGATGCCACGTATTCCTTCATGAACAGCTTGACTGCAAACAGGTCAGACCCTCTAATTCAGTGCTTGTGAGGCTACTCCTGTCTGTGCACTCCTTTTAGCACGTTTATTTTCATATTTTTAAATCTGGGCATTGAAGAACTAATGCCCTTCCCTACAAAAAGTGTTTATTGACTCTTCTCAGCAATCTTTTGCTGATTCTTGAACTTTATATGGTGTTTGACCCTTGTGATGTGAACTGGATTTTTGGCAGGTGCCTTTTACTTCTTGCTAAGTCCGAATTCTGAGGCTTTATCACCTGAACAAACTGCTCTGCTGCCATGACTTTGGAGCTTTTAGCTGCTCCCATACAACATTCCATCCAAACATTCCAAGCAAATAAGAAAATTAAAGACTAATTTCATCATTTGCAATGCTATAAATGTTACAGAATTAGTCACCCTACAACACATCTTTGTTTTGGAACTTTTGCTTCATTAGTTGTGTTAAATATTCCCACTTGAATCATGATGAAGGTTTTTCCATTAAAATACAACTTAAATTTGCATTTCCCTGAGGAGGGTAACTATTCTATTCATGTAAATATTTTTTTTGAGGCATGATATCTGCTCTCATTATCTTTTAGAGCATGTAGTAATTTGTCATCTGCTTTTTATCTTTTCAGTTGGGAGTATTTTTGTTGCCTTGTTTTTTCAGTTTTGATCAAAGTAGGAACTGACACAGCTTATTCTCAGATATTTGTAGTAATGTTAGTCCTTACCAGCAGGGAGTGGGGTTTGCAGGTGTTATTCTCTAAGACCAGATTTGAATCTGGGGAAATCATGGCTTTGCTTAGTGCCCTTGGAGGATGCAGAGGTGCAAAATCCTCCTGTCTGTGCTCTGGGTTTCTCTTTTTATAGCCTTTATAGTTCACTACCTTCCCAGAAACAAATCTGTGCAATTGGAGAAGCACTGAGCTAAAATAGTTCTTTCTTCTGTTGCAGAGATGTATTGGAAGAGATTCGTATCAGGAGGACTGTGGATGAGTGGATTAAGGCAATCACTGAAGAGATCCAGGTAGGGCTGGAAAAATGAGTTGGATTTTTCCATTATATTTTTCCACCTTGCCTTGTTCTTTCATGTCAGTAGTGAAGTGATTTACTCACACCTTGAAAACATGAGTATGTAGTGAGCTAGAATAAAATATTTACTTCTATTTTAAAACTTCAGTTGCTGAATGAAAATCACTGCTCCCAGTTGCTGGCTAACTTGGAAAACAGGCCATTTCTCAGAGCTTCAAAGTTACTCACACACTCTTCTGATAGCCTTGAAGATAAAAATCTCCATTTATTATGTTTATGTTTTGTCTTTAGGCTGAAATGGCAAGAAATGATGCAGAACAAGTGAAATATGACTCAAAGGTCCCATGGATCAAGAGAGCCCAAAACCTCAGGGCTGTGAAGGGCAAGAAAGAAATGAAAGGCAAAACTCAGAAAGTCCAAGGATGCTCAACAAAGGTGCCTTTGTGTGCAGCTAAGCCACTGCAGAAGCAAGAGGAGGATAACACAAGGAAACAGAGGCTTAGAACTTACTTCCCAGAAAGTTTGCAGAGGAGGGAAGGAAGGGCAGAAGTGAGTTCCCAAGTGGTTGGTTTCTTTTTTGGTGACTATTCTTGATGCAGTATTGACGTGACAAATTGTGTGGAACTGTAACAATTTGGAATGAAAGTGGTGGCCCTGTCGTGTTTTAAAATTTCATACATGAAGAATTGTAAACTCTTTTTTTTTTTTTTTTTTTTNTTTTTTTTTATCTTTCTGGTGTGCCTCAGGGACCTGGGAGTGGAAATGCACTGGTACAAAATGAAGATTATCTGTGTCGAGTTTATGGCAAACCAATTTACCAGGGCCATCGTAGCACCCTCAAAAAAGCACCATACCTGAGATTCAACTCTCCCTCTCCCAAATCCAAACTTCCAAGACCCAAGCTGATAGAGTGTGTTAAAGGTAAGTAACTATTTGATGTGAACAAGGTGTTCCTTCCCATTTTTTTTACTAGGAATTCCTTATATAAATGAAGGTTTTTAATTGTAGTTCACCTGCCCTTCAATTTAAAGCTGAAGAAACTGCAGTGGGCTTTCTAGAGAGGTGGTCACTGCCCCACACTTGCCAGTATTTAAGAGGCATTTGGAAAGTGCCCTCAACACCAGGTTTTAACTTTTGGTCAGCCCTGAATTGCTCAGGCAGTTGGTGAGATGATTGTTTAGGTCCTGTCCGACTGAAATAGTCTATTTCTATTTCTATTTAAGGTGCTTTTTTCAAAATTTAAAAATACCCATAAGTTTTCAGACTTGCTTTTAGTGTGTATCTCACTTTTTTAGATTATCAAATAAATACTTATTTCTGAATTTAATAAGTGTGTTAATAAATCTCTGTTGTTGTCCAAGTCTGAAAGAGCTGAATTGTTAGAAGTGATCACATCTGAAAGCTGAGTGTGTTGGAAAATGAACTCAGCTTTTGATAAAGGTCACTGAAGGATGTATTCTTTATGCCAGGTTTATCTAGTCATGTCATTTAAATGCTTAGTTCATTCAGAGTTCAGAAATGTAATGAGATTTGAAAGATTGAGGAAGCCTGAGAGTTAATTTCCCACTTCTAACACATTAATTGGAATTTGAGAAATTAAATGTATGGGTGAGAAGATGGCATCTGTTAACTTGGAAATACTGAAAGATGTAATCAGCGTCATTGGGTGAGGTTCACAAAATGCAGGCAGCTTCTTTTGTTAGTCCAGTCAGGATTAAAAGTAGAGTATAACTCCTTTCTGTAAGAGCTTGTTAAGTCTCTTTAATTGATAAAGGTTGTTAGTTGATTAATAATGAATTCCATTCATTAGTTGCGTAGGCAAAGTGTTGGGATAAGAAGATCCTAATTTTCAAACCTATTAAATGTGAAAAAATTATAAAAAAGTGAGACTGTGATATCTGACATAAGTGTAGATAAAATTTATCTGGAGTTAGTAGAAAGTAATGCTTTAATTGGATCTGTTTTATTTCCTAGTTATCTTCTCAAAATTTAACTGATTCTTAATACAGAAAATAAGGTTAATCTTTAACTGATATGGCAGAAAAACTAATTTGTGTGGTATTATTGCAAGATAGAACGAGCAAATCACATGATAAAGGATAATAATGGAGAGAAAGCATCGAGATGGGAGAGAGGGTTCAGTGTGAGAGTGGTTGAAGTGATTTTGGGCACAATGGAGTTAATAGGATGTGCATCCATGGGGAAATATTAGCTGACTCCCTCCACACTTCTTGCACTTCCACTGTTGTTACCCATGCAGGGAAAATATACTTGATGCAATCTTAAATGTCACGTTTAAAAACGCTGCCTGAGTTTTTATTAGAGCTGTAAAAGTGCTCTGTTCTGTATGAAATACAAGAGATTACCGTCAGAAGGCAGTCACTTGATGAAAGCATGTTTTTAGGCCATTAAAGTGTATGGCATAAAACATACACATGTCTTTGAAGACAAGCACTGCTGAGCTTGAGTTTGAGGGTGGGAGGGTTTTACATTATTATTATTTTAATACTACTGAGCAACCTGGGCTAGTGGAAGGTGTCCCTGCCCATGGCAGGGGGTTGGAATTGGATGAGCTTTAAGGTTCCTTCCAACCCAAACCATTCTATGCTCATAACATACATCCACAGTGACAAATCCTCAAACAGCACAAGAATCAATTCTTTAGCCTAACGTGGTCTTTATGCCACTTCTGGCACTTCTCTTGTCTGTGCACTGGAGCCCACTTGTGATCCAGGAAGAAAAAGTGCTATTGGTAGAAAGGATTCACAATTCTCACAGCCCTCCTGGAAAATGTGGGTTATAGTCCTGGCAAAAACCTAGAAAACCTTAAGCCTTACTTTCTCTTTCAAAGGGTGGGAACTGGTTGCATGAAAACTGATAGTCTTGTTGCTTGTATATTTTGTTTTACCTCTCTTGAAACACACCTTAAGGTTCCTAAAAATGGTATAGTGGTATATATACTGGTATACTGTGGTAGAGACCAGCATGATATGTCACTGTTCTTGACTACTGGCTATGCTGCACACCTATAATTTAATTTATTCTACACAAATTTGTTTGAATAAAATGTGTGCTAGTAAGCACTTAGTGTAGCAATAACAGTGATACAGAGACCACTAAGATTTGGATTGAGAACAGACACTTCTTTAAAAATATTTAATCAGCAGTTCTGCTTTTGCTGAGTCCAAAATGAATTTTCTTTTATATTTGTTGGGCTCTTGTCCTTTATAGAAGGTCACAACCTTTCCAGGGAGGCCAATTTCATCAGTCCAGCAACACTATCCTGTAAAGTGGCAGAAAGAGTGCCCCCTCCTCCACCTCATTATAATAAATAGGCCATTTGATAATTTGAAACTACCAGATTTCTACCTATAACATGTTTAATTCAGTGGTGTGGGTGAAATGTGAAGGTACAGGTTGTGTGCAGTTGTAAGAAGCTGCTCCTGGGCTTGTTTTCTGCTGGAGGCAAAGAGAAATGAAAGAGAAAACTGCACTGGACTGATGGATCTTCAGTGCCCCAGAACTCCTGTGTGTGACAAACACAGCTGAAAAGCTCTTTGCCTGAAAACAGGGTGAACTCTGGATAGCCTTTTCCCAGAGTGGTTCCCTTCCAAGCCATTAAGTCACTCTGCAGCAGCACAGCAACGTGTGCTTGCAGGAGTAAGGAGCCACAAAATCTCTATTTCACATCAGGCTGCACTTATGCAAAGTTATGGTTTGGTCTCTATCGTGACAGTAAATAAAATAAGACACCCCCTTGTATTCTTATCTAAGGGAAGAAAGGAAGAAGAGGGATTTTTTTCCATGCCATTTAAAGGAATAGCACTCCAGTCAATATGTCCTTTTCCTAAATGGCTTTAGACTGAGGTCAGCCTTTGTTTGATACTGGCATTAGTTAATTCTGGGTAAGGCAGTTGCTCAAGCTGCTTTATTTCTGTGCTTTCCTACACCTTGCCAATGAAATGGAATAGTGAAAGTTGGTGTTTCATGTGGGTCTCATGCAGATGAAACAGTTAAAGGCTTTTGAGGGCTGCCATTGTGGAGATCCTGTTATGGCAGGGAAGCATAAATAATAAAATTAGAAACAGATCTGTACTCCTCTGTAGCAGGAGTGTAAATAAAATGCAACAGAGTTGGGTGAGCACTTTCAAGCATCAGGTTCTTAAAGAAAGAAAGAAAGGAAGGAACCAATCTCACTTGCATTAAGTGTGGTTAGTTCTTCCCTTCACAGATCTGCACCCACAGATCCCCTTCCTGGCCTTGATGTACCAGGTGATAAAGGCTTAAAAATGATTGCAGGTCTTTGGCCTCGGGTTTGATTGGCTGGAAAATCCAGACTTATTAAATTACTCTTATTTTTTTAGAGTAGTCCACTGAGCTTGGTTTAAATTAGTGTTAGAATAAGGATGTTTATTTAAGACTGAAATGGCCATCTGGAGAGTCTCTTTTCAGTCATTTTATAACTCTCAACCATTTTCTTTGCAAATAAACTGGGGTGACTAATGCTTGATTTCTTATGGGAAGTTAGGAAAAAAATTCAACCAACACTTTTATGAGTAAGAGATCATTTCTAAAAAAGAAATGTTGGAGTTGTTTTCTTGCATAATGTGAACTGATAAATATATGTAAAACACTAGTTTTTTAAAGCTAAGTTTAATTAAATGTCTAGTTTCTGCCCAGTGCAAATAAACTTTTGAGGGGGGAAATGAAAAGTTGAAAGCAATTAAAATGAGGTGCTGTGTGTGTACAGTACTTCATCATTCCCACTGTGAGAACCTTGTTTTTACAAGTTGGCAGCACTGCAGATACGCTGCCAATTCCTGCTTTTGCTCAAAAGTTCAAGGCCAAGGGGGACTGTTAGATCATGCAGTGTGACCCCTGCTAAATCACAGGCCTCTGAACTGTATCTATTTATGTTACTGACTCCACTCATTTGTCTGTGACTGCAGCACAGTTTTTCTGGCTAACCTGGGCCTTGCAGAAAGGCACATGCTCAGCATTTAAATTTCCGTCCTTAGTTGCTTCTTCCCATGGCTGGACACTTTCTGGTTCAAAAGGAAATAAGGCACTTCAAATCTAGTGTCTGGTTTGTAGTGGGCTTTTGGCTTCAGTTTGCAGCTATTTCAGATTCCAGGTGATTTTTCCTTAAAAAATGAAAAAGGCCTTTTAACGTTCAATCTGTTTTAATACTTAGAGAGATACTTAGTACAGAGACTTAGTACTGAATGCAGTTATCATATATGGAAGTCTCCTCCTGCTCCATCTTTCTGACACCCTATTGAGACCTCTGAGTGTTTTATTCCAGCGGCCACAGCATTGTATTGTGATTTCTCATTCCATTGATTATCCTATGGGACTGTAAAGCCTTTTCCAGAGCCTCTTCTTTCTGACCTATATTTTCTCACTGAAGAGTTATGGCTACTTGTTCTTGTTTCCAGGCTTATAACCCATAATTTGTCTGTACAAAACTACCACTTTGTGAGTGAATTGCCTTATTTGCTGGTCTGCATTTGTTAGAAGTCACATTATCAATCTTTATTATCCCTGTATTTGACAATCATTGACTTTCATTCTTCAGTTAATTAGGAGCCTCTTAAATGTGAACAGGGGTAAAAAGTGCTTGTTGCCACGTGTTAAGTGGCCATGAACACAGAGAGGTGGTGGTTAGAAACAACAGAGGAGTAAGATGACACTTTTTTGGCTGTAATAAAGAGGTGGAGTTGGTTACCAACGTGATTCTTTCCAGATTCATTTTCCTAACGCCTACAAAGTAGCAGCAGAAGCACTTCCGCTTGATTCATGACTATTGACTCTTTTTGGGGGGGGAATTTTCATGTAGTATTCATCCATTTAGCTTAAAGGAAATAATTTCCTTAATGATAACCATTGTTTGCAAAGAATACAGGCTGAATAAGATCTTACATGACTGTATGGTGAGAAATGCACATTTCAATGAATGCTCTATGCTGAAGACACTTTGACATCCAAATTACTTCTGGCTGTTTTGTAAACTTTAAAAACTGGACCAAAGAAATCAGTGATTCCCTGATGTGGGGAGTCAGGAATTATGACTATTAGTTATGGCTTTATTTTCCAGCAGCAATGAGTTGTTAAACCAGGAATTTGTAGACTGTACCTGTTCCTTTGAGTACCTGTCAGTCTTGTGGCTGCATTTCAAACCTAAATCTTGCATTTCTTCTTAGTTGCTAAATCACACATTTCATTTCAACCTGCTACCATTCTTCTGTCTTTTTCCTGTTTCCATGCCTTTATCTGCTTATTCAGCTTAAAGATTGCAATTTTGACTCCTCCACTGCTGTCAGTACTGACACATCTACCTTAGCACTTGGAGATTCCTGACTCCCTCCCTCATTCCCTCCATCCCACAGTGAAAGTTCCTGATTGCTTCAGTAGGAAGGTTTGGATCAGAGCGTGTGATGTGCCTGGGTTTGTGCATGCCTTGATGACACGCAGTTTATCTGCTCTCGTTTCAGGTACAAAGGTTAAGTCAGCAAGAACCCAGACTTGTTCTCACACACAGAAGGTCATCCCCAGCCCCAGGAGAAAGCATCCTGTGTATGCACTTGCCCAAGAAAATCAGTATCTCTTCAGTCCCAGTCAAGATGTGCCTCCTGCCTATGGTCCCCTTGAAGGTCACCTCATTCCCATGGCGATTCCACTAGGTAGGAGCAAATAACCTGGAGAAGGACATGTGAAGGTTAATGGCTGCTGCTTCATGGAAATACAACTTAGATCTTCAGTCAGTGACTGAGGGGCTGGAACTGAATGATCCTTAAGATCCCTTCAAACCCAAACCATTCTGTGATTTGCCCTGGCTCATGAGATTTGCAGCTGCCCTTCTTGCAGGATATCTGAGGGATCTGTTTAAAATGTTCTAGTTTTCCTTACTCTTCATGCTGTCTGTCTGGTGACACCCTGATAGAGCAGTTATCTCACAGAATCACAGAATGGTTTGAGTTGGAAGGGACCTTAAGGATCATCTTGTTCCGTGGGCAGGGGCACCTTCTACTGTCCCAGGTTGCTCCAAGCCCTGTCCAACCTGGCCTTGGACACTCCCAGGGATGGGGCAGCCACAGCTTCACTGGGCAACCTGTGCCAGGGCCTGCCCACCCTCAAAGGGAAGAATCTCTTCCTAATGCCTGATCTGTCTGTGAAGCCATTCCCCCTTGTGCTGTCCCTACACTCATATAAAAAGTCCCTCTGCATCTTTCTTGTAGGCTTCTTTCAGATACTGGAGCTTATTACTCCAGTTTTATTGCTTAGCTGTCCCTTTTCTGGGACACTTTCCATTTCTAGGATTCATGTTCTGGCTTTAACTTTTGTATCCACCTAAGCAGGAACTGAATCACTGGCCCTTGGATTCAGCATTTACAATGATTCAGCCCAACAATTTCAGTAGGATTGTGCCAAATACACTAAATTCTATGTCATGACTTTTGTCTTTTTGCACCTTCAATAGAACCTTTCTATAGGCCTTGTTTTGAAAAGGGTTAGTATTATATAGGCATTTAAAGAATTGGCATTTAAAAGGGTGTCTCAAACAAAAATTTGTGGGCTGGTAGAGTGTAATCTTAGTTTGGTTTTATGAAGAGAATGTGAGTGGGGGAAGCATGGTGTGTAGGTTTTGAGTGGCAAGCACAATTCTGGTTTTCAGCAGTAGGTGTCACCACAGTCAAGAAAAGGGAATGACTTTTACAAATGGCAGAGTTTACAATTTTTGCTGGGAAAGCCTGAAAATCACCTGGTGAATCACCATAGCTTAGTCTGTAATTGCACACAGGATCTCAGTCTCATGTGAAACACAGACACACAGAATTTAATTCTAATTAATTTATGAATTTGCTCACTTTGGAGATGTATATATATATATTTAATTATTTTTCAACTGTCCTTAGGTCAGACCCGAAGTAGCAGCACATCCCTGCAGCCTGCTGGGGTCGTTATAGATAAACCACACCCCGTCACAGTCACAACCTCCCTCCCTCAAGTGCCAAAACCTCCCGTGGAGATAAAAAAACCAAACATAGCTGTGATAGAGATGAGATCAGAGAAAAAGGATCCACCTCAGCTCTCTGTGCAGGTACATGTCATGAGTGATGCTTATTTGTTTCTTTATTTTAATGAATGCTGATTAAAGGCAGTCTCATCCATCAGTAATGCACTTTGACATCAGGTGATGGTTTTCAGCAAGCAATAGAAACATAAATGGAGGGACCAAGAAGTTCTCATGCTATGCTAATGCATTTACTCATATTTTATCAGTTATCTTTATTATTTCAACAAACTGGAAAACTATTTCTTCCCTAAGTCACCTAGGCAGGGTGTTTGTAAAATAGATCTGTGTCACATTTGCTTTTTTTAATGAGATTTTTGAGCCAGAAAAAACTTGGAATAAAAGAAGTATAAATATAAATGTCAGTTTTCTTGGATGACTGCTTTGGCCTTTGAGATTTCAGTTTCAAGCATGATTGTCAGCCCAAGGATTTCAGTCCTGATTAACCAACCAGTGCAGTCCTTACCTTGTGGGTTGGGGGTGGTTGTTTTAATTCTTAACAGGAATCTCTTGTCAAGGAAGAGAATGTTTCTTATGTGTTCATTGTTTTGGGCTCAGATTGTTGAGACTACACACACTCCCACACACACCTTTCAGGTACAAATGATTCATGGCACTCAGAGGTAAATACAGGTTAGAGTGTTACATGGTTTGTTCCCTTGCTGTGTCACTTTATTCCACCCACTTGTGTTTTGCTGTTGTTTCACCCAGTTCTTAAATGTTTAAGGTGATTTTTCTTTTCCCTGAGGAATTAAGCAAGCATTTAAATCTTTGTTCTTAACAGAAATACAGCACATTTTAAGGCTGTAATGGGCATACCCTTATTACAAACTACATTGTAATACCTTTATCCCTGTTTCACTGTACCAACTGTGTGATAACATGAATCCAATAACCAGCCTACACAGTGCAAACAAATTGCAAGACAAGCACACATCTGCCATAGAAATAATTACAGGCACACTCACCTTCTGTGACATGCAAGGCAGAGTGTCAGGGAATTAGAGAACAGCAGAAATCAGGTACTGCAAGAACAGAGGTGAACATTTCTGGCATTAGTTTTGATGTTACAGTGTTTTGTTTTTTCAGAACTAAATTGATACCAGGTACAGGCGTGAGAAAAGGGCATCAGTGATGTTTAGTGGCTCAGTAGCAACTGGAAGAAAGAAACTAAAAAATGGAATGATAATAGCCAAGATTTTTATATTGATGCTTTTTTTCTGTCGCAGGTGTTACCAAATGTAGATATTGACAGTGTTTCAAGCGACAGTGCGAGTGTGAACCATGTTCTTCCAGACTCTGAACCTCAGGTTCCTCCTGTCAGTGCTATAATACAGGTATTGATTATGAGTTCAAACTTGTTCTAAGAGAAAATATGTTAAATTACTGCAAAGTTATTCCATTGTCTTTAGTCAGAGAAGTGAGTCAGTTCCAGGAAAAATGGAGTCATTATTCTAAAGAGTTTGTGGTATAAGATATTTGTTTAAGAAAATGACAAATTGCAGCAAGACACAGTTCTTCCAAGATTAAATAATCACAATGAAACTCTTGAGAAAAACAGTGTTTCTGTGCCCTGTTAAGAATTATAATCCCTGTTGGCCCATGTCTCTCTTGTTTACACTGGCCTCAGTGTTCTGGTGTGAAGGCTGAGGATGCTCCTTGGCTGTTCTCAAGTGTTTAGTGGCATTTTTTGGTGTCCCTGGGAGCCTGTGGTGTGTGGAGCTGGTCAGTCCATCCTCTTTCCATGTAACTTTTCAGAAGGGTTTTGAATCTAATCCAAGCAGGAAGGTTTTTGTACAATGCTAAGTATAATTGCTGCATGCTGGACCATAAGGACAGACTGGACACTGTGAAGGCAGGATGAGACAGGGATTATTTTTGTATAGTTAATGCACGTTTTATTTTCCCTGTGTGTGAGTTGCTATCCTGACTTCAGGAGCTGAGTCCTCCAGAATCCTGTGGTTAAGGTATTCACTGAATGAGACAGAGATTGTGGACTAAAATAGTGATTATTATTTAGAAAATGTTACTCCATCCCATCAAGATGATTAGAGGGATGGAGCAGCTCTGCCATGAGGAGAGAAAACGGGAATTGTTCAGCCTGGAGAGGAGAAGGTTTTAGGGTGACCTAATTGCAGCCTTCCAGTGCCTGAAGGGAGCTACAAGAAACGTGGACAGGGGCTATTTACGATGGCCTGGGGTGACATGACAAGGGGGAATGGCTTCCAACTGACAGAGAATAGGTTTAGATTAGATCTTAGGAAGAAATTCTTCCCTGTGAGGGTGGGCAGGCCCTGGCACAGGTTGCTCAGAGAAGCTGTGGCTGCCCCAGCCCTGGGAGTGTTCCAGGCCAGGTTGGATGGGAATTGGAGCAACCGGGGATAGTGGAAGGTGTCCCTGCCCATGGCAGGGGGATGGAATGAGATGATCCTTAAGGGCCCTTCCAACCCAAACCGTTCTGTGAGTTTCTGATTATCAAATAACACTGTAGAAATTGTACATGAGTAAATTGCTTAAGACACTTAGGAGACTGTTGCCCTACAGCTTCTGCTGCTGAAATATTCCATTAAATTTGGTAACAGCAGGCTTGAGTTGTCAGCATGTGAGAAGTTGTTCTAATCATCTCTCTTTATGCTGTGCAAAAAGATTCATCCTGACTTTTAAGGTAGTTAAAACATTTTCTCTCAATTCAGACTATTGACAGTGAGTGGTTATTTAATTGCATTCTTGTCATGAAGTTTTTCTGCTTAATGCATTTTCCCCCCCACTATGAAATACCTAACAATTGCAATCTGTCTTTACAAGACTCCAGAAGATATACCCAGTGAAGAGGAAGACACAAAGTTTCCAGGAACTAATTTCATCGATGTTACTGACATCATGCAGGTAATCCTATTGCAAAAGGGTCCTTCCTTTTAAAAAAAGTGTATCTTTTTTTATATCATTCTGTTATAACTGAAAACAATGTAAAAATTAGTTTCCTTTACTAGAAGCTTTAAAAGTAGATATTGTGAGTAATAATCACCTGTTTACACTGCTGTAAAGAATATTAAAAATTAATGTGTGTTGGTAAGTAGAGGAGCTTTCAAAGAATTAGAGTAAAAAGCTAAAATTAGCTTTCATGTGGATATGTTAGAATCCCCTAGAAATACAAGTAGTTCTCCAAAATCAGCAGTGATTACAGCACTTGGATGTCACAACTCAAAACTCTGAATGTGACGAATGTATTGACAGGCTGAGAGAGCTGGGTTTGTTCAGCCTGGAGAAGAGGAGGCTCCAGGGAGACCTTGGAGAACCTTCCAGTTGTCTGAAGGGCCTCTAAGAGAGCTGGACAGGGACTTGGGACAAGGGCCTGAAGGGACAGGACAAGGGGAATGGCTTTAAACTGTAAAAGGGCAGATTTAGGTGGGATGTTGGGAAGGAATTCTTGGCTGGGAGGGTAGGGAGGCCCTGGCACAGGTTGGGCAGAGAAGCTGTGGGTGCCCCATCCCTGGGAGTGTCCAAGGCCAGGTTGGATGGGACTTGGAGCAACCTGGTCTAGTGGAAGGGGTCCCTGCCCATGGCAGGGAGTTAGAACAAGGTGGTTTTTGAGGTCCCTCCCAACCCAAACCCAAGCCTGACAGAGTTCAGGAATCATTTGGACAAGGCTCTCAGGCACAGGGTGTGATTTTTGGAGCTGTCCTGTGCAGGGCCAGGAGTTGGACTCAGTGATCCTTGTGGGTCCCTTCCAACTGTGATTCTCTGTACTCATCCCTATACTGCTCATCTCTTGGATCCCACTAGGAATTTCCAAAATTTAGCAACATTGTCATTTTTGGATTGTGGTAACACGGGTTTCTTTGAGATACTCTATTACAGTTTAATTTTTTTAGGTAGCAAGTCCTTTTTCAGTCAGCTGTCAGAGTAGGGGCTGACACTCAGGCTTGGTGAACCAGCCTGTATTTCATGTCAGTGAGCAAGACTTGCTGTGTGCATATCAAAATCTGCCCCCGAATATATTCTTTTTATCTCTTCTGTGTGCTCCTGCTCCCAGGAATAGAGTGTGCATCAGATATTAACCCTGTAGCCTACAGGTCTGTAGGGTAGATTTATTTTTAAAATTAATTCATCATTTAATCCCATTTAACACCATCAGTTAGTTAAAACAGCCCTAAATTGGTGGTTTGTCTATCAAAAGTGTGCAAACCCTTTGTTCATTTATAGTTTTAAAATTGCTGATGTTATTGGAGGGGAGGAATTAAATCTATGTGGACATTGTTCTTCTGTTTGCACAAAAAAAAAGTTTTAATTTAATTTCCTAAACAGGAAAGCTATTCAAGAAATCATTTTATGCACTAACAAAAAATGCTACAACGTTAAAATTTTTATTATGTGAATAATAGTTATTCATCTCTTCTTTTTTCATGTTTTTTCCTGGATTGCTTTTATCTTTTATTTTTGGCAATGGGATATTTTTTAACCACAATACCAAAAAATGTTCCAAGTGAAACATATGTTTGGCCTATGACCACACAGACAATGTTCTTAAAAATGTGCAAGGCAAACACAATGTGGAAGCATAAAATCAGTCTCTGGAGTGGCAGGGGTATTTAAGACATCAAAAGAAAGCAAAGTTATTGTCATAAAAGAGGTTTCAGATTAATGAAAAAATGTCCATAAAATGCTATATGGAAAAACAGCTCATTGTTGTCTTCCCCCCTCTCCCTTTTATTATGAAAATTTGATTCTGTTAGAACCGAGGAGGATAAGTATTTGTGTGAAATATCTTTTTGATATTTTATTGTTCTGGTTTTTTTTTTTCCCTGGGAGTGTTCCAGATNTTGGAATGAGATGGTCTTTGAGGTCCCTTCCAACCCAGACCATTCTGGGAGTGTTTCAGAGTGAGAACCTTGCTCTGCTCACATGACCCAAGAACAGACTCACAGATTTATTGTGTCACCTCATGTGAGCAGCCACATCCTGGGGCACCTTTGGCAAATGTAGTGGGATTTAGGGCTGCAGACACTTTTTGTTCTCTCTGAACATGCCCTAACTCCAAGGTGTGGACTTGTCTCTCTGAATTCTTGCTTCCAATTTCAACACCACTCAAAATCTAGAACCCACAGAGCTCAGAGTAAATGTGTTTTCCTCAGCCCTGGTTTCCCACAGATGCTCGTGGGGACACTGACATTTTTACATGTGTGACTCTTGAGACAGAAGATCCCAGGTGACACCTGCAGTGCAGCCTGGCCTTGCCTGTGAGAGTTGCTGTAGAATTCCATCAAGAAATCCATGATTTTAGTTTTGGGAGGCTCTGATAAAAGACTCTGCATATACATGTTTGGTAATGGAACAAAACTAATCTCTACCACCTAATAATTTCAAACTTCTTTTTTTAAGGATCTCAGTGGAATTTGGGAACTAGAATTTCGGTTTGGTACTTTATAATAAAGTGCAGTGATTAATATTCCAAGCATATCTGAAAGACTTTCTAATTTATGCCATATTTTGATTGGGAGTCGTGATAGGTATTTTCAACAGTCTCCAGGGAAGCAAAATGCAGAATTGAGTGCAGATTATTAAGATTGGTCTACAAGGTGATATATGTTCAAGTTCAATCTCTATAATTAAATACTGACTGTTACATTATTTTTTAATTTCAGTGCAAATGATGTATCACCCCAAAATGAATATAATTTTCTTCTAGATTTGTGCATTATTATGGATTTGTGCAGTATTAAATATAAAATATTTTAGAAATGCAGGAGGACTGCAAAAGTTTGTCAGAATTACTAAATATATGTGAGATTTATTGTATGTATTTGGTTTATTTAATCCAGATGTTTGTATTTTGCATACTTTCAGAAGCATTAAGTAGGCAGCATCAAAGAAAATTTATGGAGTAAAGCGGGCAGGAGAAAATGCATAATGAAATGCTGGACAAAGACATCTTTACATTTGCTGTCAGAATGAATTATGGCTCTGAGTACATATATCCTGACAGCATGAACTGCTTATCAGCTTGCAGGGCATCCAGAGCTTTCTGAGTTTAACTTCACTGTTTATTTCTCTGCCTAGAACTGTTTAGATGTCTTTGTTTGTCACCCAAATATACATATTCTGCTTTTCTTGCTTCTTTGAAGAATTATCCCTGTTTAAAGATCCAGAATGATTGTGCTCCCCAATAGGTCTTTGTTGTAAATACCCATCAGGGACCCCTCTGACTTTGCAGTTTTAAAGTATATTAAGGTAGGAGGGAATTACTAATCCTGGATTGGGGAGAGAGAAAGGAAAATGGTACTGCCTTTTTCTTCTTTTCCCTTCTCTATTCTTTGTGTTTTCAGTGTTTTGTTCTTTTATTCATAGATAATATATAGCATGGATTTTTTATTTTATTTTATGGATTAAAAGTAAGTTTAATTTATGTAAGGGAAAAGAAGACTTTTTTTCTCCTTTCACTGTGTTGGAGATTAATCTTAGTAAATGTGGATTTACAGGGGGCTCTTTTATGCACCATCACATACTTCTCACTGGTAATTTAGGACTCAGCTCTTCATCTCTTTCTGCCCTGCCAAATTTTCTTCTTAAGAGAGTCATATTACTATTAGAGACATTTGTTTTTAATATTACAGCTGAAGGGTGCAGGTTCTCGTCCATCAGGAGACTTTACAGTATGTTAGTGACTGGATTTTGGGACTTGGTGCTGTGTATGTGCTCCAGGGCAAAGGAGGGAGGCATCTTTGGGAACAGCCAAACATTGTAACACACACCAAGCAACTTCTAGAACTTTTTAAAAATAGCACATTATCATTAAAATCAAGATGTCTGCGAGGATTTTGTGAATTATTACCCAGAAATACCTTTTAGCTTTCAGCATCTGGAGTTAATGGAAGTGTAAGCACACATGTAACATGTGTGTAAAGTATTAATGTCCAGTCTTCAAGTTTATTAGAGTTTTGACAGATTACATGCTTGTTAACTTTTGAGAATGTGTCTTTTCAGATGGGAGACTTTAAACAACAAGATTAATTTATTTAAAAACCCAACCAAAACACTAAATCCCAACCCCCAAAATAATCAAAAGCCCCTAACCCAACAAGTAACTGTAGAAAGTTTCCTGAAGTTTTCTGTTTAGAGGAGGAACATTTTTGGTGTGTACATTAAAGAAACTTATGTCACAAGTGAATTTTTCAAGTATTACCATTGCCACTGGCTCCCTGCCCTGTGCAGCACAGGCAGGAAATATGAGCCCAATCATGTTTTACTTAGCAGTTCCTATAAGTTTATACCTCTACAGATTTATGATTTGCTAAGCTTAGAGTTGTATCAATTAACCACAACACACTAAGGAGGGAGAACGTGGTTTGTGTGCTGTGACACATCTGCAAGTGTTTCTTAAAGAAAAAAAAACCCAGACAGTTACCTCAATGACATTACCTTCCAGAAATGCACCATAACTTAATTTACTACTTATTTATTAGGATCAGGAAGAGGAGAGGGATGAAATTTCAGAATTCTTTGAGCCTCTTCTGGAGCTTAATGGCCAGTTTAAAGTTGCCTCGCCAAAGTACAGTGGTCCTTTGTTTCCTCCAGTGGCTTGTGCTCCTCAGCAGCCTGCTGATGTTTTGGATGAACTGATTCAAAGGAGAGAAACTATAGAAAACAGGTTGATAAATTGGTGAGTTGCAATGTAACAAGTGGCAAAAAATATATCTGGAAGAAGGAATGATTCCCTAACTGTCCTTCCCTTTCTTCTCACCTCCATTCCCTTCTCCCTTTTCCTTTGAGCTGCCCTGTGTTTTATGTCAAGGATGCTCTTTTAGGTATGTTGATGTTTGCTGATGGTTAAACAGATTTTATTCTGCCAGGGTGGAACAGGAAATAATGGCCAAAATTATCAGTGGGATGTGCCCAGTTCAGAAGGAAACAGTTCCCAGTGTCAGCACCTCAGAGAGTGGAGACGAGGAGGTTGTAACCCCTGACATTGGTGAGTGGGAGTTCCTGTTCTCAGCAGATGGGTTCTCTCAGTTTTTGGCTGATTTTAACAAGATGTGTAGGTCACTGTTGCCTGAGCCTAAGGGTGGATAATGCTGAAACAGTGAAACTGTAAAAAGCAGCAGTTCATGCTTGAATTTATCTTGTGGTGTAAGGCCATTGAAATAAATTATGGGAAAAAAAGAAAAAGAAGGCATAAATCACACTACTGTACAAATCACCTTCTGCTGTTGGCCATCTAAATCAGATCTGGCATTTTGCTAAGCCTGTAATGTTTGTTTGCTTTTCTTTTGTTAATAGATGTGTCAAAAATTACCTCTCTTTTAAATGTGTGAGTGTGGAGAGAAATGCATTTCTCCTGTGATGTGACTGCCCTTTGCTGTTGCCTTCTTTTATGATCCTGAATTGTTTCTCTACTGTTATTTAAAGTAAAAAAAACAAAAATCACTTTTTTCAAAGGAATGTTTAAAAGCTCATGGAGAATGAAATGAGTGGCTGCAGTACAGAACATGCCTTTTAGGAAATGAGACCTGGGCTTGAGCTTTATTTTCCCTCATTTTCAGTTGAAGTTGCAGGTGGAGGAGGATTCCAGCTCTTTGTCAACGCTGGCGTCCCTGTGGACTCAGAAATGATAAATCATTTTGTAAATGAAGCTCTCAGTGAAACAATTGCAACCATGCTGGGGGACAGTCAGGCTCACAGAGCTGTTCCTGATCCCAGCGTGATTCCACACAGGACACCTGTGATAGTAAGTATCCATTTTACTTAAGCCTTCCTACAGGAGTTCTAAGGGATAATTTTGGGATGAACTGAACGTGCAGCATTTGCCGTTTTTAATTATTCCTTATTTTACCTCAGCAAGCAACAAGATTAAACCTATTTGCCCCTCTACTGTGCTCTGTTGATACCCCACCTGGAAGTACTACCTTGTCCAGGTCTGGACTCCTCAGCACAGGAAGGACATGGACATGGAGCCAGTCCAGAGAAGGTCACAAAAATGTTCAAAGACCTGGAGAGAGGCTGGGAATGCTGAGGGGGCTCAGGCTGGGGAAGAAAAGACTCCAGGGAGAACTTAGAGCCCCTTCCAGTGCCCAAAAGGGCTCCAAAGAGCTGGAGAGAGACTTTGGACACGGGCCTGGAGGGACAGGAAAAGGGGGAATGGTTTCCCACTGCCAAAGGGCAGGGTTAGATGGGATACTGGGAAGGAATTCTTGGCTGGGAGGGTGGGCAGGCCCTGGCACAGGTTGCCCAGAGAAGCTGTGGCTGCCCCATCCCTGGGAGTGTTCCTGGCCAGGTTGGACAGGGCTTGGAGCAACCTGGGCTGGTGGAAGGTGTCCCTGCCCATGGCAGGGGGTGGAATAAGATGGTCTTTGAGGGCTCTTCCAACCCAAACCATTTTGTGATTCTATTTTGCTTTTAAAAACGATTGAGGAGAAAGCAAAATCAACTCCTTTGTGCTGCATGCAGTATACTTTATTTATTTATTTACTTTAAGGCTGAGCACAAAACTGATTTCTAAGGGAAGAACTTGGTACTTAATTTCACATTGTCAAAAGGCAGCTCATGTTATTTTCAACAAAAATAAGTGTGCTGCTTGCTTGTGAACAAATGAGATATGAAGAAATTAATTTCTTCATCTAAGAGGAAATGGAAGCTGAGGGTGATATTTTTGGTCTTACGGGCTTGCAGCCATTCTTTAATATCTGTTAAAATGACTATTAATTCTTTCTTAGTTTTGAACCCAGTAGTTTTCAGTAAATGCTTAATTGATTAGTAGAGCTTCCTGTAATAGAGCATAATTTCCTGTGTTTCCTTTGATAATCAAATGACAGCTGGCTCTTATTTTGATAACAACGTGGCTCTGCTGCAGTCTGGTGGTGTGCAATGTCTTTGGGATGCATGTGGAAATTGCTGTGCTTAGAAATCCAACTGTTGAAGGCTTTGGGGAAGTGGGATCAGTTATTTTGTTCTGCTTTGTGCATTTAGGCTGAAATACCACCTGGTACCTGCTGTAAGGGACAGACAGGTCGTTCTGGAGTCCGAGGTGATCAGGTCACTGCTGTTGGCTGAAATGCAGCCATCCTGCATCTCTGCCCCACTCCAGCACAGACTAAGGAGGGCTGCATGTCCAAGGGGACTGTTCCTTATAGCTTATTCTTCTGATACTCAGAAACCTCCTATTGTCCATTCTGCATTTACTAATGACCCTTTTGTTTCTGTTCAGGCTTAAACTGAAATATCCTCAGGCTGAAATGATTGGTTTTTCCTTATTTTATATATATATATA
>WBMV01001098.1:195363-276136 GCA_013396655.1 Campylorhamphus procurvoides | reverse complement strand
TATATATTGCACTCTTCAAGAGATTAGTTTTGTCCTTTTTGGCCCTTGCTTGATTAGCCTAAATAAAATCCAGTGGGGACCATTTTCTGAATTTTGCTGATGGGCAGCTTTGATGTTTCCCATTTTAGGTTGGTCTGGAGAACAGGTAACACTAATATGCTAATGGATAGTTGTAATATGAATGTGTAATACTTAGTTGTAATATGTGTGTAAGATGGGGTCTCCTCATTGCCTTGTGCTGTAGTTGTGATACTCCTCCTTTGCTGCAATCTCAGTTTTGCTTTTTTAAAGTCCTTTCACATTTGTAGCTGATACTTATCCTTTAACCTGTGCTCTCAGGATTGGGGTTTTTTCCTTCTCCTCTTTCCCTTCGTGCTGAGCTTACAGCAGAAGTTCTTGACTCTGCAGTTGGTTCATTCTGGGATCCATCCCTCCCCACAGTGGAGTTTCCTATCTAGAACTTCAGCTGTTCCTCAGTTCTTTGGTGTTCACAATGTCACCCAGTTGTGTGTGAGCTGCCAAATGTGTTGATATGTTTCATTTTCCACAAGGGATTTTAATAAAAGTCCTCAGTGTGAGGACTTATTCTTCAGAAACTAAACTGGAAGTCTTCCTATAGCCTCATTATCTTATTTTCTTTATGAAATGTCAGGGAACAAAGCTGGAAAAATTTGGCAAAGGTCCATCATATTTCTCTGTAGCAGCCTAAATGACAGTCATCATACTTGCTTGTCAGATTTATGTCCGTTGCTGTCATCTTTAAAAGGAACATTACAGTTATGTTTGTGCTTATTTTGGTGCTTTACTGTCTTGGCTGTTCCTTTGTTTGCAATCTTCTTTTTAGCTGATTTTTCTTACCTTGAAATTGCCATCCTCATTCACTGTTATCCATGTCACAAAATAGTTTGTTGGGTTGTATCAAATGCTTTTTTAAAATTCATATAATAATGTAATTCTTATTTAGACTGGACATTAGGAAGCATTTCTTTACCAAGAGGGTGGTCAGACCGTGGGACAGGTTTCCTGGAGAGGTGGTTGGAACCCCAAACCTGTCAGTGTTTCAGAGGCATTTGGACAATGCCTTTAACAACATGCTTTAAACTTGGTCAGCCCTGGAGTGCTCAGGCACTTGGACCAGGTGATTATTGTAGATGCCTTGCAAGTGAAACAGCCTGTTTTATTCCATACATAATGATTTCCCAGTGTAATCATTCTAATGGATAATTTACTGGGTTTATTTTCCCAGTCATACCATTTAGCCCAGTGCAACTTTCTGTTTAGATGGAGGAGTTAGATCCATAATGATGTATCTAAGCAACAACTGCTCCTGTTCTGTGAAAACCTGCCTTTCTCTCCCTTCCTCAGCTCTCTCTGGGGATCCTTGGAAGTCAGGAATTCTGCACTGAGATAACAACTGTGGTTATGATTTTTCTTCCCCTCAGGAGTCTCTTGTGCCTACACCATTGCCAACCCCCCAGGCCACACCACCACCAACACCACCTTCAGAAAAGGAATTGCTCCCAGTCAGAACTCCAGAGCCATCTCCATCTCCTACAGAAATGAGTGGGGATGGTCGTGAGCGTGAAAAAATTAAAGAAACAGGTATTGAAAATAATAATTGAAGTTTGGAAGTGGCAAATATGCTTTAATCTACTGCCTTTAATTTTCCTCTTCAAAGACATGCTATCTCTCAGGATAAATATTCTTGAGGCTATAATGCAAGTGGGAACTCATGTAGTACAAAAAATATGGGCTGATTTATATAAAAAGCAAACATCTCTTATTTGATAACATTTCTATTTTCAAACTTAATGCACATTTCTATGGTCTGTGTGTGATTCTCACCCCTCCCAACCCCTCCACAATTTTTCTCATCAGAAAAATAGCTGCCTTTTGCTGTGTTCTGTGTTTTTAGTGTTAATTAAGTCAAATGCACACTTCAAGCAAATGTAACTTTTTAATACTTCCTTATGAAAGGAAGTCAGAAATTGAGGTTTTATTCCAGCTTCTTCAGGTGCCAACACTGAAGCTATTCTTAGTCTAGTCTTCCCTCCATAGCTATTCAAAGGTATCACAAAAACTACAAGTGCTTAGTAGTACTGACTAGGTCTGAGCTTTACTCCCTGCTTTCCTCTGTGATCTGAGACTTGGCTTCCCACCTGCAGGAGCTGAGGTTGCAGCAGCCACGGGTCCTGTTGGCACACCTGTGGTTACCCCTGTCAATACCCCTCCAGCAGCCACACCCAGCCCTCCTGCCTCAGAGTGGGGCTCCCACGCTGCAGCAGTGGAAAGTCCAAAGCCTCCAAGCCCGTGGGATGGTGCAGAACTTCCTCTGGAAGAGGAGAAACCCAGCCCTTTAACTGAGGAACCCTTCCCTCCCAAGGCTGTGTGAGTTGAACAGGCTGCACTGTTTTCTCCTTTCTTGAAAACATGAATATGTATATTCTATCTGCATATATCCTCAAAAAGTCTCTAGAAAGAAATGCTTAATGTGTGTGTCAGCAGGCAGTGAGATAAGCCAGGATTCTTTTTTCTTCTTCAAGTATTTGAATTGTATTTTGAAGAAAAATGTGGAATCAGAACCTTTCTGAGGGTTTATCAGCCCTTATTCATTGCCCTGCTGAATGCTGTACTTAGTAGACTTGTATTGCTACAGCTGCCAGTAATACATGTAGTGACAATGAAGTATTGTATTATTAGCATTTATTTTTTCTCTTACCTCATTGGGAATACACATGGTAAATTTGAGTTAGAACCAGAAACTTATGAATAACATTATTTAGCTGTGTTGCCTCTCAGGCTATTCTGTAAAATGCTGTGTTCCTTCCTTTGAAAAAATATTTGCAGATTAATTTCTTTTCGGCATTGATTTAAGGCTTTAGTCTGTATTGTTCAAAGTGTTTTGGTGTATTCATAATACTCTTACCTTGCAGTGAGATGTCAGTGGCTCATGAGGAGGAGCCAGAGGCCTTGGTATTACCATCCCAACAGCCTTCAGTGAGGCCTCTGGTGTCACTTCCACGCTGTGCCCAGGTCACATCCCCTGTGCCCACAGTTAGCTCTGGAGTGTCCACACAGGAGAGCAGCATCACCCTCACAGAGACAGAAACTACAGACAGGCCCATCTCAGAAGGGGAGGTGCTCTTCAGCTATGGACACGTGCTGGCAGCAGGAGGTAACCAACTGGACAGAGCTGTGGGAATTAGAATTTTGAAGAATTTTATTCTTTATAAACTCTTCCAGTCAAGTGAAGTTACATTTCATACATTTTCTGATGCGACTGCAAGCATTAACCTGGTCCTTAACTTTCAGCTCATGAAGATTGAAGAGACCTTGTTGTTCTTTTTCTTGTCTCTGAACAAAATGCTGCTGTTTATTAATGAAAAAAAGATTCAATCTGCTCTTTTGTCATGAGATCAACTTGGAAGAGAATTGGGACTTGTCATGCTTAAATACCATGTGGTACTAAGTTCTTATTGAAAGCAAAGTGTAAGAAATATGAAAATATGTCTTTATGAGACATCCAGCAGTAGGAATTTCCCAATTTACTGAAGCAGAGTTGTAATCATTAAAGAATGTGGCCTTGTTTTATTCCTGTAAAAACATTCATATTTTTTTAATAGTTGTAACACAAAATATTTTTCATCCTTAGCAGAAGGAGGACTGTCTCTTCCAAACATCACTGAGAGCTTATCCAGCACTTTACGAGATGCCAATGAGATGGTAAGGAAATGTTTCCTAAAGAAACAGACTTAATGTGGATTCCACCTTGGGCTTCTTCTTTAATTGGATGTGCTTGAAACATTTTCACTTACCAACTGTTTAAATTTATGCTTTTAAACTGTACACTCACAAAGAGTGTTAGGATTTCAGAACATCAAAGACAAAAAGATGGCATTATACAAACTAAGTTATATTTTGTATTTTGGATAATTTATATTTTGGATTTATGTACTTCTGTAGTTGTTCTGCACAGGACAACCCCAAAACAACAACCATGGTTGTAGACTGTTGCCCTGATCTTGCAGATCTTTATGTGCCTCCCCAGCCTGCCACACTTCCTCTCTTAAACTCTGGGCTTAACTCTTACCAAGTTAACTTCAAGTTCTCTTCATCAGAAGAACATTTGCTTGCTAAGATGTTCTTCCTTCTGTTTGTCAGCTGGATTGTAGCTCCTTCCAATACTCCTCCATCCTCAAAGGAGGCTGTTGGGTGAGGAAGCTGTTTCCTTGCTGGTGAGAGCAGCTCTGCAGCCATATCATTGCTAGAATGAGTATGTCAGGATTTAACTGTTTCCTTCATCTTTGGAGGCCTAAAGGACCTTGCTCTTCTCTAGGAAATCTTCTCTTGCAGTCTTTAAAAGACTGTGCATGTTTGTGGGTAAAAGGAGAAAGCAGTGTCATCTGATTGCCTATTTTTGAATGCCTGGATTTTCATGACACAATTTTTCAGTGTGGAAGCTGTAACAACTTACTGTTAAAAAAGGAAACAGGCTTAGTTGTGAGCTAAAGTAAGAATGATTCAAGTTCCTACAAAAAACAGTTTGGGATCATGTATTATGTGAAATTTTTTCTTTGTTTTAGGATTATGATCCTCCGAGTGAAGGACAGGTGGTGAGGAGACTGGATAAAGGATATCACAGGGATCCTGTCCTGACTCTTTTAGCCAAATTAAATCAGGCACCTCCACAAGAAGGAATAGACCATTTGGAGGTAATTTACTGTCCTTTGCTTTCCAGTACAGTTGTTTTGAAGTGGTACTTTCTTATTCAAAAGCAGATAAAATGTTTCAAGCCTGTCCTTCCTGTTGGCTGTAGAACTGGTTCATGCTTCATTCCCTGCTGGAAGTGATCCCACTTCTGTTGGCCTTGTTCTTGTGTAAGACTTTTTAGAAACACTGAAGGCTCAGTGTTACTCCAAACAAGCTGTACCTCACATCACATGTACCTAGTTTTCAGGGTATTCCCGTGCTTTATCCTGTCACTTGGAGCACCAGGGAGTTTCTTGTCACTTCAGCAACATAGGTGGAATGTTTAGTAGGACAAGTTCACTGCACTTAACAGCCATAGGAGTGTTTTAGGGTGGTATGAAGAACAACTCATCAAATGTTTACGTGCACATGATGTTGATGTTGATCTTGTAACTAAACCTCAAAATATTCCTATTCAGTTGGCATAAAAACCAGACCAACAGAAAAGCAGAACTATCTGCATCACAATTTGTTTGTGATACATCCAAGTCCTTTCTATGTGGAGAATACTTTGAACTGGGTGTTTATTCTAATTGACATGGCTGGAAGAATGTTTAAAGGAAGTGAACTCTGACTACTGCAGTGTGGTCCATGAACACCTTTATTAACAGCAGATCTTGCTTTTTGTAGTTTTACTGATGCATATGCACTTTCTTCCTTCTGCCTTGGTCAGTTTAGTCTAAATAATTACTGACTTGACTCACTTCCTTAACTGTTCCTTTGTCTTTCTTTATTTTGCTAATGAGCTCTGGTGGATGGACTTGGTGAAAAGCTTTTTACAGTGTCAGCTCCCAGTCTGGCTGTAATTGCAGTGACATTTTCTCATCAGCACTGCCAATTACAAATGCATCTCTAATTTGCTTTTCCTCTTTCCCATAGTCATGGCCCACTCAGTGTGTCCACACAAGGCACTAAAAAACTCCCCCCAGCTTCTGGCAAGGTGTGTGCAGCTGTCCCTGCTCCTTTATAAAAGAAACTATATTCTCCTGGATGTTACTAATACTGCCTTGGAATGATACTGTGCATATGTGTGTGTCTGTATTCAACCTGTTTCCTGCATGGAAGCAAGCTGGTTTTCCCCTGCAGCTTTGGAAGTCAGAATCCACAGAACTATCCCTATTTTAAGTGCCCTGCAAGCTTACTTAAAAATTGAAGCTTTTATTTGACATGCAGTACAAGAGAGAGTCAATAGCTTTTAGATGCTGACAGTGTTTCAAGGTCAGACAGTCAACAGTGGCCAAATCTATAACATTAAAGGTTTCATGTGCTAAAAATACAACTTAGGTCCTCATCACGTTGGGATATCACTAACAAAATAAATGATGTTTGGCTGCAAGTGACCCTTTTCTGTCCAGTACTGATAAATGCAGATCTTAATTTCAAACCCAGATGATATCTCCTGGGTTTGTTTTCTTTATTCAATGAAAATAGTATAGACTTAAGTTGATATGTGTTTTAAGGGTTAATGTAATTAGAAAGCAGTGTCTGGGTTTGGAAGAAATTAATGGGTTTTTTATAGCTGCTGCTGTGATGTTGGTGTCCTCTGCAGGACTCTGATGGCAGTGTTGGGGAGCTCAGTGAAGGTCAAAGACCGAGGCTGACCAGAGCAGAAGAGAGAATCCTCATGGGACATTCCCTTTATATGGACCATCCAACTCCTCAGAGCCTTGAGAGCAGAGCACACCAGGGGTTCTGTTCTGCATCCCCAGGACAGCTCACCCCAATTGGAGGTACATTAGACTGGTGTTTCTTCTATGGGATGTTTATGTGGATTTCTCTAGCAGAATCTGAAATAATTTCAGACAACATGTTCAAAATCCAAAATTCACAGGCAATTCCTACAATGAAATTATTAGCATCTCCGTTCTGAGAATGGGATTTAATTCAAGCCTTGTGTTCGCTCTTCTTTGCAGTTTTCTACAATCTGAACAAAAACCATGGCAAATACCCAAATTGCTTATGCAGAAGTTAACTTATAAAGTATATATTTTATTATTTTTAATCCAGTTCTGTTCTGAGAAACACTTAGTCTGACCCTTTTTGAAGGCAGTTTCCACAGGACAGATATTAACGCCAGCAGTTCAAGTTACTTCTCTCTGTCCCTGTACACAGCACTGCTCCTCTTTGCTTTCATCACTCCATCTGTTGATACTGCAGTGTCTCATAAATATATTTAGCAATATATTGTAGCTTCATTATTCCTGGGGATAATTATTATATAATATATAATATTATTCCATTATTTGCAGGGAAATTTATTTCTTTTCAGTTGAAACTAGTGCTGAAACCAGTGGTCCATCCTGCCTCTCCCTTAATTTTTATCCTGGTTCTCCATTGTTATCTGAAAATGTACATCCATACTTATTTAATTTAACTGCTGCAAGCATGTAAAGCTCTTTGTTGACTGTGGTTTTAGATATGTTTAAACTAGACTGAAATAATTATTAAGCTGTTGCAACACAATCGTGGTTGCACTGATTCATCAAAAATTGTGTAAATTAGAGTGATCAAACAGCTGGTTTTCTGTCCTTTTAATTTTCACATTTATGAATCTGACAAGGGAAAGAGATCTCACATTATTAACCCTTGACCAGTAGGAAGTGGATTGATATTGAATGTGTTCGACACGTGACAAAAAACATCTTGAAGAAATAAGAATGTTTGCCTGGTTTTGAAGTGATTAACATTTGAACCTTTTAAAGTAGCTGAGACCTAACGTTTTGGACCAGCTGCATGTTGAAATACATTGAAGATATATTCTGGTAAATGATCTATTGTCAAACTTTTACTTTAAAGTAGTTTGTTGAATGTTGTTTGGAGGTTGGTTACATTGGGCTCCCTGGGTTAGACATTTCTCCAAGTCACTCCACGTTATTAGAGGACAGTCAGCACTAAGGACAGTGTGATGAAGGAATAAATCAATGATCTAGATCATCTGCAGATAGTGACAGGACAAAGGGGAACAGTTTTAAACTAAAAGAGGAGAGATTTAGATAGGATATAAGGAAGAAATTCCTGACTGTGAGGGTGGGCAGGCCCTGGCACAGGTTGCCCAGAGAAGCTGTGGCTGTCCCTGGATCCCTGGAAGTGTCCGAGGTCAGGTTGGATGGGGCTTGGAGCAACCTGGGCTGGTGGAAGGTGTCTCTGCCCATGGCAGGGGATTGGAATGAGATGACTTTTAAGATCCCTTCCAACCCAGACCAATGTATGATTCCACAGGTCTCTAACAGTGCTCAGGACCATGAAGTTACAAGACACCTGTCAATGGGAGAACCTCTGTCTAGGGATATCTCTTCCTGACCCAGACTGTCCATAGCTGTATCTGGCATAACATGTTTCTCTCCTTTATGTCTTTTATTTATTTTTTAATTGAATTTAGGATGCCCTTTGACTGTCCTGTAAATATCTTTACACTTTTCAAAACCAAACCAGCTCCTGCATATGATGATAATCTACAAACTGTGAAACTGTGTGTTTCTCTACTGACTTTTTAAGCTCATTTCTCTAAATCTTGTAGTATTGTTTTTATTATAGTATTTTTTTTTTGAGAGGAGTCAAATACCCTGGACCAACTACCACAGGGGAATGCTCCATCCCTTTACATAATCTTTAATAATCCCAGACTGAGCTCTGTTGCATTCTGATGATTTTTAATTTAGCTTTTCTCCCTCCCCACCTCACAACACAGCACAGAATTCGTTGCATTGCTAAGGAAACAGCATTGTATAAAAGCTCAGGTCTGCTTTCAAGACAAGAGTGTTTTCATATCAGGGAGGAACAGAAAATCTTGTTTCCACGTCCTTTTGCTGGTGAAGTCAACAGTGAATAGGAAACAATCTGTTCTTGGAGGGAGGAGAGAGTGGAGGAGGGAAAGGAATGATCCCTGATGTTTTCACTTTCCTTCCAAATCTTTTTGATCTGACCACTGGTATGTGAGATTGCCAGTCAAACCAGCTATCTCCTGGTAGCCACAACAGCTACAAACCAGGCCCCTCATTTTATTGGACAATTATTTTTATGGCTAAAATTAAATAATTGTTACACACTAGTGGGTGTCAAAGTTCACATATTCCAGGGCATCCACCTCTCTACATAGAACCTCACAGTGGATATTCAGTTTCTATGTCAGAATGAATCACTCACAGATGTATCTGTAAAAAACTTGGGGACTGTGTGTCTGTGGCTTATTTTCAGTTTGGTAACCAGTTTTTATTTGTGTTATGGAAACATGATGTCCATCTGTAGGATGGAGCAGGTGTTGCTCATGTAGGCACACAACAGCATCTTGATGATTAGTCCTTCATTTATAAATCCCTATGTTCAGTGCTTAAAGTCATAGACATAAAAACCACCATGCAAATGAAATGTGGCACATGCAGTCTTAAAGTGAACAATAATTACAGTTAATTAAGCAATGATTATAGTTAATTAGGCTTAAAATTCATTCCTTGGCTCTGTATGATAGCAGAAGGCTAAAGTTAGTTCAGGAGCTGTCAGTACATTTTTCATAAAGATGCTTTACACACTTACAGGCTGCAAAAGCATGATAAATGCTGGATTAGGGAGGAAATTATCCCTTTAAAATACACTATATACAGGTTTCTTTTAATTCACACAACAGTGAAACACTTTAATGAAGAAGCCTTTGCAGTCTCTTTCCAGTAAGCGTGATAAAGCTCATTAAGCATACAAGGTGTGATGAACTACACACTCTGAAACTCTCATAAATGCTGCCACATTGGAAATCTACAGATGATAAAACTGATTTATTTTTTCAATTTCCACAGACTCGTACTTCTTATTTCCTTTTTTCCCCACAAGAACAGTTTAAGGGATATACAATGAGCCATGTAAGGAGGAAATCATTCTCTTTAACACTGCATGTCCCACTGTTGAATTTTGGAAGGCTGCACAGACTGCCACAGGAGTTGACTGGAAGATTATTGCTCTGGCTCATCAAGGAACTCTTTTCTCTCAGCAGAAGTTTTTGGAGATGCAGATACAAGCCATGGTCCGATGCTTTTGGCTGAACTGGAATCACAGCTAGGTTCAGACCCTCTTCTGAGAACAGCCCAGCCAGACTGCAGGGTGACACCACTCTCAGAGGACCTATCCCAGGTAAGCTGAAAGGGTTTTTTCTGTCACTAGTCAGAAAGAGCAAACTGAAACCCTAGAAAACAAATTTTCCTGTTTCACTGCTCTGCCTGACATTGCAGAACTGGTGCAGTTGAAGTGACACGTTCAGCTGAGAAACTGAAGTCAAAACTATACGTATGTAATAAAAATGATTGTGTTTCCTGTGACAAATCCTTACACTACCTTTTCTGTCAGGCTCAGACCTTTTCTTCTACCTTTTCTACACTTCCTCAAGCTTTGCTGGTCTCAAGAATCTAATTCTATAAGTACTTCAGAAAGGGCATTCCAATGTTTTAGGGGCACAGAGCTTCAAATACAGAGGAATAGCATCATGAATATATGGGAAAGGAAGCAGCAGTAGAGATTTGGTCTCACAAGTTATAACCCACTGATTCAGCATTTCAGGAGTTTCATTTGTCCTAGTAGGGGCAGGGTTGGAAGGGCAGTAAGGATAATGTTCCTCAGAACACTTAAAGGTAGAGGAACATCCTATTGATCTCTGCTTCAAACCTAGACAGTTAATTTTTTGCTCTTTATTAGTATGTGCTGTTACCTAGAGATGATGGTTTACTTGGTAACTAGAGATAAATTGAAATAACAAGTGGCAAAAGCTAAAAACGAGGTGGCAGACTTGTCTCTAATATGTGAAGCTGCACAGTGTGTTTGAAAGTAATTATATATTACCATGGTTGCTGTTTTCATGGATAAATTCTGTCCTTCCCTGGTGTTCTATATTAAATAACCTGAAGTATCTTCTATTGACCTGACTTGCCACATTCTGATCCAAAATTGCCATGGTTGGGTTTATGTTTTTGAGCCTTGATGCCATGGGTCTCTGAGCAGTTCTTAAATATATCACCTGAAATGATGTGTTGCAACTTCAAAGGGGATTTTAAATTTTATATGTCTTTCTCTTTGAGATCCCCAGAACATACTGTTTCTTGGAGTGACTTTTCATAGGCAAAACTGGGTTCTGTGACCACTGTGTCTGTTGGGATGAAGCTTGTTCTTGTTTCACTAACCAGAAGTAATAGGGACAGAGAGGGTAAAACATGTTTCCTTCTCTTAAAGCTGTGACAAAAAACACAGTGATACCTGCATCTTACACTCTGGAAAATCAGCTGATGGGGCTAGGATTGATTTTTGCTTGTTTGGGTACAGGGAAATGTTAATTTACTGTGTGTAAGATTACCCACGTATAGTTCTATTTATGCAAGAAATCTGAGGTGATCTGTCTTTCACAAAGAATATGCAGACAGGTAAATATATTATCCTTTATATATAGATACTTATACATTATCTTATCTTTAGAAACATTTGCATCTGAACCCTTAGTGTGGCCTTTTTTTCTGCCTGGCAGGTAAAACTCACCCTCCCTTCAAACTAAGCAGCCAAAGCCCTGAACCTTGTTTGCAGGGTTTTGTTTGTTCCATTTTTTCCCCTCAAACAAAATAATCTCTTCCTGTGTGTGATTATTCCTGAGGTAACATTCCAAATCAGTGTTTCTCACAGGCTCACCTTTAATTTTTCTGTGATGTGACCGTACCTGTAAGTGACAACCACAGCAAACATCTCTCCTGGATGGGGCTAAGCCATAAGATCCTCTACTAGATCTGTACATCCTTCTTTGAAAGATAAAAATAATTCCTGTACCAGATGATTTGAAAGCTTGTTTTGACAGCATCTCTGCCATGTGACAATGATGAGCCTTTCCCCCTCCTTTCAGTTAGAGATGGCATCTGTATTCAGCTCCATGGCTGGATCTGCTTTGTCACCTGCCTGTAGGAAACACATTTTCTGGGAACATAATACCAGCTTAGGAGAGCAAGAGGCATTGAGGCTTTCAGAATGATTCATTCATTCTGTGCAATGTTTAAGGCAAATAATCACTTTAAACTCCTTGAAAGATTTCCTCCTGAGTTAGTCACTGACTCTCACATCAGTTGCTTCCCATTTTGTTTCCCATCTCTGGGCAGTGTTTGCCTTCACTGAAATTAAACTGTCTCACCTACAGACAAAGCCAGAAGACAAATCTATTCAGGAGCAAAGTTTGCTGAGACACCTGAGAAAACACATTATTTCAGATAGTGTCCAGCTGGGCCTTGAACTTGGTGGAGCTTTGTTCTGATTTAACTGGGAATGGTCCTCCTGGATATTGGGGTTCATTATGGCAAACCTTGGGTGGTTCCTGCAGTCTGTCCAAACAGGGTCCCTGTGGCAGAGATGTGGAGCTGCCATACATGTGCCACTTCTCTGCTCCCTGGCACTGGTGTGTGGGTCAGTTTTTGACCAGCAGGAAGAGCACTGAATTTTCATGGAGGGCACAAGCAAATGCCTTTCAGTCATGAGATCTGTGTGGTCACTCACTCCAAAACAAACGGTTTAAGTCAGGCAGGAATTTTCTTATCTACCCAAATTCCTTGGCTGCTCCTCCATTTCTGGCATTAGATTTTATTTTTTTTTTTAGATTTATATATGCTTTTAGCCACTGTCAGACAGAAAGCCAGACTAAATGCATCTTTAATTTGACCCCTTCTGTCCATCCTTGTGCAACAATACAGGAATTGACTGTTATTTGTGGCCACTTTGCCCCCATGCTCTCAGCTCTAAGAAACAGCAGAATGATTAGGAGGAAGCTGGGCTCTTCCTATTCTAAATAAATAATCTTGATCATGGGAGGGACAGGAACATTGAAGTCATATTTGCGTGGCTAAACATTCCAGAGGTGGTAAATCTAAATCATTTGAAGCCCCAAATGCGTTGTTAAAATCTTAGGGAATCATTTGGTTGCAAAATACTTTCATGGTATTCTTTTATAAGTATGAATGCTTTTATACAATCCACATTTTTTAAGTGGGATTGGCACTTTGGTATTCTCCTTAGCTTTAATTTTTTAGTATTTCAAAAGGCACGGGGTTTTTTAAGCTTCAGGAATACATAATTGTAGGTTATGAATATGTTATCTCCCAACTTCTGTTTGCCCTTCAGTTTAAACTGTTTTTTGGTTTGTCTTATTAAAAATTCAAAAGAAAACAACAAAAAAACCCCCATGAGGGTGCTGTTGTACTGCTGACATTTAATATTCTGTAACATCAGTGGCCTTTGATCACATTTCCAGGAGACCTTTCTGCTTTCAGAAAATAATCTCAACTCTTTCTCATCTTGTGCACTTTAGATGATGAACAGTTGGACAGCATCGTGGTGGTAGAGGTGCCCAAGTCAGTGGTGACACTGAATGGCTTTTCTTTTGGTTCCCTCTGATTTTTGCAGCACTGGCTTAGCTGGTTGTTAAATACATGACAAGCAGTGTCATCCCTGTTGAGATTCCTGATATCATCAGAGACAGGATTTAACTGAAAGAAATGGGAGGCCCTGATCTCAGAGTTGGCACCCTGTTTGCCAGGCATAAAAATTGTCTTCTTTTCATCTCTATTTTGGGCTGTTTGTTTCACTCACAGCCTCCACAGTAGTGGGGAGTTTCTCTTTCTTTTTTTTCCTTTATAGCTTTTGGGGAGCAAAATACCACTGGTTCTTTGTCACCAGGTCTTCAAGAGAATATCAGTGCCATTGCTTCTCGGGGCATATCATTCTTGCTCAAGTCATGGAGCAGTTCTTTCCATAGGCTCCATGTGCTGTGTGATGTGCTTGTGGTCTTGCTTGTGTTCTTCCCTAAGTCTTCATAAAAACCCATATATTCATCTCTGGAATCAACAGAATAACTGATGAAATCAAATTTGTCTGTCTTAAGAGAATCTTAAGTCTTCTAGACAGGCAGATAATGGCAGAACAAGGGGCACTGGTTTTGAACTGCCAGAGTGCAGGATTAGATGAGATTTTAGGAAGAAATTCTTGGCTGTGAGGGTGGGCAGGCCCTGGCACAGGTTGCCCAAAGAAGCTGTGACTGCCTCATCCCTGGAAGTGTCCAAGGTCAGCTTGGACAGGGCTTGGAGCAACCTGGGCTAGTGGAAGGTGTCCCTGCCCATGGCAGGGGGTTGGAACTGGATGAACTTCAATGTTCCTTCCAACCCAAACCATTCTCTGATTCTAGCACTCCTCATATTTCCTGTCTATGTGTAGTGGAATATCCTTGCACAGTAATTCCTGTTCCAGTTAACACAGAAGATAACAAGAAAACTTGACAAATATATCTCCCTTTTTAACATGCAAAGCATTTGTTGTTTCTAAGAACCTTTCCCTATAGGCATGGTTGCAGATCTGGGTCCTTAAGAGCATTTCTGCAAGAGTGGAAAATGGTTTTAAAAACTGGGCCAAGGAAATAAATTTTAGACTTGGCCTGGGTTTTCCAACCTGTGTGCTGGAAACTTTTATGTTTTTCTTTTCCCTTTCAACTTTCTATTGTTTCTCAGGACAATAATACCTAGGGAGGAGAAAGCCAGGGAATCCTTATGCTCTTTCTGCCCCATGCTTTGAGGAAAAATTGAGGGTCTCCTATGTCTTCAGGTCTAAATGTCACTTTGCCATCTGTACGTACTGCTCCCAGGATGTTTGACTAGAAGGAATAGCATTGCAACAGGCTGATTGAGAGCTGAAGTCTTTTGAAGTCAACAGGCAGGAGAGCAAGTGCATGTTCTTTAATGAATCTTTAAAACCTCTTTGGGTGTTTCTTGAAGCCCCATGTAATCTTGCTGTGCTTTTACATCAAAAGTCACACTTCTTACATGTTTTTAATGTGTAATACCCAGGAGGAAAGCCAAGGAGCTGTACAGGTTGAGACTGTGAGACCCCGAGTTATTCTGGTGAGGAGGATGTCTGAAGAGATGCAACAAGAAGGTAAATGATGTCAATAAGCAAACAGTTCTTTTATTTATGCATAGTTTTTATTTATACATAGTCTGTATATATGTGTGCATAGTTATGATATTGTTAGGGTATACTGAAAGGATTGGAAAGTCAGCCTGGAGAGGAGAAGGCTCTGAGGAGACCTGAGAGCACCTTCCAGTGCCTGAAGGGGCTCCAGGAGAGCTGGAGAGGGACTTTGGACAAGGCATGGAGTGACAGGACAAGGGGGACTGGGTTCCACTGACAGAGGGCAGGGCTAGGTGGGATTTTGGGAAGAAGTTCTTGGCTGTGAGGGTGGGGAGGCCCTAGCAAAGGTTGCCCAGAGAAGCTGTGGCTGCCCCATCCCTGGAAGTGTCCAAGGCCAGCTTGGATGGGGACTGGGGCAGCCTTGGCTAGTGGAAGGTGTCCCTGCCCATGGCAGGGGATTGGAATGAGATGATTTTTAAGGTCCCTTCCAACTCAAACCCTGTTGTGATTCTCTGATTCTGGGAAATGTATTTGTATGTAAGTCATCAGAATCCTTGTAATTAAGTATTTATTTAAATTTGTATTTGCCAGGAGCTTCACAATATGCACTTTATGTAGTCAGCTGAATCTTAATTGCTTTCTAGAATGCTGTTCAGCAAACGAGATATTTATAATGTTGTGATAGAAGGGAGTGGTTCCTATGCATGAGAAAATGCAGGGCCGCTACACCAGAACTGACAGTACTAAGTTAAGATCATGCAAATGTGGAAAAAACATACAGATTTTCTGTGTTAAAATGTCCTGGTTTGAGATGGGCTTCAAGCTGCTGTGTAACAGATAATGATTTTCTTTAGTGGAGGACACTGGGCATTATCTGTGCTATTTTTGGAGATTACTTAACAGTGTTTATTAAAAGTGTTAAGGATGATAAAAGAGAGGGAGAGAATATCTTTTGTTTATTGTAGTTCAAGTCAGTGTTGGAATAGCATAAACTGCACCTTACTGAGATGTTTAATTGTTTCAGCAGATAAGAAGTTTGTGGAGGTGCTGGAGTGAGATACACAGCAGTTTTAATCTTACATACTAAGAACAGGAATCTAAAAACCTGCATGTCTACAATATATGCAATTATAATTGCTCCACCCTAGCACAGACAAATTCTTCCTTCAAGCCCTTTTAAAAATAATTCTTTGAACTTCTTCCATTTGATTTTTTTTAAAAAAACATCTCTCCGAATTAGAATTCTGAGGGAATTATTTTGCTTCAAATATTTATAAGCGGTAAGAAAAGCCCTAGGCCAATGTTGTTGGAACCTGATTTCAAAACCGTGGTTTGCATGTGAAGAAAGTTATGAATAATGTAGAAATTATCTCTGGACAATCAGTAGGAAAGCTTACAGAACTGAAGTGGCACATCTCAGTGCATGTCTGCTCTTTCCCTATACACTGCCCTATGTTATAACACAAGGAATTTGGGCACAGTCCAACTGTGTCTGTGTGTCAGCTGAAAACGTGTGACCAGGAGATGGCAGTAGTCAATTTTCTTTGAGAGGATCAAAAAGGAAAAAAAAGGCCATTTATATACCAGGATCATTTAAATCTCATTCAAAGTATACATATTTAATGAGCCAATAAAAATCTACAGGATTTGCAAATGGAAACAACTGTCTGTCAGTGTTAACCAGAAGGTCTTGTCTCCATGAGCTTCACCACAGAGAACTTAATCAGGGAAAAAGTGGAGGGTAAAAATCAATAAGAAGGGTTTGAAAGAAAAAGGGAAACTTGCAACATGATAAGTGTAGGTGGGTTTAAGTAAATACATCATTTTAAAATCAAGCACATCTGTTCCCGTAAGTTCAAAGCAGCCTGTTTATAAAAACTTCATGTCAGATGGTGGCCTTCCTTGGGACAGCAGAGACAAGGAAAACTTGCCTGGAAATGGAGAAGCGTTTCAGAGACAGGAGCATTTAGGTAGTTTTTCAGAGTTTAAAGGGTAAGTGCTTGGATTGGTAGAGCTTAGGAAACCTAAAGCCCTGTGAGATGAAGTGTGAATTCAGTGTTGGGAGAAAAGGGAAACGGCTTTGGATCTAAAGTTGGATGTTTAAAAACCCCCATTTTTACTTAAATGATAAATACATGCCAAAATTTGTTTCATCTTTCTATGACCATGATTGTATATACAGCAGAGCTTTCTTTTGTTGTTGAAAAATGCCTTGTGGTCTGCACTGAACATGTGTTTTTACTGAGGGAAAGTTGATTGATGGCTTCTAATAAAAGTTGAAGTTCAGTAGGACTGCTACAATATCATGCCTGAAAGGGTGAAGTCTCCTGAAAGTTACAACTGAAAATCAAGCCTGAGTGTATTATTAATTGAAATGTGTGCCTTCTCTAGACATGGTGGAGACAGTGGTTTGAAAACATATAGTTGTAGTACATAATATACATGCATATATATTTTTGGCTTTATAATACCCTTTAATCTTTGTACCATTCTGTCATACATCTTCATACATTTAATATGATAGTAATTGTTGTGGTTGGTGAATGCACATATTTCCAGAATTTAAGCATTTTCAGGCATACATTAAAGGGATCCAGAATTGTTAAAATTAAAATGAAAGAACAGGTGGCAATGTTTGACTGCAGAGCATTTTGAAATTTTAATATGAGCAGCTTAGAATCAGAGGTAGATGTATCTTCACTTAATTATTTCTTCTTCAAAATGTGACCTAGAGAGGCACAGCTTCATGATAGTAATTCCTTTTTATCTCCTGCTGGTGAATTATGCTCAGGCAGCCGTAAGTGGATGCAAAAGTAATATTGGGACACTAAGGAATTGGCTTTGTTGCCGCAGAGAGATTGCACAATTGCTCGTGCAGGAGATGATCTGTGCAGTATATGACAAGAAACACTTAAAACAATCTGCATAAAAACTAAAGCTTCCACAGTCCCTGTTCAGTACTGAAAATGGGCCACTTCTGTGTCAACGTTGACAGGATGCTGTACTGAAAGCTGTAATACTAAAAATATGGCTATAACTAAGCACTCTGTCTCTCTTCTTCAGCCAGGAATTGCTCTGAGTTAGGTTTGGGGTTATTTTTTCTTAAAACTTACTGTGGCGTGAGGCAAATCTCTACCAGATGCTTCAAGGAAGGAAGAAGATTAGGAAAAGGCTAAAGGTCTGTCTTTTTTTCTTAGAACTGTAACTGTTTTGGTCAAACTCAATGACTGTTCTACTGAAAGTTTACTTTTTCCTTAATATCCTGCTGTTCCTTTTTTTTGCCTGAATCTCACTGAAGGCTTTTGCCTCTCCATCCCACCCGGGAAAGAGCAGCTGGTGAAGCAAAACAGAGCTGTTCATCCACACTGTGGAGAGAAGCACCACAACCTGAGGGGCAGAAATAGTTTGTGTAGCCTTCATTGCTCCTTGATTTTCCTTATTTCTGTGAGCAAATCTTGGAAATTGAAGTAATAAAATCACTCAGGTAGAATTATAGCATTTTTCTACCAAGTGTCCTGTTAGAGGTTTGTTTGTCAGTGCTCCTTCATAATTTGAATTGTAGAATGGTTTGGGTTGGAAGAGACCTTCAAGATCATCCAGTTCTAACCCTCTGCCATGGACAGGGACACCTTCCACTAGACCAGGTTGCTCCAAGCCTGGTCCAACCTGGCCTGAAACACTTCCAGGGGTGTTTCAGGTCTATTTTGCCTCTGGTTTTCCCATCCAGTTACCTCTCTGTGCTGTGTGGTGGCTCATTGACATCACTCAGTTAATCTATTTTACATTTGGGCAAGTCAGGAAATGCAAAGCAGCGTTTCCCACAGAAACTGTGTTTTCTATGAGTAGTCAGTAGCTTTTAGGTGCTCCAGGTGGTTTAGAACACCAGTTCTCAAGGACTTTTTGTTTGTTCTGCACGTATCCATAGGAGTTATGTGACAGTCCATGCAGTAGAAAACACATCTGGGTAATAAGTGTGCCATTTGCATAATATTCCATATAAAATCCTCAGTAGCCACATTTGAGAGTTTCTAGTTTGAATTGTAATTTTTATTGACTGTAAGTCAATATTTAGCTGTGCTATAGTACATTTGAAGCAGGATTCTTTAATTTCTTGGCTTCTGTAAATATTATTTATCTATTAACAAGTGTCATTTATATCTGTGGTTGCTTCTTTACCCACTGAGTTTCTTCAGTCATTTTTCAGACAAAATGTTGAAACAGAAGTGTGATTTTTTCATAGCTCAAGGCAAAGTCCTGGGTGGAATTGTTGCTGTGGACAGTGATGTCGTGCTGCCCTGGGTGTGTTCTGCTGCTTCAGGTTTGGATCATGAGGAACCAAGCACCAGGAGCTGCTGTGGGGTTTCGTGGGACTGTGCACACCTTTGTACCCATTCCCAAAAGATCTCCTCCTGGGAAATGATCCTCAGGTCTCAGAGAGAGTAATTTCATCCCCTCACTTATTTGTGCTAAAGTTGTGAAGAATGGGAACTACAAGCAGGTGAAGCACGACTCTCTCTGGTCATGCTGAGAGCCCTAAATTGCTATTTCCACTCCGGTAGTCTAGTTCTTTTAGACTCCTAGAATGTAATTTGATTTTTTTAGGCATCTAAATGGACTGAAATCCAAGTAATCAGATGGAGAAATTAAAAAAAACCAGGAAGACACAGTTTATACTTACAGAAGGCTATACCAAGCAGGCTCAGGTTGCCCTGCAGTCTGAGGGTTTCCTGCTGAGTACCCTGCTGAAGGAGAAGTCACTCTCCTCTGGAGGCCAGTTCCACACCAGCTATCACCTGGTCCTTTCCTTAGGGATCCACATGCGTGAAGCTTTTGTTCATGTGGCAGTTTCCTTCAGCTTTTAAGAGGCTGAGAATTAGTTCTTCTCTTCCTGCAACCCTCCTTAAGTGTCACAGAGGGGATAGAGCTCGCTCACTGCTGCAGTGACATTTCTGTGACCTTGTGCTGAGGCTTTTGCCATGGGAGGTTTGTGCAAGAGCAGAAAACTTCCCTTTTTCAGTCTTTCCCTGATGCCAGTACAGATGATGCTTTACCCCCATCACGGAATCTGCACAGCTTTCTACATCCTCATGCAGCCCTCCTGAGATTCCACTGCTGTGCTGGGTGTGTTACAGGGAGGAGGGCAGGCAGTTTGCACTTTGCCTGCAGTAAAAGGAATAAAGCAGGAAATCTTCCAGTGTGGGCTTCAGGAATGTTCCTGGTCAGAAGGTTCAAGTCCAGGAGGTGGGACTGGCGGTTGTAGCCCCATTGCTTGCAAGGTGACAGCAGTTCACCATTTTGATCACATCTTTGTGTTTAAATACATTTATTTTGCAGAGTTCAGGGTGTATTCTTGTGCCAAGGCCTTCCTCTGGTCTGTACACAGCAGCAGGGATTTGCAGTGAATTCTTCCAGCACCAGTTGGGGTTTTTTCTGCAGAAAGGGAAAGAAAAGCTTACTCAAAGTGACATGATCACCACTTAAAGTATTACTTCCTATGGAGACTGTCAAATACGTAGATTTTTAACTTGTCTTTCTTTCGGATTTACAGGGGCTCAAAGTAAATATTCCAAAATCCCATCTGCTTCCCTCTGCAAGCCTAGATTTTGAAGGATTGCAGGTGATCTAATCCAATGATCTGTGGCATCCCTCAAAGTGCTTTTTTATAAATCATAAGCTAAAGTTCAGGGCAGTAACAAAATTAAGCCCCATATTTCACTCATACCTGGGGACTGTAATGTGCAAATAACGAGGGACCAGTTCCTTTTCCATGCTGGTAAACTCAAAACCCGTGGCACTGTTGCATAAAGCACCCAGTGGACATTTGGAGTTTGTCCTTTTTCATAGAATCCCAGACTGATTTGGGTTGGAAGGGACCTTAAAGCCTGTCCATGGGCAGGGACACCTTCCACTATTCCAGGTTGCTCCAAGTCCCATCCAACCCAGCCTGGAACACTTTCAGAGATGGAGCAGCCACAGCTTCTCTGGGCACCCTGTGCCAGGGCCTCACCACCCATATAGTAAAGGGTTTCTTCCTAATACCCAGCCTGAATCTATCCTCTTCAGCTTAAGGCCATCCCCCCTTTTTCTATCACTACATGCCCTTTTTACCTCAAAATGTGGTAGCCAGTCCAGGTACCTGCTGAGCATCACCTGCCTACATCTCACCACCAGACACCAGAGGGTTCTGGGGATCTTCTGTTCTAAAGTATATCTTACTGTAAAGTATTTCACTTCCAAATTAATTAGATTTTCTTTTTTAAAAAAAGATTGATAATTGTATTTACTTTTCATACACTTGTGACAACCTGCTGGAACCTGTCCAGACTGCCAGGCAGTTCTGCTGAGCTGCAGCACCACTGCAGTTCTCCATATTTTCCCTTTTTTAACCCATTTTGCCAGCTAGGGGTTTTTTATGATTGTTTGATTGGTTGGGGGCTTTTCAAATTTTATTCTGTTTTGGGTTTTTTGGTAACCTGTGTTTCTAGTGGGCAGGCATATCCTAGGCAGAATTCAATTAAAAGGAAGGTGCCTCTTGGTGCTGTATATCCTCTCTTAAGAGTTGGAATGTATTAGCTGAGAGCCCTAAATTGCTATTTCCACTTTGGCAGCCTACCTTTGATCTCTCACCAGCTCCAGTTTTAGTTGCATAAATCCATGTATTGTCAGCCTGTCTGGGGTCAAGCTCAAATGTGGTGCTTTTTCTTTTGTGTAAGATTCTCATGTGCTGGGGGATCAGCTGGAGTTGCAGTGGGTTGCAAACATGTTTTGGTAGCATGTATTAAATACAGTCTCAGATCTCCTGGACCCTCCTCCCCAGTCTATGGAAGTTGTTGTGCCAGGGCAGCTTTTCCCTCAGCCTGTCTAGGATTTCTAAACTCGCTGGGATCTGACTGAAGCAGCTTTGTATTGAGGATTATGATTTGTGTGCACTTTTACAAACTTACAGTAATTGCTGTTGCCTTCATTGTAAAGAGCAAAATATAAACACACACAATAAACCCCTTTAATGGGCACTGATCCCACTGGCACTGATCTTGAGCAACTCTGAATAAAAGCAGATGGTAGCAGGCTGACTGGGCTGACCTGCTTTCCCCTTTCATGCAAACATTGCTTATATAAATGGGGGACACACACAAAAAATTAATGGGCTTGGGCAAGCCACCTAAGGACAGAGACTCCCCATGTACTTAATGCTTACATCAGCCCCAGGGCTGTTTCCAGTTAGTTCTTCTCTGGAGGGAGAAGTTTCTCACAAATTAGTGGTTCCACAGCTCTAAGCCCATGGTTTAATAGGAAAGGACTGATGTGCCTCTAGAAAGTAAGCATGCTCAGCTGTTCTGTGGCCTCTGTGTTGTGGCAGGTCATGGAAAAGGATCAGAAGTCTCTCCTGAAACTTTGCTCATGTATAGATGTGTAATTGAGTCTGAAGTCCCTTTGCACATCATCTTCTGTCATAACATTGTGAAGAGGCATTGGATTTTTATGGTCTTGTGCTGCTTTAATTCACATGCCTGTTTGTTAGCAGCAAATGAATTTAAATTGAGATTCCTGATTCTAAATGATGTGCCTCAGTGTGTCACTGTAACAAGGTGTGCTCAGAGGGCTGAAGCACTTCTGCTGTGGAGCCAGGCTGAGGGAGCTTGGGCTGTTTAGCCTGGAGAAGAGAAGGCTCCAGGGAGACCTTAGAGCACCTTCCAATGGCTTATGGGGTCATATAAAACGGAGGGAGAAGGACTCTCTATACAGGCAGATGGTGACAGGACAAGGGGCAATGGTTTTGAACTGAAAGGGGACAGGTTTAGATTAGATATTAGGAAGAAATCCTTCCCTGTGAGGGCAGTGAGGCCCTGGCACAGGTTGGGCAGAGAAGCTGTGGCTGCCCCATCCCTGGAAGTGTCCAAGGCCAGGTTGGACGGGGCTTGGAGCAACCTGGGCTAGTGAAAGGTGTCCCTGCCCATGGCAGGGGGTTGGAACTGACCTTTAAGGTCCTTTCCTGCCAAACCATTCCATGGTTCTATGATTCTAAGAAATAGCATTCCCTTTTTCTTATCCTGCAGGGCTTCTGGTTGAAGTTACCCCCTTCAGGAGTATGCTACAGCCTTTCACATAAATTGCAGCCTACAGAAGCATTTTCCTGGATAAAATATATTTACACTCCTCAGTCATTCACATTTTTAGCCTGGTAAATCCATGCCAGCTAATCTGCAGTCAGGAACCCTTCCTGCTGGCTCAGGTAGATCCTCTGCCAATCAGTTGGCAGATGCACCACAGGATCTCCTAGGATGACCATCCTTTGGATTAGCAGTCATTAAACTAGGTCTCTTATCTCCTTTTCTTTTTCCTTTTTTTTTTTTTTTTAGTTTCTTTTATAAAAAGCATCATTATCAGAGTGGGAAGTCTGGATGCCTTTGGGTGCTGGCAGCACATTGCCTGGATACTGTGTGGTGACAGGTGAAGACAAGGAGTATTACAAACACATATTTCAACTTGGAGAAACATATATAGCACGGTGATAGGAGAAATGTAGGTTTTATTTCTTCAGCATGTGCTGAGTTTGTTATATTTTCCTGGTTGGCAGGCAAGGCAGATGTTACCCTTTATAATTCAGTGGCTTGTGCATGTCTGAGAGCAAAGGAACAGAAGGAGCAGCTTCTGCTTTCCCCACTGTGATGGGTTTGGTGAGCCTTGGGCAGAGGCAGCTGGACTCCCTTCAGCTTTACCTGTTCTTAAATTGCTCTCAGTTCAGCTTTTTAAAGCACCATGTAAAACCTGGAAGGAGCCAGGTGTGAGTGTGGGGAGGAGAGCAGTCACTAGGACAAGGGGGTGTGTGCCAAGTGGAATTACCTTGAGTGGTGAATAACCCACAGGTTCTGACTGTGTGCCCCCGAACCTCTTCTGCAAGGGAGACTGGGGATTTACAAAGACTGTCATTCTCAAAGGTTAAACGCTTTTCTTTTATCATGCTTTGTAAGTTTTTGCACTGCTAGCAGAGGTGAGGCAGAGCTGTAAAGTTACTAAGGAAACCAAACTGGCCAATAAAGATGGGTATTTAGATGATTTGTGTCCACAGTCAAATCATATTTTTGAAATTTTACTGCTTATACTGTGAAAGGCCTTGATTTGCAGGCAGTTTCCATGCTGGTGACCAGTGCTGCTGCTAGATACTTCATTTTCTTATTTTTCTAGACACTTTAGGAGTAAACAGCCCTTCTACTTCATGCAGCAAAGACAGGCCAGGCTTTTCCAGCACGACCTTCTCAATACAGTGATACAAAGACTACCTATAATTAAATATAAATATATGTTTCCAGTGCCCATGGGATTAATTTCTTAAGACGAGGAGCCCAGGAGAGTTTGAAATAAGGCAACAGCATGGAGTAAATGTTATCTAGGATGTCTTCCAAATGAAGAATACTGTGTAAACAGTGGTAATGCTACTCTTTGATAACATGCTGATTTAGAGAAATGCAGCCTGCCAAAGCAGCATTTTTCTTAAAAATAGGGTAAGGATTGGTGGGTGAAGATTAAAGTTGTCATGCATGACCTGTTGCTCAGTGCTGAGGCTGCACATGGGACTGTGTTTTGTAAGAGTGTGGAATAACGTGTCCTAACATAAAGCTGGGGCAAAACCCTTTTCATCTTCCATAAAATTCATTTTGTAAGTGAAATACAACAAATCTTCATCTGTGAAATACCACTTACAAATGTGCTTTTGGTGACTGCGTTTGCAAGGAACAGTAGTAGATGATGGAGATGGGTTAAAGTTTGTCTGTGGGCTACTGTGTTCTGGTTTTTATCACGAGTGCTGTCATTCAGGGGAGGGAAAAACCCCTAAACCTAGAAAAACTGAATTTAGATTTAGAACCTTTGTATCTGTGTTGTCGTTCTGCTCTAATCTAAAACTTCTGTTTTGCTTATAAAGAAAGAAGAACTGTTTTCAAGCACAGTTCTAAACAACCTGAGTGAAAGTTGTTGAGTGTGACACAAAATATGGAGCAGTTCTGTGAAATGCATTTTTTTTCCCCCAATACTTTGGCTGCAGGGAAGTAACTGCTTCTCTTTGTGTTTGACAGGACTTGGCTTTTCTTTTAACTCTTTCTTTTCTAATGTCAGATAAGCATTTAGTATTAATACAAATTAATAAATCATCAAGCATAGGTGAACAGTGACAATGTGTATCCCACATTTTCTGGGTCTGATATAGTTATATTTTGGCTCAAAATTAAGCAATCAAAGCAGGTTAGACTTAATATGGAATGGTCTGCTGGTCTCCATCCTAACTCAGGTTGTTACAGTAAATTAATAATCTCAGGGTTGCATATCATGACCTTGTTTTATGCACGACATATTGCAAGACTTAGAGCTGTGTTTGTTTAAAGGCAGTATAACAGCTGCACTGTTGGTCCTTGTCAGGCCATTGTATCTTCAGTGGAAGTAAAAAGTTTGGAATTTTTTCGGAGTTGCTTAATTTCTGACTTTATTTTTTTTAGTGTGTTTTTATAATCCTAAAACCATAATTACAGATCTTGAGAAAATTGTTTAATTTACTTAACAGCTGCCATTGTCCCTGGTTTAGTAAATCAGAATTACAAATGGGAAATATTTACTAGTTTGGGTCACAGTGTAAGCACACAATCAACTTCTCCAAAGTGCATGTTGCTTATTTCAGTAATTGGACCCACTCCTAGAGACAGGCAGGCAGGGAGATTACCCAGGGAATGCTTGTTTCTGAAGATGAAGCTTCCTTCCTGATAAAAAAAAATGGAGAAGAGAGAGGAGGGGAGCAGTTTCCTGCAGGAATCCTCACTTGAAGGCAGACTGGGCAGCCGTGCTTCCCCCTGCTCCAGCTGGACTTTCTGTGGAGGCGTTCTCTGACGAGCAGTGTCCAAAACCACTTCTACAAGAGCTGTTGGGGTTTGCCTGGACAGGCAGAGTTGGGATTCAAAGAGGTTTTTGCTCCTCTCTCACCTGCTTTTAATGCATGGCTGCGACAGGCAGTATCTCTGAGGTTAAGGCTGGATAAAGGCTGTTCTGTTCCTAAGGTTTGGAATTTTCTACTAACGACCTAACGGAGAGACTCAGCCCAGAATTTCAGCTGTACGTACAAAAATGTGGCCTGACCTCGATATATATGATGTGAAAAATGAGTAAGAGCAGCACTGCAGGCAAAATCCTCCCTGCTATGATGTGACAGCCCAGCCCTGCACTGGGGGCTTTGACAATTTGACTGCACTTTTGGAAATGGGGCTTGTGGTGCTGCCAGAGAGATGTTGGAGCTTGGGCACACCCGGGCTTTGTTGGAGGGTTAGCTCTGTTCTTATGGCAGGAAACTGGAGTAAAACCTGACTTTTCTACCTACGGTACGTGGTGGGTTTTTTTGGATGAAGCCAAGGCTGCAATTTAGTCTTGTTTTTGGAAGCAAAACCGTGCTCCCAGGCTTGAGAACCACAGCAGCTGAGAGCTAGAACCAGTGGAGAAGACAATTAGGACCTGACTTGGCTTCATTAGTTCATCAGGGTTTTTCATTTCCTTTAAGGACAAACTCCCTTTCTCTGTTAGTCCAGAGTGAGCTGTTAAATGAGAACCATACATTCAGAGTTGGTTTAGATTAACTTCAAGGAAAAAATTCTTCCCTGTGAGGGTGGGCAGGCCCTGGCACAGGTTGCCCAGAGAAGCTGTGGATGCCCCATCCCTTGAAATGTCCAAGGCCAAGTTGGACGGGGCTTGGAGCAACCTGGGCTAGTGGGAGGTGTCCCTGCCCATGGCAGGGGGTTGGAACTGCATGTTTTTTTAGGTCCCTTCTGACCCAAACCATTGTGTGATTCCATGATGAATGGTGGTGTGATAAAAGTCCCAGGACACTGTGATTTCCATAGGTATCCAGGACATCTCCACGTCACTGCATTTTGTGGAGATGCTTTGGGTATCCAGGTATGTTCCTGCCTTCCAGAGCATTGCCACCCAACCTTTCACATTCGTGTGGAGCTCCACAGAGCAGAGCCTGCCAGAGGGAACAGTTTGAAGTATATGAAAAGAAAGTTCAGATGTTTTCAGTCTGAGAGTGAAATTGCAGAAGGCCCTTAGAGGTCTGACTTATTGTGCAATCTCTGTAAGTAATTTGTAATCAAAATACCTTTGCACATGTCACTTTCATATTTCCTGTAATAAAACAGCAAGAGCAATTAAGATTTTGGACCATAATCTTCTACAAGCTTCTAAAAATGAGTGGGCTGGGGATTTTTTGAGTTATGGCTGAAATAGCCAATTTTAAATTTTTGATTGCTTCAAAAAGGTTTGGTAATAGCTATTTTAATAGATTTTTTTTTCTTAACCGTAGCCTGACAAAACTGTTCTATGGTAACATAATTGATCTGAAGTTTATTTCTAAAAATAAAAAAACCTAAATAAGAAACCAGAAGAACTCTTCACCAAACTGGAGGACATCTGTACTCTGGTAACCCAGCATGTGACCTACTGGGCTTTCTGCATTTCAACTCAGAGAGAATCAGTAAATATATTGCCATGGGCATGCAAATGTGCCTGATAAGACTCTGTGTATCTGTAATGCTGCCCTGCCACAGTTCAGAAAGTTGTCTGTGGTCTTGGCATTCCTCAGGAAACATTAGATTAATACATCTCTCTTTGTCACAGGATTTCTTCCCTGTTTTAAGTAGGTGTGTGAAGGCTGGTGCTACGTTAAATGAATTACACGGAAGACTTTGGAGGAAGAAGGGGCTTGTAAACGAGACTGAAATTAATGAATATGAGAATTAGGAATCAAAACTTTATGTTTAGTCTGAGGAGAAACAATTCCTTAAACCGTAACCACATGGCTGTTTCTTGTTTGCATCAACTCTGGTTGACTGTTATTGTCTTCTGGTAATTCTCTGGGGCAGTGGCCTGACTTTGTTGAATGAGCCAATTGTTTTCCTTTGTGTTGCCCATCAAGTGAGTCCCCATCTGGTTTGTATCAGACTGTTTTCACAGCCAACAACTGCTGCCTTTTCTATATCCTGACACTTAAGGGCCCCATGCTATCAAAGCATTGCTGTGATAGCCTGTCTGGCTGGGCCCGTACAGCTGTGCCGTGCAGCTTGAAGCCATTACCCCAGTAATGGTAACTTAGAACTTGAACTGGCTCTTATTCCCACTGGTGTCGTGTGTACAGTGAACAGAATACATTTTTGTTGAACTCCGTGTTCCACCAAAAAAAAAAATCCTCTCGTTTGACTCGGTGGGATTGGTCAGTTCGTGTTTTCCGGCGGCTTTCCTGTGTCCAGAGGCACTTTTGTGTTCCTCTGGAAGTTAATGCATACAAGACAAGCAATATTGAGTTAAGGCACTGTTGTTATTACTTACTTTTATGGTACATTAAAGCTCAATAAGTGAAAATCAAACAAGCAAACGGTTCTTAATGAGGATTTTTCTTATCAGATTTAGAATGGGTTTCCAGGAAACTTTCTGTGCGTGATAAATGTAGGTTGTGTGAATAATGCTGCACTTTGGATGCTCTGCTACTCCCTCTCCAAGCAGCTCTCTAAAAATACAGAGCAAGGGACAATGAGTCTGTATTAACCAGTTAGAGGGGAGAATTGGAGAACTCTGGTACAGCTGAGTTTAAACTGTATTGCAGTTTGCACTGTAGAATCACTAAGAGGCCCCAGGCATGATCCAGGCCCTTTCCAGGCTCCCAGCATGGCAGGAGACAGTCCTGTTGCAAGAGATCTTGCAACATGTGTCTTCTCTCCCTCAGAGATTAAAAAATAACCCCACTATTGCATCAAATAACAGTGACATTCAGATGTTGTGTATAAAGGAAGCTCTTTAAGCATTTGTTCTCTCCTGATCTTGTGTAGGCAGCATAATGCTCAGTGACAGAGCAGTGATGAGGGAAAACACTGCACAGCTTGTGTGTGTATTGAATATTAGGTATATTCTGGACTCAGTTCCTCTGTGATATTTAAGAGAGGGAGAGAAAGGAAATAATGGATAAAGTTTCTAAAATTTCTGGTCTTACTGTGAGCGTGTGCAAGAAACTGCTAGAAAAGAGCTTGATTTGTCTGATACTTGCAGAGTAAGTGTCCCTGACCTTGGGAGTGCATGTGTGTGTGTATAATGTGAATGAATTTGCTTCAGGTAACGTTCTGGGGAGCCATTAAATTCCATGAGACACATGAGATAAGACTTTCTCTGCCACTGTGCTTTTCCTGCTGGCACACACTGGATGTGAGATTAGGGCTGTGCTAAATAACTGGGGCTGTGTCATTGTAGGGTGTGTGGAGGGTTTGCAAAAGCTGCTTTCTTAAGGAGCTTTGCATTAATTGCTGTTGCTGTGAACCCTGTTCAGGTGTGTGCTCTGGAGTGGTGAACAGAGCCAGGTGTCTGTGCCATTCCCCTCAGAGATCTTGTCCAGCCTGGATAGTTCCCTGACTCCGAGTTGTGTCCCATGACCACACAGAGCCCACACTCTGCAAGGAGGCTGCTCCCTCACATGCTGCCTGGATTTCCATACACACTCCTTTGCAGTGCAGATTCCCTTGCCTTTTGGGCAGGAGTATTTAAACTCAGAGAACTGAGTCGTGATTTTCATTCAGGCTGCTTACAGGCTCTATTAATCTTGCTTGTGACCCAAAGCAGTGAGGAAAGGTATTGATGAACAAGTTTGGCACCGAGAGCTCAAAGTGGGAAGAGTCAATGCCCTGCATTTTATACCACTTGGAGAGATGGAGGTGTTACTGATATTAAAATCAGCAGTGATGTGTCTAAGAGAGAGTTAAGTAGGAGGTGCAGCGTGCTCAGTATGCAGCAAAGATGTAGAGCAATACATTTCTACAGCTCATTTATTTCCCTGATTTAGAGCTGAGATTCACCCAAGTGTTGTAAAGGAATTTTGGTTTTACTCTTTCCCATGTAACAGGCCAAGGAGGAACGCTTATCTCTATTGCACAAAGCTTTTAATCATTTTAGATTTCTAAAAACTTTAAAATAGCACAAGATAAAAAGATACATTTACTCTGAGACCTTTCCAAGTTTCTGATCCTGGGCATTAGACTGTAGAGGCAGCATTACTTGTCATCATACTGGATGTTCATTTCAAGAGCAGGTCAGAAGAGGGTCTGGACACAGACAGGACCAGAGGAAATGGCCTCAAGTTGCCCCAGGGGAGGTTTAGTTTGGATGTTATGAAAAATTTCCTCACTGAAAGGGTGGTCAGCCATTGGAACAGACTGCCCAGGGAAGTGTTGGAATCACCATGCCTGAAAGGGTTCAGAAAAGTGTGGATGTGGCACTGGGGGACATGGCTTAGTGGTGACCATGGTGGTGTTGGGTTAATGGTTGGACTTGATGATATTAGAGGTGTTTTCCAACCTAAACTATTCTGTGATTCTCTAATAGTGGGCTCCCAGGAAATCTTCCAATAAAGACATTTAATGTTTTCCTCATTTGAACATGTTCTTTCTAAGCTATCAGAAAAGTTACTTCCCCCTCTAAGCTTCCTAGAATTGCTTATTCCTATACGTTTTCCAAAGGCCATCGATATGCACAAATGGTAAGACCTGTAGTGGCCACCTTCTGCTGCTGAACAAAAGGCTTGAAAAGAGGTGTTTTTAATAAGTTTGTTTGTTCATGTGCTAGAAATGTGCACAGAGATGTCCTGGAATTTATTAGACTGGCCATTGGAAAATGCTAACTGTATAGGGCTGGCTTTGTTCTGTCTTGTTTTGTGTTTTTTCCTGGGGAAAACATGCATCATCTCCTTTTGAAAAGGTATAATTACAAGAATTTTGAGTAACTGTGCTGGAGGTGTAAGCATTGTAATGTGCTAGATCATTGTAATGGTAGTACAGTTATAGGAGTCTTGAAAAACTGCTCCCATATGGGGAATCCCATGACTTTGTAAATGAAAATCATCAAAACAACTGTGTATGCTTGCATGAATGTTGAAGTTTTCAGAGTAGAGAAATACAGCTATTTTGTTTGTGGCCTTCTAGAAAAAACACTTGTTATCTGAAGTATGGGAAGGGGGGATTATGCCAAATATACTTTGTTTATTTAATTTTTTATTATAACAATGCATTTAGCTACTCTGTCTTTGAAGAGTGACTTGCAAAGAGGAAATTCTTCCCTACAGCAGTGCCCTTGAGGCAGAAAGTTTTCTCTTTTCTTTCTGATACCCAATTTTCCCTCAGACCTGGGTGCAGATTCCTGCCATGGGGGAGGGAATAAAACCTTCTTGCCCAGGAAATCTCCTTGTCTGTTTGAGGGAGAGCTCACCAAGGTCTCCCATCACACTTAAATGATAGAAAGTAGCTTGTGACTTCTTAGTTCTTACCCTCATTCACTGAAAGTTGTCCTTTGCTGTTCCTAATGATATTTTGGATAGTCTTGTGCTGGGAAGTGGCAGGGCTGGGTAGTGTGTGGTTCTTGGTGAGCACAGGCAGTGCAAACAGATAAACATGCTCAGGCTTGGCTTGCACCATCCTGGACCTGTCTGATAAGCAGGGATGGACTCAGGTGCATCCCAAGGGATACGGGCAGCCACACATCCAGGGCTGCATGAGAGCAGCATGTTGGATCAGCTGCTGGGGCTTTCACTGCCTGGTTGCATTGATATGAAGCCAGGAGGGGACTCCAGAGTATCCCAGTGTGTATCCTGGCCAGTACTCTGACAAGAGATCATTTGCTCAGGGGATCATGGAACCATGGAATGGTTTGGGTTGGAAAACCTTGAACTATCTCATTCCAATGCCCTGCCATGGGCAGGGGCACCTTCCTCTAGACCAGGTTGCTCCAGGCCCTGTCCAGACTGGTCTTGGCCACTTCCAGGGATGGGGGATCCACAGCCTTCCAAGGACATCCATCTGCATTTTAAGGTGAACTGGGAAGATGTTAATTTTCAAACCTTAATTTATGATGAAACATCACTGACTTCGGTCATTCAACTTGAATTACTCCTGTCAAATATTCTTGAATTATTTTTCAATAAAAGCAGCCCGTGTAACTTCTAAGAATTAAAAAGTTGCTTTGGTTTTTATGTCTTTTCCTTGCCACTCCCCATGCAGGCTGTGGCTGCTGTTTTGTGTGGCACAATGGAGATAAGCTGCAGGCATTATTGCTGCAATTAATATCATTAAGATAGGAGGTCTCCGTGGAGCCAGTCCTGCTGCTGGGATTGCACTGAGTGACTCTGCTTCCCGAGGGAATTCTGCAGAACTTTATCTCAGAGTGAGGTGTGAATTCCCACAATCGATCAGTCCAGTTCCTTTTTTCTTACCTCCTTTATTTTGCTTCAGATACTGCCATTAAAATATCTTTAGGAACTCCAAAACATGAACGTGTGAATAACAGAATATATAGTACAAACATGCTTTTAAAATTACCTTCCTGACCACTTGCCAGTTAGATTTTGCATAAAATTAGGAAAAAAAATTGGTATGTAGGTGATATTTAGTTTTACTGGATAAGTAAAATATTAATTACAGCATTTGATCTGCAGGTTTTTAATTATCACTTGTCAGAGTCTCCTGATTCCACCAGCTGTTTACCTTGGTTGTCTCTTGTGGATTTAGGGATTACTCCTCCCCCAGCCCTTGCACGAAAGACACGTTTTCCTGGTGGTTTTTCAAAGACTCTGGACCAGTAAGGAATCTATTCTTTCTCCTTTTTTTCGCTTTCAAATAAAAGCTGCTGCTTCAGTATTTACCACAGACCCTCATCTCAGTTCTCCTCAGGAAAATGGTTGCAGCCAAGAAACAGCAGTGCTTAAATATTAAGAAAAGTCTTATTTTTTTCGAGCCAATTGCACATCCAAAAATCACAAGCATCTGTATGGAAAAATCAGATTGACTTTTAGTATTTCTTCTTAGTATTAATAATTATTGCAGTTCTTTGGAAAGATCATTACACATCTTTTGGAAGGGGTTTGCTGGGAAACAGCAGCAAGAGTTGTGGCCAGGGAATGAATTTGTTAAGCAATGAGATATTCAGCACAGCAAAAGATGCCAGATCTAAAGGAGCAGAAGAGATTTTAGGCACCGAAAGGAAATATTTATTTAGTAAACTCTACAATCTCATTGCTGGATGTTTTTGGAGCTGCTTTCTGTCTGCCCTTCCCTACCGGTCTCTGTGTTGGGATTTTGCAAAATCTGGTTCTAGTTTATTTAATGTATTTCCAGTTTTTGTTCTGTTTAATGTTGCTATTGATGGGAATGCGGTGCTTTGGAAAACCGCTGAACCTGAAACTCTGCCGTGAGAGGAGGAAAAAAGTCATTTTCAAATATTCTGCTCTGAAAAATTTGTGGGCTGCTGAGCCTGGTCCCACCCTCCTTTACTGGCTCGGGATCTGCATTTATTTACTTTTTGGAAATATTTATAGCTGGGATATACATTGGGGGTTCCACAAACAAACAGCCAAAGCCAAGCCCGTGTGTGTGCACGTGTTTACTTTGCGTGTGCCTGTGTGCAGGGTCTCTGTAAGTACATTACACCATGGGAAGGTGGAATTTGCCAAGTTTTAGGTCAAAACTTGAACTGAACTCTTACTATATAGTTTTCTGTCTCCACTGGTGTCTGTGGCCCACTTATAGAAGTTTATGAGTTGGCTGAAGCCTTGAGAATGGAACTGTGTTTTTTCAGCTCCAGCAGTAGACTCATGCTTTTAAATCCAGGCATTTTTGGCTCAAGTCCTACAGATGTCTGTCCCTTTCTGTGAAACAACTCAAGTGTTTTAATTGTAAATCTACCCCTTTCATGTAACTCAGCCCTAGAAATTTGGCCTTATTTTGCCTGCAGTCTTTTCTGTTTGTCATGAAACCGGCTCAGTTAGGGGCAGTCTGGGCTGGAGTTACAAAAACAGACCTGCAGGATTTGCAGGACACCTTGTTCTTGCTTCCTGTGTTTCTGTCCCAGTGGAAAGCAGAGTCTCACCTGCAGCCAGGTAAATGCTTGGCACAGTGTTCAACAAAGAGAGTCCCTGCCCTAAAAAGCACATTTGTGCCAGGGCTGGAAAAGCTCTGGAGGAGAAACTATTATTTCTAATGAATGGAGAATAACTTTCTCCAGCAATTGGATTATTTGAGTTGATGGTCTTGCTTATTCCTGAGAATGTTGTATTATTCTATCACCTCAAAGCTGTGTGACTAATTCTTTACCTTATCCACTTCCAGCTTTTATAAGCCATTACATTCCAGAAACCATGAATAGCCAGTATGCACGATACAGCTAGACATGAGTCTGAACTGGAAGTGCTCCAATAATCAATAATAACAGCAGGACTGACACTGCAGTGTGCTTTCACTTTTCAGTGTAGCCATCAGGATTACTTAAGTATGGATGTTTCTTGTCAATGTGTGTTAGCTCAGCAATTCTGGAATAACTTGGATTTTGCTGGAAGTGCTGCATGTTGGGTTGCTCTGCTTGGTAACTTGCCTGTACAACCATGTCTGAAAATGAGTGACCTTTAGCTTGGTATCAGATACCCTTGGAGACATGGATAGGACACACATTGGCACAAACATATATCTCACATCTTTCCTTACAGGTAAGAAGAGAGGCTGACAGTGGGAGAGCTGGGGTGGTTCAGCTTGGAGAAGAAAAGGCCCTTCCAGTGCCTAAAGGGGTCCAAGAGAGCTGGAGAGGGATTTTGGACAAGGGCCTGAAGAGACAGGACAAGGGGGAATGGATTCCACTGATGGAGGGCAGGGTTAGGCAGATTACTGGAAAGAAATTCTTCCCTGTGAGGGTGGTGAGGCCCTGGCACAGATTGCCGAGAGAAGCTGTGGCTGCCCCTGGGTCCCTGGGACTGTTCCAGGCCAGGTTGGAGAGGGCTTGGAGCAACCTGGGATAGCAGGAGGTGTCCCTGCCATGTTGGAACTGGATATGCTTTAAGGCCCCTTGCAACCCAAACCATTCTATGGTTCTATAAAGTGTTTCCACTGGTAGTGGTTCTGTTACCTTTGGGGCTGTGGATATTCTACTTTGCTTTAGTCATTACTGTAATAAATTTCTGACTTCTCTGTTTCCCGGCTAATGGCCTTTGTAATTACATACCAGCTGTAAATCTTTTTATGTAGGGACAAAGCAAAATGGGGGAATGACACAGAAAAAAAGAAAAGCACTTTCATTGAAGATTTTTAGATGCAGTTACAGATCTGCAGGTGCTGTGCTATCCCAGCGCTTGGAATACTTAAGCTAATGCCATCTGGAGGAAGTTATTTGTTGGGACAGGACAGTGTTTTAAACTTTGAAGTCAAGAATAAACAAAGTGAAGCAGCTGGAATCTGGCAGAAGAAGAAACGAGCCATTCCTATCAGCCTGTGCTGTTAAAGGAATGAGAGCACTGGAGTTGTTTTTACATATGCTTGGAAGTTTATTCTTGCTCTAGAACTGAGCTGCTTCAGTGGGTATGTTGGGGAGTAGAGGGAGGATTGTTTTGAAGTTTTAGGAAGTAATATGTGGGTAATTACAGTAATTATGCTTCTGGTTTTCTACTGACACAATAACCTGGATCCTAATTATTCAAACCCCTCCCTGTCTTCATGGAGAGCAACTGTTGACAAAAACATGGAGTGACAGGACAGGGGGAATGGCTTCAAAATGAATGAGAGCAGGTTTAGATGGGATATTAGTAAAATATTCTTCCCTGTGAGGGTGGGCAGGCCCTGGCACAGGTTGCCCAGAGAAGCTGTGGCTGCTCCATCCCTGGAAGTGTCCAAGGTTAAGTTGGATGGGGTTTGGAGCAACTTGGGCAGGAAGGTGTCCCTGCCCATGGCAGGGAGTTGGAATGAGATGATCTTTAAGGTCCCTTCTAACCCAGGTTGTGATAATATGACAATACCTTTCCCTTCCAAGATATGGGTCTGTTTCATCTCCAGTTCGGTTTAAACCAGGATTTTTATCTAATATATGGACATGGACTCGAAGGAGTTAAAGCACATGGTTCTCATTTGGCTTAAAAGTCAGACTTGTTTAGTCTTTTTATTTTGCCAAATAGAAAAATCTAAAAAGAAAGATTTAAACATTTTTCTTTGTTCTTATTGTTGCCATATGGCATTAGGAACCAAACCTCCCTTCAGTGGGGTGAACTTTTTCATTTGTCATCCATCCACCACACACTCATCTATAGCTTATTTTCTGTGTGATGGTACCTTGTAGAGAAAAACTCCCTTCACAGGTCACTGGATGGTTGACACACCGTTAATTTTTATGCTTCTGTTAAACAAAGGTCTGGAAATTTAGTACTGTACATGAATTTGTTACAGATTGCCAAGAACAGGAAAAATCTCTAATCTGAAATCTGACCTTTTCCATCAGTGGGTCATGGAGATTTTTCAGTCACTGGGGAGTTTCTACCAGTCAAGAACTCTCACACTCTTACTGAGTGTCAGCTTTCACAGTTTATAGGAATTTATCTTGTTAGATGGTGACAGTGAATTTGGAAAACTGGAGGTCACTTGAGGTCACATACTCCATTTATTGGATTTTAACAAGGAAAATTTTTATAAATGCACCTAACTGCATGATTAGAAAATTGTACTGAGCGCTTCCAGAGTCTCCAAAGAGGGGGGGGAAAAGTCATGAAGATTACCTGCCTTCCTGCCCTTCTCTGCTTTGTGAAGGGCAGAATTTTCCATTCCATTTTGGTAGCATATCACAAGATTATAAGCACTGCAATTTGCGTGTTTGTGCCGGTGAAGAGCTCAGTGTTTAAGAGGAAACCAACTTAGCATTGGTTATGAGCTGTTCTCTGGTAGGGGGAAGAAATAAAATGGCACATCACATTATTAAAGAAGGAGCTGGCATGGGGCTGTAAAAGCTTTGTCACTGAGGTACAGCAACAGGCATAAATATTTGTGTATTTATTCACATGCCCATCCCCGTGTGTATAATAGAATGTGTTTTTTGGACTGTGCATGCACGTGGTTACATTCAACACCAGGTAGTAAAGACAAAGCATGTGTGAGAGTGACTTAGTAGCTGCATTTTTGGGCCAATGTAGAGTTTCAGGATGGGCAGCTTTCCATCCTGGGAAGTTAGAGACGTGGAGCAGAATCTCCCATGTAGCTGAAACAGCATATCCAGAGTTTTTGCACAGTTAAAATGCTATAAATCCACATTCTGTGTTTTCTGTGTGCATCTAACAAAATCAAAGTCTTCAGATTTGTCTTTTGAAAAGAGAAATGTTGATTTTGGGTATTTTTAAGTTTAATGTTATTTAGATAACTCAGGACCTGGTAACTTTCCTGTTGAGCAAGTAGAGGGAATTATTCTTTTAAGTTTTTTGTCTTTTAACATTTTATATCTATCATAAAATTGGACTATGGTCTGTCTGTAAAACATATTAGAGTATGTGTTAGGAAGAATGCAGACTAATATGATACTTTCTTTTAACACTCCCAGAATCAAAGACTTGAGAAGTTACTACAGAGCCTTGGGATAAGGGAATATTCTTTTTTTTTTTCCCTTCCATTTTTTCTTTTTTCCCTTTTTTTTCCCCTTTTTTTTAACAAACCTGAAAACAGCTGTTGAAACAATGACATCATGGAATGTAACACGACTGTGGAAATGATTAACAAAGTCAAGCCTTGAAAGCATCGAGCTCCATACAGAGCTGGAGAGTTGCTTTGGTGTGTGGGATGATTTCCAGGGTTTCCCTGGGCATTGCACAGTCAGGTCCTTGCTCTCTGTCAGCTCCACATCTGACCAACAAACCCTTTGCTTTTCTTCAGTTCCCTTTCCCAACAACCTGTTTGTATCACACAAACACGGCTACAGACTCAAATCACAGAATGGTTTGGGTTGGAAGAGACTTCAAAACCCATCCAGTTCCAGCTCCCTGCTGTGGGCAGGGACACCTTCCACCAGCCCAGGTTGCTCCAAGCCCCATCCAATCTGGTTTTGAACACTTCCAGGGATGGGGCAGCCACGGCCTTTCTGGACAGCCACCCTCAGTCAAGAATTTTTTTCCTGACATCTAAACCTGTCCTTCTTCAGCTTAAGGCCATTCCTTCTTGTTCCATCACTCCATGCCCTTGTTCAAAGTCCCTCTCCTGCGCTCTTGGAGCCCCTTTAGTTACTGGAAGGCTGCCATGAGGTCTGCCCAAAGCCTTCTCCTCTCTGGGTGATGTGCTGGTTCCTGGGGACACAAAAGTGGCCCTTGTGCTCCTGCTGCCTTCCTGAATGGCAACGGGCTTGGCTGGCACTGGTCACCCCATGGACTGGCTTTCCTGTCTTTAGCCTCATCCCTGTTTGACTGCCCAGGCTGCTGGTCTAGCATGGCAAACACTGGGTGGGATTTTATTTTAGCAGTGGGGTTTTATTTTAATTAGCCATTCGAAGTGTGCTTTGCTGCAAGTCAGATGAATGCAGATTACTGCTTCAGTGACACAGTAGATAATTAACTGGAGTGAGAGAAAGCCTAACTTCTTGGTTTTATTGGGAAAATAGTGCTCTAATTGCCTAGTCTATCACAGAGGAAGGGAGAATTGTTACAGCTTCCTGGAATAAAAACAAACTCCAAGACAGCCCTTGCTGTTGTACAAGGACTCAGATCTGTGTTTGTTTTGCTTGTAGCTGCTGCCCTTAAATGTCCCCAGGACAACTGAAATCTCAAAATTCTCTTTCTCTAGTTCTGTGAATGCTGTGCTGTTCTTCCAACACCATTTCTCCTGCCCTTCATTCTGTGTCCCCAGCCTGATCCGTGCCTTGTTCTCCTGCTTCATGAGTTGATTCATCTTGTCTCCTTCCTCTGGCTAAATATACTTATTTTTGCCCATGATCCTTCTCCCATCCCAACTCTGAAGTCTGGCTGGAGGTTATTTTCTACCCTTCCAGTGGTTCCCAGACAGGAGGATGGAGCACTGCAATGATCCACCACAGCTTTTGCAAACTGGGGGTTGCTGCTGGAGCACTGACAGGGCCGTGCAGGGTCTTGTCCCTGTCCCAGGATGTCCCACATTTTGCAGGATCATATTGCAGGAAGGGGAGGTGGCAAAGTGCTCTCTCAGAGACTGTTGGAAGAAGATGAGTGTGGCTTGTAAAGTCCTGCAGGGGACTCTCCATGAGGGAGTCTCTGTATGTGGGAGAATGGAAGGACCCCAAAGGAGAAGCAGGAAGGATTCTTAATGAGTCAGAGAAATGGGATGGAGATAGGGAGGAGGTAAAACAACTTCTCACTTGGATTTTGAGCAGCTGAAGCATTGAGAGGGTGTTTTCATCCACAGGACTTGTACCCAGTGGCTTCAGCTTCTGTTGCTTTGCTGTTTATGATCATTTATAGAGATGTGGCCTTGAACAACATCGATGTTTTCTAAGGGCTTGATGCAAACAGACATACACATATGGATGGAATTTAGAAATACTCTGAGTGTCTATGGATCCCATTTCAGTCCTGTGGAAAACACCAGGGTACATGTTTGAAATTATTCTGGGCCTATTGAAAAGTAAATACATACATATATGTATGTGTTTATATCTGTATGTAAATACAATTCAGCCTATAAATAACTCAGTCTTGCCAGTACCTAAAGGGGTTTGACAAGAGGGACTTTATACAAGGGCATGGAGAGACAGAACAAGGGGGAATGGCTTTAAACTGGCAGAGAATAGGTTTAGCTTGAATATTAGAAAAAATCCTTCCCTGTGAGGGTGGGCAGGCCCTGGCACAGGGTGCCCAGAGAAGCTGGGGCTGCCCCATCCCTGGAAGTGTCCAAGACCAGGTTGGAGGAGGCTTGGAGCAACCTGGGCTAGTGGGAAGTGTCCCTGCCCATGGCAGGGGGTGGAATGAGATGATCTTTAAGGTCCTTTCCAACCCAAACCATTCCACAGTTCTGTATATGCACAGAAATTCATCCCTTTGATAGCTGATAAGGAGAATTTTGATGGGCAAAGCAGCCCCCTTTGAAATGCCTCAGAAGTGTGGGCAGTGAGGGTGTCCGTACACTTGTATTTCCATGGAATACAGAGATGACTTCAGTAGGGTTCAGCCATTTGTCCCAGACAGCAAATAATGACTTTTGTTTTCCCTTTTTTTTAGGAGAAGATGCTGACCCACATTTGAATTCCCATGTTTCTGCAGCAGAGGTGCCAGGGCAGGTGCCTGCCATGGACACAGACCATGAAACACAGAGCGTGAGCAGCGCACGAGGGGATTCGGATTCTTCAGGGACAGACACATTTTAAACCTCATGGCTCTTTATGACACTCACTGTCGAAAGATTTTGTCCTTGGTACATTTCTCTGTCTAGTGTGATAGTCTGGGTGTTCCATCAAAGTAACAGCCTTTCAGTGCTGTTTATTTTCTACTATTTTTCTGATAATTTTGTTACTATTTTAAATTAAGGCAATGATTCTGTCTGTGAATATATCAGGTATTTTTAAGCAAATAAAATGCAGTTCTTTCAGAGCCGTTGTGAGTTTAAGTCAATAAAGGCCTTTTAAATATTTATTGTATTACAGGTGAAGGTGATTGGTATTGCAATCCACTGCAAAGGTCTCTCTCAATAATGGGGAAAAATGCTTGGATCAGTATCACACCAATACTGTTAAAATGTTGAGCCAAAGGGAAATATATTTGAAACCAAAGTTTGCATGAAAATATTTTTGGGTGTTTTCAGAGCCTTTTCATTCCTAGAAGACTGCCACGATAAGACAGTTACTCAAAACTGTATGTAAAGGAAACCATTAGAGTTCGTATTGTTATTATGAGAAGTTTCTTTTTTCAGAATTACAAGAGTTTTTCAACATTTTTATGTTTGTTTCTCTAAAGATTATTTTTTTCCCCATCTTGAAACATGTCTGAATGAGAGATTGTGTGGGTGAGGTTGTTTGTTTACATTTTTAATGTAATTTTTTTTCCTTCTCATGAGACAGAATTAGTTCCTGCAGTCTCAGCCCTCCAGAATCAGGATAATGTCAGGCAGGAATGCCACAGTGATGGTTAAGAGCAGGAGTGCATGGACGTGGTGCCACCCTTCCAGGGACTGCTCCATTGTTTATTGCCTCCATCAGGACAACGGGGTTGATCCAGCAGTGGCAGGAGGAAGGTAGGATTGTCTGCTCCAAGCAGCATCCAGACAAACTAAAAAAGAGGAATTCAGACATGTTCCAGTAGGCAAACCAGGAAAGAACTCTTCTCCAAGCAGGGCAAACACAGCTTTTGCTCTATTCCTCATCCACTCTGAGCTTTTCATCTGTGGAAAAGAGGAGATGCTGTGGCAGTTTCAAAGACATGGGGTGTGAAGGCATCTCTCAAAAGCTTGTGAAAAAAATACTCCTTTTGGGTTGACCTGTGCCTTGTGATACCAGAGCATAAAACTTCATCTGTGTGGCTTCACTGCATCACTTCATAAGAGGCACTTTGTTGTTGCAGGTGCTCATAACTCTGAGCTGTTCCCATTACTCTGATTTTATGGAGCCTGCACTGATTTCATCTCTCCTTAATGGAGAAAGATTAGAAGATACTTTTGGGTTTCTGTTGATCTCATTGACTACAAGGTTTGGTTGATTTGCTGCAGAATCTGCAAGGGTAAATGGAAAGAGAGAGAGCTTCAACCCTTCAAGGGCAGTAATATCCTGAGGATTCAACTTTTAAGGGTGTCTCTCAAGCACCTGAGAGAGCTGTGCTCTTGACTGTTGTGACAGACACGTAAGTACCACATTTGAAGGCGTGAAAGAGTGTCAGGCTTTCTGCAAAATGCAACATCACTTTAAAAAATGTACAGATGAGGATCATGAAATCACAGAATGTCCTGGGTTGGAAGGGATTTTAAATACATCAAGTTCCAGCCCTCTGCCATGGGCAGGGACACCTTCCACTAGCCCAGGGTGCTCCAAGCCCTGTCCAACCTGGCCTTGGACACTCCCAGAGATGGGGAAGCCAGAGCTTCTCTGGGCAACCTGTGCCAGGGCCTGCCCACCCTCACAGGGAAGGATTTCTTCCTAATACCCAGTCTGTGAGGTGGCATCACTGGGAGCTGGATTTCAGCATATGATGCCACAAACATTGTCTCCAGAGGTAAAGCAAGCACGTCCTTGTGCTGTGACAAGGATCTGCACAGTTGTGCTGATTGCTGCTCTCAGTGGAATTGCTCTATAAATCAGGTTATTGACCTAATCAATGCTTTACATAAATAGCAGCCTCTTGGGGTTGATGGAGATGTCCTTTTACCCTGCAGCAGGTTGCTACAAGTGATTGCAGTAGAACAAGTGAGAGGATAAGGAACTGCAGTGGGGAGGAAAAGAGCTTCTTAAACCAACTTTCCTGCAAGAGAAGACCTTCATGAAACCATATTCCAAGGGCTCTGTCAGTCTGCTGGGTGTTTTAGGGTGGTGATGTATAATTTAGATCCCCTTTGTTGCAGGGTAAGTAGCAGTTGAGCTGTGCCCAGGGCTGTGAGCCTGGATCAGGACTGTGCTTTGCTAAACAAAGTGCACTAATTGGATCAAGAACATGCAGAGAGCTGATGAACGAGGGATGGGATGGGATGGGATGGGATGGGATGGGATGGGATGGAGTCAGCAGATGGATACACAGGCAAGGAAAGTGCTCAGGAGAGGCCACTGGCTCATCAGTGGAAAATAACCAGGAAAATAACCGCGTTGGGCTTTCCTGTCTGCAGTGCTGAGCATCTCACATGCTGCTATAATTCTCTTATTTTGCTTTCAATCAAAGGTGTTGTCATTGACTGAATCCTGAAGAAATGAGTTGTGTTTTGAGGAAGCCATGCCAGAAAATGCCTGGTGGACACCATTTTCAGTCAGTTTTGAAAATCCCCCATAGGGTCGTGTTCTCTCCAAGCTTGTCATGACTGATCTTTTTGGAAGCTTCTGGGTTCCTGGCACTGGGCTTCAAAGATCTGCTGCTGGTGGGGATTACCCTGTGGCAGTGGGATCTGCTAATCCTTCATCCCCACTGCAACCTCCACTGGTCCCATTCAAAGAGCATTTTTGGAGAGATGAAGAAAGTGCCAACTGTTTGCTTTTCCTTCCTCCAGGCTTCTCCAAAACAAAGTATCCTGGCACATAAACAAAAGGGGACCTCTGTAAATCTGGCACTCCGTGCATGGATCTTATTACAAGTATTTATATCCCTAGGAAAAGCTGGGCGAGATGGGAGGGTTACTTTAGTTTTTATCTGAGTCTCCATTTTGACTTCGAAATGGGGAAAAAAAATTAAAAAGTATCTTCTAGAAATGTATCTAATTCTTGCTTTTGGATTCAGTCTTGTATTTCAGATTCCTGTAAGTAGTTTTCCGGAGTTGGAAATGGTAAGCACATGTTCTGTGAGCACAGCCAAGCCTTGATAAGGAATTTGTCTGTCTGCATCTCCAAGTTCCATTTTGTTTCTACAGCTTTTATGATTGAAAATGCACATTTCTCATGGGCACTCACAGAACTGAAACAGCGTGATTTGCAAGCTTGCTAAATGGATTTCTTCCAAGCAAGTCATTGGGGTATGTCATCAAAGCTTAGCAGCATCAAATAGAATTCCATCCAGGAAAAGTATTAAAAAAACCACCTCTGTACAGCTCTATCTTTCAGTTAAATCTCAGCAGCAGAGAGGTGGTGGGGAGGGTGTTACTGGATTTCAGGATCATAGCGTGGAAACCAAAACCCTGGCTTTATTTTTTGGTTTAACTGAATTCCTGGAGAAGTTTGCTCCTGGCTTACACTGGGAAGGCACTAGAACAAGTGTGTTTGTTCAGGGATGGCACTAGCAATAGAGGAAGGCACAGAACTGATATGCCAGAAGCTCCTTTTTTTTGCAGGGAATTTTTTCTGACTTTGATTAGGAAAAAATGGCAGTTTGGAAGTGAGGTGCTCAAAAAATCCAGGGCTTTTTTCCCTCCTCCTCTCTCTCCTTCCTGAGAAGCTGCTGTGCAATGAGGGTGGCAGCAATATAGGGAATGGGTGGATCTAGAGGGGCATCATGAGCTCCCTGGCACAGGTGGAGATCCCAGCTCCCAGGCCAGCCCTGGCTCTGGGAGAGGAGTCCAGCCAGAAGCTGGAGTCTCTGTGTTGCTGGTGTTACCCTTCCCTGCTCAGCTTATCTTGGTTTTCAGCATAGGAAGCGGAAAATTTCATGTGCATGCTTCATCTTATCTGAATTGTGGGAAATAGGATAAAGTGAGTTTTTTTGTTACTCCTCTTCATAGCTCAGAGATGGAGTTTTGTCAAAATTAGCTGCTAAAAACATGTGCTGACCTTCCCAGGTGCTTTACAAATTGCTGCAGGATAAGGTTTCTGTCCTGCCGGAGCAAAGATGTGTGTGCCAACCTCCTCCCCGTGGACTGAGCCCTCAGACGTGTAAAATGACACTTGTGCAAAAATTTTGCTGGATCCTGCTCTGCAGTGTAGCCACTGAAGAACAGAGCTGGAACCCTGCAGCTCTTTAACAGCTCCCTGTTAACACTCAGCACGAGCACTGAAGGCAGGATTGCATCCTGCAGGATTGGGACAACAAGGGAAGTTCATCCCTTGCATAGGTGTCCAGTGGTATGTTGTGTGTGGAACTGGAAGCTACTGTATAAACATTGAGATACTTGCCTGCTTGGCAGGATTGTTCCTATGGAGATCTCTGTTTCATTCCCCTTTTTCTGCTGCACTCCTGATTTAGAATCGTGTCTTTTGTAAGTTTTCAAAATATTCATTATTATGGTTGTGTGTTGATGCCTCCCCCAAGCTTGCAGGACTTGGATGGGATTTTGCTCCTTTGCTGACCAGTTCACTTACCCAAATCTCTCTGTTGTGGTGTCCTTGAGCCAGGTGAGGGAACTACAACAGAAGGTTTTTCCAGAAATCTCCAATAAAATTATGGAAGACTCTCGGGTGTTGTGGCCAGCTGAGCAGGGGCCAGAATAAGGCCTGGGCCCTGTTCCTGTGATGGCAACTACACAAACCCACAGTCCTGTGTCCATGTCTACAGCTTTTCTTAGACTTTGGGTAGAATGTGAAGCCTGGTTTTGTCTTTTGCTCCCATTCTCTGCCTTGAGAGGTGAACACAGAAAGAGGACTCCTTTAGTTGTGGGTTTATTTTCTTCCTTATACATCACTTCATATTTCGTTAAAAACCAGAAAGTGAGAGAGACGTCAAATCAGAAGTGGGATCAGAGGTCTGTGAGGTGCCTTGGTCATGGAGGAGGTCATTCCCCAATATTTCGAGTCCAAGAAAGGGCCGTTTTTGGAAGAGGTGCCTTTTTACCCCCTCTGTAGAACTTGGGCAGAGAATCATCGTAATTCTGATCAGACTTCATCCCAAAGGCCCATAGGTCTCCCAGGCTGATGGATCTGCACTGAAGTTGGTGAGGACCCTGAAGGGGCATGTGAAGCCCCTGCAATGCCTTGAACTAAAAGCCAGTGGGGTTCTTGCCTGTGTAGTTGCTATTGCAGGTCTGGGGCAGTTGCCAGGAAAATAGCTGGGAAGAAAAGAGATGCAAAAGTCACTCCTCTGAAGAGATGAGCAGCTGCTGAGCAAAGAACTTTACTAAACCCCAAAAAACTAAAACCAATTAGGACGCAGCAATCCTTCTGTTGTCATCCACTTTGCCAGTGAGCTGGAAGCCCGACCAGCTGCTAGGACGGAGGTTTGGGAGGAAGAGAATGAACTCCCAGCAGCTCTGGTCTTCATCCTGCCTGCCCTGGGCAGGCAAGGCAGCAGCTTGGACTCTTCAGACCACTCTCTCAGCTCTGTCTTTTCCTGGCAGGGGTGCCCAGCCTTGCAAATGAATGTTTCTCACACTTCATATTGCCTGGAACTGGCTGTGGGCAGAGCCCACCCCGTGCAGGGACACAGTGGGGTCGCTCCCTGCTCTGCCATCTCAGCACTCCAATTTCTCACTGCCAGATGAAAAGGTCTCCCCTGGTTGCTGCCTGCTCCTTTAGATAGGTACAGTTGTACTTCCCCTGCAGCCTGTTATCACCTGGACAGCCGACTGTTTGATCACCATGGAAAAAATCTTGCCACTGAAACGAGGACTGCAGAGCTTATTTTTAATGGGTTCTGGGAGATGCCTCTTGCAGTGACAGAGGATTTTGCTGGCTGAGTGGCATCCTGTCATTTTTTTTTTCACTCCCTTCTTTTTACTCTGACAGTCTTGGAAATGGTGCTCTTCCTGCGTGATGTGCCCTTGGAGAAGGGCATGCATCCTGTCACTTAAATACCATCTTCCCTTTCCGTGCTGGGAGTCGCAGCTCCTTCCCTGCTGCGTTCCCTTAATCAGCACCTGTGGCAGAGCAGCAGGCACCGAGCCGCGGATCAAACGTGGTGCTCGCTGTGAAACCCGGCATCTGCTGAAAGAGCTCTTAGGTCTGTTAGTACCGAGTGTTTCAAGCAGCTTTCCAGGCAGGACAGTGCCAGGTGCTGGAGAGTCAGGGATTCCTCTGGCCCTTCAGTTTTGCAGCTCAAGACTGGGGAGGATTTCCTCTTCTGTGCTGGGGCTGCTGTGTTGTTGCAGCTCTGAACAGCTGATTTGGTTTTGAATCACAGAATCATAGAATGATTTGGGTTCAAAGGGACCTTAAAAGGCCATTCAGTTCTACACCCCTTGCCATGGGCAGGGACACCTTCCACTATACCAGGTTGCTCCCAGCCCCATCCAGCCTGATCTTTTGCTGATTTTTTGCCCCAGATCAATTAGCTAAAGTCATCTTTTCAATAAATGTTCTCCTTTTAAAAGTAGTCACATGCTTGCCTTCTATAATTGTCACAAGGGCATTTTTCAGGGCTGGGAATGCCACGGGTTTTGTTTAGGTTCTTAGACACCTTTATAGGGACAATGGTTGCTGGTTTCTGTAAGCTGTGCTAAATCCAGAAGGGTGCAGGGGGATGAGGGGGGAACACACAGGAAAAAGGCATCCTTGAGGAAAACAAAGAGCAGGAGTGTGAGTCAGAGGGTGACAGATTCCCCTTTCATGCTTGTAGCAACAGTTTTGCATCTTTTCCTTGTACTGTTTGACAAGTAAAGATCCTTCAGGCAGTAACTCTTCTCATTTTTCTCTGCACTGGGCCAGTAAATAACAGCAAAGGACTGTTCATCGCTGCCTACCTGAACTCTTTGTATTGTTATCTTAATTGCTTCATTCTCACAACCCACACTCAATCTTCTCAGAAAATCAGAGCCTTGAACTTCATTCCAGAATCTGGAGGAAATCTCACATCTCCCTGCCACTTCCCAGCCTCTCTCATCTACGAGAACAAACCCTATCTCTCCCCGCTTGATGTACTCCGAATTTCCTCAGGGATTATCCAAACAGAGCCCACGTGATCCATCTCTCTCAACCCCTCTACAAATGGGAAGGCATAAATCACGGGGGCCCTACAAATAAACACAACTGGCAAGATGTTATTTTTCTCTGCCTGAAGTACCAGCAGCTCTTTAATCTGCCGCCTCCTGGAAGCGTGTCTGTTCAGAGAAAGTACAGCCCTCCCGATGTACACACAGTGTTCTTCTGCCACTTCTCCTCGCAAGCTGCAATGGGACCCCTACAGCAGAAACACTGGGAGAAACACAGCCAAGTGAATACCTCTTACTGTTTTCACTTCTCTTCAGCTTGGCTCTGAAAGCAGGAAAGCATTCCTGTTTGTGAGGAAAGGAATGGCCGGCTCAGAAAGGGAAAATCCTCACCGTGAAATCCCACTGCAGCTTAACTTTCAGACTTGTGACTTTCATGTTATAGCTGGGGGGGTGCTGGGCATCATTAATTCTGAAAATACCCTTTCTTCAGCTTACAAAGAGTAAGTTCTTGCCGTAACGAAAACAACTCGGAGCTGAACACTTAAAAATGCTGCAAAAACCGGAGATGTTTTTACAGTTAAAGCTCGTCTGGAGTTCATTTAAAATAATCATGTTTACATGGAGGTGAATTAGTGCGCTGGGCTCTGCCAGTGCCTCGCCAGAGTTGGAAGTACAGGGCCAGGAATTACAACCCTGGTGACTCAGCCCCTGCCTGCTGCACCCCTGGGGATGTGCAAGAACCCAGAGGCAGAAAGGCCAGTCTGGAGGGGGGCGGGGGTGGGAGCCAAAACCGCTTTAATCAGTGATGAACCTCCTAGAAATATTCCAGGGGAATAAGTGCTGGATCCATGCTTTGCCTTTCCAGTTCAAAACAACTGTTTCTGTGTATGTAAAAGGTCACAGGGGTCTTACTGCTGTGTCTCTGCTGAGGGTGGGATTCAGTTTGCTGGGCAGTGGAGATGTCCACATCTCTGCTATCCCTCTGCACCTCCTTATGGCTTTTGGAACAGGCTCTCTAGGATGTGAGGGACCTCTGCTCCTGGAGACTCCTCCTTTGGGGTAAGGCAGGTCTTTCCCTGCAGTGTCCCTGGGTGGCATCGATAAAGGGTGGGAGAGATGAACTCACCACCCCAAGAGTCATTTTCCCATAGCAACACTGGCCTGAGACCCTCTGAGTGAGCAGACCTCATCTTCCAACCTTTCTTTGAGGAGTGTTGAATGCTAAATGGGTGTTTGGAATTAGCAGTGGCCCAGAGTGGTCCCTGCAAACATTTCACTGCTCCATTCTTGCCCTTCAGTTCAGCTACTCCTTGCTTGAGACTAAAATAGACTTATGAAATGAGTTTGGTATCTGATACACATATATAATACCCGGGAATGGCTCTGGCACCTGTGTGCTGCGTCGTCCTTCCAGGAGCCTGGGGAAGCATCTCTCTCCCTAAAATTGGGAGTGGCAGGATGGCCTCCCAGCCAAAGTCAGTGAGCAGTGGCAGAGAGCAAAAGCTTTTTGGTTTGGCTTTGATGGTGAAAAATGCAGTTGCCTTGAATGTCAGCTGATATGAGAAGGAGCTTTATATCAGGCAGCCTCTGGTGTTCTGAGTGAATTGAAGCTCGTGGTTGTCGCAAGCCCTCTCCTGACCCTCAGCTCGTCTCCTGTCTCAGTCTGCCACTACTGAGCTGTCACCGGAGATGCTCTTCCTGCCTGGGCTCTCAGCCTGCTCCTGGAGATGCTGTTCCTCCTCATCCCGGGCCTGTCCGTGCCAGGCTGTGTGTCAGCAGGGACACGTGGCCTGGCAGCTGCTCCATGCTGGAAACTCGGTTGTTGCCGTTTTCCTTGTTGCTGCACCCTGTGCTGGCCAGGAAATGTCAGCCCTGGGGCTGCCAGCTCAGGCTTGGCTTATCCACCCTCATCCCTCTGTGTGTGCCCTCTGAAGGGAAGGGGAGATACAGGGAATCACAGAATGGGTTGGGTTGGAAGGGATCTTAAAGGCCATCTCGTTCCAACTCCCCTGCCATGGGCAGGGACACCTTCCACTAGACCAGGTTGCTCAAAGGAAGAGGGGAGATGACAAGGAGCAGGTTACAAAGGTACACAAGGTTACAAATCACACCAGGGAAGGTGCAAAGCAGGGAGAGGGGAGTAGGGGATGTGTGTTGGTGGCATATGGGCTCTGTGCTGGGCACTCACTCCTTTTGGTCTGGGTCTGTATGACGATGAGGTCACTTTCTCTGAGTGGAAATAGGCTGGAGCAACCTCGCTGAGATCAAAGGGAGATAATTTTATTACAGTGGCCTGCAAGTTCCTTTTTTGTGGATATTATGCTGCTTCATGTTGGGGACCAAATTCTTCACTGGTACAAATCTACATATGGCTCCTTTGGCTTTTATGGCACCAAAGCCAATTAATGCATATCGTGATTCACTGGATCTGTGCCTGGATGGTGCCCGAGCCTTGTCTGCAGACAGCTGGAACCACAAGCATGGGTGTGGGGGGCTCTGTTGGGTGTTTGCAATCTTCTCCAGAGCATCTGCCCAGAGAAGCTGTGGCTGCCCCATCCCTGGAAGTGTTCAAGACCAGGTTGGATGGAGTTTGGATCACCCTGGTCTAGTGGAAGGTGTCCAGGGGTTGCACCTACATGAGCTTTAAGGTTCCTTCCAACCCAAACCATTCTAGGATTCTGTGATTCCATTAAGGACTTATTAATTAGGCTGCCTTGTATTCCACAGTAAATTGTGCGTGTTGACAGCAGCCTGTGGTCCAAAAGCTACAGATGCCACTGCTCCAAACACTCCTCACTAATCTGTTAGCCTTTAATTTGTGTAAATAAAGATTCTCCTTACTTTCTTTTTACTTTATTTTTTTGTTTGTTTTGTCACTTGTGGGCCTGGGGGAGCTCTTTGGCAGCTGCCTTGCCCAGAGACTTGTTTCTCCAGATAACAAATCTTGGGACCAGCAGCTGAACCAGGACAGGCTGCCATTTTAATGAACTGTAAATTTAGAGCATCTTGGCATATTTAGAAAAAGCATAAATCATAGGTTACTCCTGATTTCTCTCTTTCTTTTCTTTTTTTATTTATCAAGCAAACAAGTAGCCAGCCATTAGGTTTCTTTCAGCAGTGACAGGCTAATTGTTTCAAAATGGGGCTGTGCAATACATTGAGCGCTGCAACGTGGGATCAGCTGGAACATCTGTTCCTGAAAAACGCCGTGTAGGAACATCCCTTCCAAACAGAGATAAGCCAGTTCAAACAGGATGTGAGGGAACCTCGCAAAGCTGAGAAAATCACTGTCGTGACAGCTGTAAAACCAAAAACTTCTTGGAAATGCAGCCTGGGAATGCTGCCCTTAACCAGAAGCAGAACTGATCGGGGTTTCCAGGCGGGGCACACGGTCCTCTCCTGAAGCCTTTAAAGTGCTCCTTCCCCATTCCTCTCTGCAAGAGTGCTTTGTGAGCTCTGAGGTGGCTTGGAAGGACAGTTTTCCCATGAAGAAATCAGCTGGGAATTCAGATGGCTTTCAGCAATGGGAGGCAGTTGTCACAGATTGGATTTTTGCTGCGCTGCGGCCACCACTGGAAACATGGCACAGAATTAGATGGACGGAGGACAGGCTGTTGTTTTTACAGCTATTTCTGTATCTTGCTAGGTGTCTTTTGTTAGGGAGAAGACTGTTTTGGGGTTGCTTTTCTTTCAAAAGGTGTTTGACATAATGGGAATTTAACAGTGATACTTAACTTTTGCATGGCAAATGGAATATATTGATATTAGGCTAAAGGTTTTTTGAAGTTAGGAAAAGTTTTGGATTTGGATATGAGGATAAAGTTTTCCATTCAGAGAGTGGTTTCATTCACAGGGTCCCCAGGGAAGTGGTCATGGCCTCATGCCTGACAGAGTTCAAGGAGCATTTGGATAAGGCTCTCAGGCACATGGTGGAAATGTCTGATGTCCTATGCAGGGACAGGAATTGGACTTGGTGATCCTTGTGGGTCCCATAATTCTTTGATCTGAAGAAAACAGTGCTTAGAAATTGGATAGTTTGGGGTTAGAGTAAAGGTAATACATAAATTTCTTACCTAGCCCCAGCACCTGATCAAATGCTGTTTTTCAATGCCTTTATCCCTGGGAGTACTTGGACTGTTTGAGTAGCTGCTGCCACTAATAGAACTGGCACAGGATCCACACCACACAAAATGGGAAATCTAAGCATGAAGAGTTTTGAGTGACGTGAAAGGAGCAGGGCCGGGGACAAGCTTAGAAACGTGAAGGTATTTTGGGTTACTGTGCCCAAGCCTCAATTTCACAAGATATTTAAAACACATGCCTACATTTAAGCCTAAGAATACTTGTACTAGCTTCAAGGAGCCCCTTTTCTTGGGTAAATTTAGGCACAGGCTCAGATATCTCAGTGAATGAGAAATATAGAAGGACTCCACACATTTCCTCCTCAGAGCCCAAACAGCGATAACTTGGAGTAAATCCTGGTTGAGTACATAAAGCAGATGAGTGCAAAAACCACTGTGATAAATCCTCCACCAGTTCTTAAATCTTGCTGATCTTTAATCTGATAACTCTTCCTCCCTCAGACAAGCCACTGGGTGTAGGATTTCAGCCCTCAGTGCTGGGATGTGTGGATGCTCTGTCTCTGGGCAGTGACTGCATGCAGAAATGAGGAATTTGGGGTTTTCAGTAAGAAATAGACTGTTTTTAATCTGTCTTTTGTTTATTCGCTAACAGCTTTCTTGCAAAAGGACCTCCTGCACCCATCTCCCTGCTGGTATCATCTGGTCCTTCCTTGCATCCTTCAGGCATCACCAGAGGTAATGGGGAATGATTGGAAATACCTGGGTTTGTGCTTTGTCAGAGGATGGAGCAAATCACCCCTTTACAACTGCCTGAAAGGAGTGACAGGACCAGAGGAAAACACCTCAGGTTGCACCATGGGAGGTTTAGGTTGGATATAAGGGGGAATTTCTTCATGGAAAGGGTTGTCCAGCCATGGCACAGGCTGCCCATGGCAGTGGTGGAGTCACCAGCCCTGGAGGGATTTAAAAAATGTGTAGATTTGGCACTTGGGGCCATGGGTTAGTGCTGAGCTTGGCAGTGCTGATGCCAGTGCTGTGCCACCATTCCCTGCCAGCCTGGATACCTGTGCAGTGATAAATGCTGGCTCTTGCAAGGCCATAGAGAGGGGCCCAGCTCAGCCCATTTCACTGCTGCTCTCCATCACCTCTGCCCTCCCACCCTGGTGCTCCCTGGGCACTTCACCCAGCGTTGGGTGCTGAGACCAGCCCGAGTCTTCCTTCACTCTGGCTCAGGGTTTTTGTTCCAGCATCCCCTCAGGTCAGGTTGGGCTGTTCCATCCTCTCTGTGCTGGGGCTGCAGTTCACTGGGGCACCACAGCCTCCTTGAAATCCCAAATATCCCTGTTTTTGAGGCTGATGGGTGTAGGGACAGCAGCATCAGAAGGTTTCAAAGCCTGCTCTTCAGCAGGGGAAGTCATCAGTGTTATATTTGCCCTTACAGATGAAGGGTGGCTGCAGTGCCAAAAGGTCTGAGTGAATTGAAGAGCTGTATTTTTTGCTCTCTGGGCTTCATGCCCCCACTGGGAGGAGCAGACATCTCAGGAGATTCTGGAGCAGGGGAACTTCATGCAGCAGCAGAGCCTGCTCCTGGTGCTTTCTGTTTGCAAAGAGGATTTCAGAGAGCTGTGGCTCCTGCAGCCAAAAAGCAGTGACAGGGATAAGGGGCTTTTGTGAGGGAGAGGATTTTATTTGGTTATGGGTTAATAAAGGCAAAATGGATCTGTCCCCTTGGGGCATCAGACACTGACTTACCCATGTCAGGAATCAAACTAAAATCCCAGCTTGGAAGACATCCCTCCATCAGTGGTGAGAGATACTGGCACAAACCCTTCTGTCCCTGCATTTTGCAGCATATTGTGGTGCTCTCTCCACTCTTTGCCATTCAAGTGCCTTCCAAGCACCACAGTGGTCTGGGTGCTTTGGTTTTTGTGTTGGATTCCTCCTTACACAGTGACGAGATCAGATCAGCCTTGCTCCCAGCCCCATTCCCTAAGTGCTGCCTCTGGCCCAGGCAGCCCATCATTTCCAAAGCTCCCACTGAGTACCTGGGCTGGCTCTGCTCATGTATCCCCATCGATCTGCTCACATGTCTCCCTGAGTTCCTTTGGCTGCTCTGGCTATTCCATGGATCCCCACATTAATCTGCCTGCAGACTCCTCTTTCAGCCACTTTGCAGCTTCTCAGCAGCTTTGCCTGGAGCAGGAAGGTATTTTTCATCTTTGTGCTGAGTTTACACGAGGTGAATTCAGGGAGCTGCCAACGCCAGCAAACTTCCCAGGCTGCAGCAGAGACATTCCTACCTCTGAGTGAAAACCCGAGGCTGAATTGGTTTTCTCTTGTTTCACTAATTGGCTCAGCACGTGGTTGGTATTTACTGCTTTTGTGCTGCTCCTTGATTTCTCGGTCTGTCTGTTGTATTATGCTGCTCCCCTGCAACACGGGAATATCATGCTCTCCTTGGGACATGCCAACAACTCAGGAAGGGGGCGAGTGTAGCCAAACAGATTTTCCACCTTCAGGAGCAGGGAAACTGCTGAACTGTTGCCTGCCTTTTGTTAAGCATGTGAGCTGCTGCACAGATTGTATTTATGGTGTGTGTTTCTCCAAGGAGAGCCAGCAAGGAAAGATTTCTGCCTCCATTGTGCTGGAGATCCAGGTGTTTTGCTTGGTTCACAAAGGGGAATGGCTTTAAGCTGAAAGAGGGCAGGTTTAGATGAGGTGTTAGGTGGAAATTCTTCCCTGTGAGGGTGGGAAGGCCCTGGTACAGGTTGCCCAGAGAAGCTGAGCAACTAGAAATGTTCCTGGAAGTGTCCCATGTCAGGCTGGACACAGCTTGGAGCAACCTGGTCTAGTGTGTGGCATTCCTGCCTATGACAGGGAGTTGGAATGAGATGATCTTTAAGGTCCTTTTCAACTCAAACCATCCTGTTATTCCTTGATTCTCCTGCTGAGTTTGTTTTCAAATCTGGACTAGGCAGGACTACAGCTCAGTGCCAGGGGTCTCATCCTATCATAGAATTATTAATTTTCTCTTATAACTATCATCTTCCCTTCTTTGGAGGACCCCTGCTCCTCCAAAAGAAGTGGTTTTAAGTGGTTATGAGGCTATAAAAAGAGAAAATAAAAATGCTGGGAGAAATTTTACAGAACCTCCAGTGACATGTCTGTGAGCAGCAATGGAAAAATGCACTTGGGCTGCCCTCCTGGAGCTTTTGCCAGCAGTTACCTCCTGGCAAAGTCTGTCTTCCATCAGGCTGATATCAGTGGCAGTGCAGTCATCCCACCACAGAGGTCCCTGAACCCCTCCTAATCTGTTGCAGAATGGGAACAAACAATGCCTGCCATTTTTCTTTGTGATTCTTTAATTTACTCTTGGCCAACACGGGCTGGAAAGAGAGAGGGTGAACTGTTGGGTGTGTGTCTGGAGGTGAATGATCATGTCCACTGATCCTGTTCCTGCATCTGCTGCTAAACTGAGCCCTTTGAAACCATCCTTGAGTGGGTGTCAAACTGCAGCAGATCCTTTGTGGGAGGGAAGGTGGGACCTGCATGGCCATGGCAGAGGCATGGTGGGGTTTTTGTGTGAGTGAAGGCAAGAGAGATGTATCTGAGCTGCCTGTTTGGGCATTTCCCCCAGGATCAGCTGCCCTGAGTTCATCAGGAAAGTGCCAGAGCCCTCTTAATTCCTTCTTGTGGTTTAAAGTGAGGCCTTTTTCCTCACAGTGCAGCTGAAAAAAAGTGTAAAAAAAGCCCCAAACCAAAACCCCCAGTGGCCTCTTTATAACGTTTTTTATGCAGCCACATTCTAATTAAAAATCAAAACTCATCAGAAATTGCTTTCCAAGGGACCTGTCCCAAGTGGGGATTGAGAGCATTTGCCATACAGCAGGCAAAACGTTTTAAAATGTGGTTTTCTGGAGTGCAGCAATTTCAGCACATGGGAATATGCTATTGCAGCCCATGGGGTTTGACTATTCCCCACTGGGGAGCCCTGAGCAGTGCTTTGCTGAGGACAAAAACGTCTTAAACAGGTACAAAAATCCCCTTCAGCTCAAGGATTCAGTGGATGGTCATGCTGGGAAATAGAGGCATCAGCAGGGGAAGTTGCTGCTTGATGCTCTGGTTGGATGCTGAACTTCAGTGACTCAGCCATCCTGAGGGATTCAGGATGACTTTAAAGCCATTACCACTTGTTCTATCACTACCTAACCTTGTATCCTTCTTTTCTGTGTTTAAGGAAAATGCATCCATTGCAAGGAAAAGTATTGAATGAAGAATTTAGTTTAAACTCCTGGTGAGGGGGCTCTGGGCTGACAGGCAGGGTTGGGGGTTGATACCTCTTCCTGCCCTCTGTCAGGAGTGAGCACTCCAGTGCCCTCACACTCCTCAAAACCCCTCCTTGTCCCTCTCTGAGAGCAACCACCCCACCCAGCAAAGCAAGGCAGGGAAACAGCCCCTGAGAGAAGAAATAATGTCCAAACCACTGGTTTCTCACCCATGCAGGAAGCTGGGTCCTGTTTTGAAGCACTTTGGGGCCTGCCCAGAGGACGCTTCCCAAAATCAGCATCTTTGCTGGGGCCCTTTGCCACGGGCAGTCCCTGCTGGGGACAGGGCAGGCAGTGGCAGATGCTCCCAGGTTTATTAGAGTTAGCACAGGCAACTTCAGCTCCATCACTGCAGCTCGTTCTGCAGCTCTCCGGGCTTTTTTCACTCCATTGCCTCCAAAATTCATGTTGCATCCCAAAGCAGCACAGGCTGCATCCTGGCTGATTGCCATCCATCTCCCTTTCTGGGCCAGCGAGGGAACGAGGAGGGGGCAGCCAGAGGAGAGAGACAGGCACTCTCTGTGAGCCAGAGGTGAGATTTATGGGAACAGTTGTGGGAGGGCTTTGGGGCTCAAGAAAAACCTGCAACTGTGGGGTTTTTTTGCATGAGTGGCTCCCTCTCTGGGGTTGCTGCTTTGTGGGCAGCAGCACCTTCAAACCCATCACCCTCCTGCCAGGCCATGCAGGGGCTCTGCTGGAGGTTCCCGGGCACTGGGGAAGTGCAAACAGGCTGCAGGTTGGCAGCAAGAACAGGCGAGAGCTCAGCCAGGCAGAGGCAGGTGGGGAAACAGGAGAAAAACAGAGAGAAAAGCAATTTGTGCCCCAACACCTCCAGCTGCAGGTCAATCCCTTGTCCTTCTTAGTTCACTTTGGTATCCTGCTCCCTTTTCTCAGCAGTCTGGCTCATTTTTCCCTCCCAGGGAAGGGATGGACTGCCCCTGTCAGCAGCTGCAGACAGACTGATTGCAATGTGTCACACATATACATATGTATGGATGTATTTATTTCTGTGTCTATATATAGGTGCTACCCTGAGACTCTCTAAGACTATCCAAGGGCACAGTCCCATGTTCCCCCCACCTCAAACTCCTACCTCCCTTGCCCCAAACTGGAAGGCATTCCAAAGTCAGGCTGAAGGTTTTTAATTTCTCTGGTGCCTTGGAAGACTTCCTTGCTGCTGGAAGTGGAGTCTCCTCTGTGGCACCACAGGCCCAGCATTCACATTCCCCACTCAGCCCGACACAGATCCTGGCCCAAGCATTGCACAGTGAACAATGTGACAACCCATTTATGCATGGGCAGGGTTTGGGAAGAGCCCTGACCTGCAGCCCTGGGGTTTTGACATTACTTTGTGAAGAGCAGAAAAATTGGAGCCCAGCATCTCTGTCCTGGGAATGGGGAAGTTGTGCTATAGATGTTGATGGGTTAATTAAGCTAAGGAAAGGCTCAGAGCACTGGGTCCAGCTCTAGGACTCCCATTTCAAGAAGCAGAAGGACCTGCTGGAGCAAAGATGCTCCAAGGGCTGGAACACCTCTCTTATGGAGACAGGCTGAGACAGCTGGAGCTGTGCAGGTTGGGGAAGAGAAGGCTCCAGGGAGAACTTAGAGCCCCTTCCAGTGCCTAAAGAGGCTCCAAGAGAACTGGAGAAGGACTTTGGACAAGGGCATGGAGTTATAGGACAGAGAAATGACCTTAAAGGAAGAAAGTAGGTTTAGATTAGATATTAAGAAGAAATTCTTGATGGTGAGGGTGGTGAGGCCCTGGCACAGGTTGCCCAGAGAAACTGTGGATGCCCCATCCCTGGAAGTGTCCAAGGCCAGCTTGGATGGGGCTTGGAGCAACCTGGTCTAGTGGAAAGTGTCCCTGCCCATAGCAGGGGGATGGAACAAGGAGGTCTTTTAGATCCCTTCCAACCCACACCATTCTGATTCCATGGTTCTCCTGCTGTGTTTGTTTTCAAATCTGGACTAGGCAGGAACACAGCTGAGTACTGAGGTTTAACCCTACAAAAGAATTATTAATTTTCTTTCATAATTATTATCTTTCCCTTTTTTCAGAGTGCTTTCTCCCCTGTGTTATTGACTCAGCATCATCAAACCTTTCCATACGACAGACGCCACATTTTTCTTCTGGTCACCAAAATTTAATCTCGGGCTCAGAGGGAGCCTTTCCAACACCTGTGCCTGGGGACACCTGTGCTATTTATTGTGGTGTGGAGGGAAATGCCTCATGTTCTGCTGGGTTACAGGGTCCCCCCATCAGATCTATTATTAAAGACGCTCCTGCCACCGAGCTCATTAAAAAATCCTTTCTTCAGCTCCTTCTGGCTTGGCCCTGCCTCTTTTAAAATTGAGCCTTTTAATTTGAATGAATCTTTAATTCTATTCTCTCTCCTCTCGTGCTCTTCCCTGTAAAGAGCTATTCCCCAGGATCCTTAGGATGAGGAGTAATTTGGTGAGGTTTAAAGCGGGCGTGTAGCCGTGGAATTGATCTAATTTCGTTGATGCGGCTGCAGGATTTTATTGCCTGCCTGTAATGGGGTTGGATAATCATAAAAGAGAGAGTAAGAAGTCCTGGGGTTTCTCAGTCTGCCCTGCTCATCTCCAATGGATTTAGCACATGGAGCAGCAAAGGGAAGGGCTCACTACGGGGTTGGTTTCCTGGTTTTCTCAGGGGGCGATGCTTCATTTTCAGCTGTGCATTTTTTTTGAGCTCAAGCTCTCCATGCAACAGGATACTGGGAGGAAGGGGGAGGAGGGGGAGAGTGTTTAGCAACAAAAATTAATCCACGGGGATTTTTTTGGAGGGGGGCTGATGGCTACTTTTAGGTCCTGATCCTATTTCTGTGAAGCAAACAGTCACAGGACTTGAGCTTTTTGTCTCCGGGGGAAGGAACGGAGCCGGAGAGCAGAGCCAAGCTGGAGTGTGGCTGGAGGCTCTGGATTTGGTGGATTTTGGTGTTGACTCCAGGTTTGATATCCAGCTGGTAAGGGCATTGGATAGTCCACAGGGCTGTGATGCTGCTGCAATCAAACACACATGGCTGCAATCCTGATCCGGGCAAAGCACGTCTGATCCAGGGAAACCATCGGCACTGCCTGATGTGCCACGGTGTGGGGTGATAGGGATGAAATCCCTTTCCTGCCCAGACCACAGTGCCTTCCTGCAAACTGCTTCTTGTCTGACAGCCGAGATGGAGGAGGTGGTTCCTGCTGATAAGTGGGAAACGCTGCGTGTTCTTTTCCTTCCCCTCGCAGGGCTCTCCTGGATGTCTCCAAACCACAACACCATGTTTATCAAACTCATGGACAGAAAAGAATCTTCCCTTCTTGTCATCCCCTCTGGGTGAGCTGTGTCCCTGGGGATGGATGGCCGTGGGTCCACTCCTGGTTTAAACCACTGACAGTGAGATCTGGGCCCTGACCTCGCTTATCTCAAGAGCTTTCATACCAAAATGACAAAAGTCATCTCAGCTTCAGCCACCCCTAGATGAGCTGGTGCCTCTGCAGCACCACTCCAGTTCCCAAAATGCTGAAGGTTTTCCTTGAAATCTCCTCCACGAGGTGCTTTTCCCAAGGAGCCCTGCCCTGTGTGTGTGTGTGTCCCAGTGAGATGCTGCCTTTAATGCCCCACCACAACTGCTCCATCCTTCACAGGCCAGATCCTTCTCTCTCCCTGCTCCCTCACTTCCAGGTGCTGCAATTGGGTGTGTGGGAGCAACCCCTTCTCTGGGAACAGCCCAGCTCAACTGTACCAGGTTCCTCTCCCTCCAGTTGCTGCCCCTTTGCCTCCTGTGCTGGCATCACTGGGATCCAGGGATTGCTGCAGGTTGGTTGTGACTCCGTGGCTTGGTCTGGGGTGCTCTGGCTTGTGGCAGAGCTGGTGTCACCTGGCCCATGTCACCACTTGCTGCTGCTGCAAGGTCTGCACCGTGTGAGCTCCCACCTCCCATCAGCCAGAAGGCTTCAGGTTTCTCCAAATTCAGGTGCTAAACCACACAGAAGACTCTCTTTAACTTCCATTGGAGCATGCTGAGGGCAGGAAAATACACCATCACCAGCCTCAGCCTGGTGAGTTGGGCAAGGGGATGAATTCCTGGGAGGTGGCTGTGACTACACACCATAGGGATGCACCCAAAACCAACCCCTTGATTCCAGAAAAGCTCCCAGGTGCTCCCAGCATCCCTTTGCTCCTTGGGGAGACCTGTGACCAAGCTGGGGGGTTTCTCCCTCAGTTCCCCCAGGTCACAGACAAATCCCAGCTGCCTGAGCTCCCCTGCTTCCCACTAGCAGTGTTGGCACCTCACTTGGAAGGATGCAGTGGGATTGCTCCCAAGGGACATGGATTATGCCACTTTGGGAGTATCAAGCTAGTCCTCAACCCCAGGCCTGGCTTTGTGCATGAATCTTGTGTAAACCCTCATCTGGTGAAGAGTTTATTTCCTATCCAGGGTAGGTGGACAGCACAGTGGAAAAATATGGAGCTTTTGTGCTGCCAGGTCCAAGTCTCTATCTGTGTTTAAGAGCTCGGCTACTCGAAATGCAGGCAGTGAAACCTGGTTAACCTGGGCTTGGCAGCCAAAATGTGCACGTGGTTGTGCTGGTCCTGCCTCTGGGGGTGGGAAGACAGAGGTGCTCTGGACTCCTTTATTTTTAAGTGCCATCAGTACCAGTAAAATCAGACTTTGCAGCTGATTTATATGAAATTTGACCAGGAACACCATTCCCAGCCTGATTTTATACCTTCTTTCCTGTCCCCCTGTACTCTCGCCCTTCAAATGTTTTATGGATTGTGCAACTCCTGCCAAAGGCTTTGAGTTTGAAACCTTACTGTATTTTGGCCTGTAAAGATGGTGAATGAACGATTTAAAACTCTGAGTCATTAAAACTGTCCAGGAGAACCTAATGAATGTTATTTACTGTGCTTCCCAGCTCAGCTAAAATCCAGCTCTTTCTTCTCCTGCTTTCTATACTTTTCTTCTCAAAACAGCAGCCAAAGCTGTCTGGAAAGCATCCCTTGCTAGAGACAAACTGGATCAGTAAGGGGAAATGTCAGTTTTTTAAGAATTTCTGCCACTGCTTTGAAGTAACATTTTTTTTTATTTGTTTGATTGTTCTAATTCAAAAGCTTTATCTTCTCAGGCTATCTCTTAAAAAAAGGAAATCTAGGGGCTGCAGCTAGCATTTAAAGGGGAAAAAAAAGCTGCCAAATCCTGCTCTTTTGATGCTGGTCTCTTCAGAAGGCTGCCTAGGTGGGCTGGCTCTGGCTGGGAGCACTGCTGAGCTCAGTGCATCACTCCCTGCTCCTGTGGTGCTGGAGAGGTCAGAATAAGACCCTCCCAGCCTCTTTAATTTCTGTTTGTGTTGCCAGCTTAGCCTTGGAAATGGAAATCTGACTTGAAAAGAAGCTACTTGCGATTAGAGGCTGTGAAAAAAAAATAATCTAATGAGTTGTTGCTTTTAATTCCACATCTGAAAGGCAATCTATTACTGTCTTTTATCACTCCTGTCTCCTATTAGGGAAGCAGTCTCATGCTGGGATTCTTTCAACACCCAGGCAGTTAATATACATTATAATTATTGCCTAATGTATGAATAGCCTGGTGTGCCCAAGTTTCCTGTTCATTTTCACTCAGCTCCTGGAAAGCCCTTGCAGTACCTTAGCAGGGCTGGAGAAGGGATCTCGTGAGACTGATAAAGGTTTTATTTTAAATGACTTATATTTTGCATCGTGCTATCTCCCCAGAGGGTCTTTTTGAGACCAGATGCAGAGTACTCATGTAGGAAGAGGCAATTCCTGTCCCAGAGGGGTTATGGAGAGATGGATAGAGGAGGGAAAGGAGGGGTAGAAGTCCCAGTAGATCAACAGGGAATGGTGTGGAGGAGCTCAGGAGGTCTGTCTTTAGGATGGACTTCCCAGTGCTGTTAAAAATCATAAAGAAAAAACAAATTGCTGAAATTTCAAAAAGTAATTCCCAAAATTTCATACCAAAATTATTTTTTTTTGCCTCTGATTTACAACTCTGTGGTCATTTAGCCAGTTTTAAAGCAAAAAGTAGAAGCAAGAAGGGCAGTATTTTCCAAGCAACGTGCTCTGCCTGCAGCCTGCCAAAGCCAGACCTTCCTGCCCACACTCACAGGAGGGCCTGGCTTTGCCCTGGGTCCCCCAGGGGGGTCCTGCTGCTGAAAGGGGCTCAGGACCAGCGCAGGGTTGGTGCTCAGGGCCCCGACCGATGAGCCATTAAGCCCCAACCTCTCCGTGACCCGGCACGTGGGTTTTCAGACAAGCCAGAAGCTCACAGCAGGTTGTGAAAATCCTTTATTCCTCACCACATGTTGGGGACAGCTCGATGCGATGATGGATTCCCGGCGCAGCGACGAGCTCCGGGCGGCACGGCACAGCTTTGTCCACTGAACCTTCAGCTGAACCCTCTCCCAAGGCTGTTTGCAAACTCCTGCTTCTCCCTTTTCCCTGTGGGGAAATCCACACCCAAGGGGGGTGTGAACACCAGATCTGGCTGGTAAACCACCATCGCTGAGGGACCAAGGTTGGGACCATCCCTTCCACCCCAGTGAGAGCTCAGCTCATCTCTGACAGGATCTATGTTTGGAGGAGCAGCCCGAATACCCAGCACAACTTATTTGCCCCTTCCTAAAACTCTTGGAGTGTAGTTAATTATTTACAAGCCTTAACACTTAGGGCCACGTGGAGCCGAGGATAGAAGGGCATTAAAATTCCACTTGATGCTCACCAGGCCTGACTAATAAAATAATGTCCAACAAGGACATCAATTAGCTGCCGATTCGCTCACGCTTTGCCAGGCTAATGACAGCTGGAGCGAGGAATTTGAAACCCGAGTCATTTCTCCAGCCTGCACCAGGGTGCCAGGGATAAAAGGTTAGTCATGTGTACCAAATGCAGCGTGAGCTCCTCCATTATTTATGTGTGTCAAACAGACAAGGAGCGTTTCAATGCCTGCAGTCACTCTATGGTAATTTGTATTATATAAACAGATATAATCTGGTCATTAATACACATAATTCTGAGAGAGCTGACAGTAATGAAGCCGGGGTATGTTATTCCATGGACTTGTTCCCTTGCTAAATAACAGTCTGGGGTAATAAGGACTGATACACTGCAACCAGCAGCGCCCAGGAGCGTGGTGGGATCTATGGTGGACTCAAAGTATGTTGCTCTATGGTGGGATTCATGTGGAATGAAGCTTTGCTCTTGGATCTTTGTCCTGAAGGTTTTTTTCCAAGCCCTGACTATGTTCTGGTGGGATTTAGGCTCCTCTCTCACCAGCCCAGGTCTCATCTGTTTACTGCTCACATGGCATCAATCCCTGCTTGGCTCTGCATGCCCCACATCTCTGGCTCTGGTGAGCTGGGTTGGGCTCATCAGCTTTCCTGCTCCTTCCCTCCTCTCAGGAAAAGGCTTTCATTAATAGTTATTAATGAGGGGTTTTTGTAGTGGTGTAACAGGCATTTTCTGGGAAAGTGGAGGTGGGTGTGTTTGACCACTGTCTGGAGACTTGTCTCACCATGGCTACACAAATACACAGACCTGTGCTTCTCTCCTTCCTTCTGAAGGCACTGGAAGCTGAAGATACCAACTGGTGATGCCTCTCCATGTGTGCCACGAGTGGGGCAGCTCCACAGCTGACTGCTGAGCCAACAGTGGCCTGTGGGATGTGTTTACACGGGCTGATTTCCATCCAGCTGCAGTGGAAGTGGGGACAGCTTTGTGGGGCAGTGGTAGAGTGGCCACCCTCACACAGAGGTGCCATGAAGCATCAGTGCCTCTTTTGAGAAGAGCATCTGCCCTCTCCTCGTGGGAAGGTCAGCATGGGCTCAGACAGGGAGATAGGGAGCAGAGCAGTGCCTTTTCTTGGAAGGGATCCTGCCCATGTCCTCATTGAGCTGCCCTGGGCTCACCCACCCTCTGGATCTGTCTCCACCAGTAATAGGGCTCAGTGACTAACTCTGCCTTTCTGGCAACTCTGAGGATGTTTTGGAAGCTCCCTGGAGGGCTGCAGCTCTGCTAAACAGCAGGGAAGAGGCTGAGGATTATTTATATGGAGTTTCTAAACCGGATTGGCAATGAACAATCTGTTAACAAACCCAGATGAAGTGGGTTTGGGAGTGTCCAGCTGGAAAGGCAAACTCTTTATCCCACAGTGAGTCCCAAGCCCAGGAGCTTTAGGGGAGTGTCAGCAAGATCCTGTCCCACCCTGGTCCTTCTGGCTAATCCAAGGGCAGCGTCCAGCAACAACAGCATGGGCTCCTCCTGAGATTTAATCTCTGGGATCCAGGAGGCCAACCCCACTGCTCTTCAGGAGGACAGGAAAGATCTGTTTGCCAATGGTACAACTGGCTCATAACTCCCAGTGGAGATGGGGAGAGATTTACTGTAAGGCTCCTCCCAGTGTTTTAGGTGTTGCACCCCTGTTGCTGTTCCCCAGTCTTACCCAACACGCTTTCTGGCCATTCCTCTGCATGGAAATTCCCAGAGTTATTTGTGTTAACGAAGCATCAACGGGGAATTTGAAGGCAAAAGCCCAGCACAGACAGTTCTGCCTTGCTGCAGGTTGTACCCTTTATTTAAAATCATTTAACCTCTGTCTAATGATTAGTGCTGGGGTGAAAAGTATGTCACCAGCCTCGTGTGATGTCACAAAGAACACACACCAAAACTGGTGCTTTTTCACTGCTATATTTTCTGCAGGGTTATTGCCCCCCTACATGGAAAACAAGAAGTTTTCCTGTACTTTAAAAAAAAAATGCTGCAATTGCCCTAATTACCTTGGCTGTTTCCTACCCTTTTGTTGCCCATATGGATGATCCTACCTTCTGATTTGCCCTCACTGCCTTCAGCTTCCCTGTTCCCCATTTGTTTCATAAAGGATATTTGTATTCTCCTCTTGATGAAGAAGGGGTTGTTGTTTTAACCACTGGAATAGTCTCTCAGTTGTCAGATTGTGGCTTTTGGTCAGTATAGAGAAATGTTCTTCAATATCCCCCAGTTATCATTCATGTTTTTATCTATTTAAATTCTTTCTCTGAACTGATTTGGCTCAGGATAGTTTTCAGGTTGTTAAGAGCAGGCTGGGAGAGCAGCAAGGCAATGTCTGGCTGGGTTTGATTTTATTCCATCTGCACCTAACAAATGTTTTTGAGTGGCAATCCCTTCCTACCTAAGCTCCTGTGTGTTTTCAGTGCTGTGATCAAATTCCCTCCATCTGCCAAGAAAAAGGGTCTGATCCACAGTTCTCCCCTGTTGTCTGTGTGAGTTCTTTTGAGATAGCAAATAATCACCATCATCTCTCACAAACACGGAGACTGTCTCCATGCTGGAAGCAGCTTTCCCGCAGAATTCACTCCATTTGAAGTTTTCCCCGTGACAATCTGGCCCTTTCCCCCTCCTTGCTTTTGTCAGCTGCTCAGGGGGATGTTCAGATGGCTTGCAGGTTTGATTTTGTGCTCCACTGCAGACACTGGCTGGTCTGGTTTGTACTTTCTATTTTAGATGATTAAGCCATCAATTTTCAGATTCATTTACTACTGAGTCCAGTGACCTGGATGCTCGTGATCCCATTTCTAACAGGTCTCTGTCTTATCCCCACTTCAGCCTTCCTAAAAGCCATGATTTTAACACTCCAATGAGCCTCCCACCAGGTTTCCACCTAGGCCAGATTTCTGCCTGTACAACAGAGATTCCTGTTTATTAGCCAGGACCTACCTTTGGCGAATACGTGATGAAAGAATTTCTCCCCACTTCCTTCTTTGCTTTGATTAATTTTGTTCTCAGCACCTTCATTATGTGCTAAATGAGTTTCCATTTGTTCCCTCTTTGCACCTTTCCCTTTTGTTGTTAGTCTAACACCTTCTGCCCAAGGCAGTCAGTCTTTGCCTCAGAAAATTGGTATCTAATTTGGGAAGGAAACTACCAAAATCTTCCAAATCCTTTCATGGAGGGGTGAGATAAGTGCTTTGCAAATAACACTCGCCTTTGCCACTTACATAGTTATTTTTCCCATTGAAAACATTCTGGTTTTCTTCATCTACAGGAGAAAAGGGAACTCTGAAAGCTCCTTTAGGCAGCTTTTAACATCCTTTCAAGTGATGCAGCCTAGAAGACTTGACAGGAGCTGTGATTTAGGGTCACTGGTGCCAGTTTTGAGCTGCAGCTGGGCTCCTGCCTTCCTGTCTTGGTGTTGTACCTGCTGGAGCCATCACAGTGTAGCTACGACTTCCTTTTGGAATGGATTTGACCCCTTGGAAGGAGGATGGTTGGGTTGGTTAAATTAGCAGAAAACAAACGTGGGGAGAAAAAAAAGTCACTGAATTTCTAATTTTTCCCCTGGAAACTCAGTTCCTCTGTTCTGGACAGAAATGATAACACAGGTTGCTCCCAGCTGATCATCCCATGGATTTTGATTGCCAAGATGCTTCCTCTCCCCAGCAGACCAGAAGCATCTGTACATGTCCTGCTCATCAGCAAACACTCCAGCAGCTGCCAAGCATCCCTGGAACCCACGGTGAGAGCCACACACACGCTCAGGTGCTCCACTGAGCTGGGGCCTCTCCAAACAAGAAGAGACCATTAGTTTTGGCTCATTAGCTTAACTGAGATGACTATTAAACCCCACTCTCCCCACCACTCGCTGTAAAATAAACTCAGAAATGAGGCATTTTTGCAGCTGTGACGAGCAATAAATCCAATTAATTTCCATGTCTTTAGTGCTAATATATGCATTAGACGTGTCAGCGCTGCCTTTTTGTTTCCTTTGTGGAAAAGCTTGTCTCAGAGATTCCCTTCTAATTAGAATGGGAGTTTAATCCTTTGTGGATATATTGCTCCAGGAAGCCACTTGCTGTGATGCAGAGTCTTCAATCCCAAGGAATGATGTTACTGTTTGTTTGGGAGCAGGGTGGGGGGGGTTGTCTCTTTTTTCTTGTTTTTAATGCATATGACAATTAGTATCACAACAAATTCATACTTCCCCTGCTAATCTAAAGGTTAAGGCAAAACCCCTCCACTCTGCCCTGTGAAGATGTCACCAAACAAAGCAGAGACTGAAGGCAGGGAGGAAGTTCTCTTTGAGATCTGCATAGTAATGACTGTTTACCCTCCCTCCTCCTTCACTGGTGACTCCAGTACAAAGGGTACAGTAAGCAGCTGCGTGGGATTCACGGTCAGATCCATTAGCAGGATCCAGTATTGGCTGAGAGCAGGTCTCATGCCACTCGTTTAAGGCAAGCTGAGAGGGAAAACCACACAGGTCAGAGCTCTGAGCACAGTCTCTCAGAAGTGCTGCTGGTTGTGCTCTGGGTTACAGGGAGATCAGAGCCTCTGAACAGATGGAAGGGCAAAGTGCACAGGCTCCAGAGAACCCTTTGAAAGTCTATCAGCCTTGTACTCCAAAAACTGCCTGTGGGTGCCTCACAGCTCTGTGTCAGATTGTGTAGCCCACTCAAAACCACTGGCACACATCTCAAGGCACCCTGTGCTCTGTACAGAGAAGAAGCTGGAACTGGAATCCTACGCAGAAGCAACTCTTAGTTGTATCACATCCAAGAGAAAATTGGCCCAGAAGCCAAATTTGCATGAACAGACTCCACTACCAACCTCCTTTCCTCCTCTGCTGCCCCACGACTAACCTCTCTTCTCCACCCTTGCAAATAATGCAAACTCCCACCTTCCTTTTCTGAGATTTCCCAGAACACTGCAGATGCTTTTCCTTCTGCCTATCTCTCGTGTTACATCCAGGAATGGCCATTTCTCCTCGCAAAGGTTATCTGGGTTTGAAGCCTCCTCCCCACGGACAGATTCATAAGGTCTCTGATGAGGAACAGCAGCTCTTTGTTCATTCTCAATGCACGGGGCTGTAAATCCTTGGAGGGTGACCAGGGAAACCAAGGCCTGGCTGCCCCAGTAAATCTCCTGGGGTGGCTCCTGCAGCCATCCCGTGCTCTCCAAGGGCTGCAGGTTCCCAATGGTCTCTGCAGCTGTGGGATAGAAAACAAGCCAGTGGATGCATTAGGGCAAAAGAAGGGAAGATGGGGTTTGGACATTTTAGTTGCAAGTTGACCTGGATAAGTTGCTGGGGATGGTTGGGGAAGGCGAGAGAGGGTAACAGCCTTTGGAACTTTCCTCTGCTTCTTGGCTAAGCCAGTGTGGATCTCCTGGGCTTTGGGCATGAAGCTGGAAGTGCTGGCAAAACCCCTGCTGTGGCAAACCTGGGGTTACACCCACTTTGGGGGTTCATGCACCTGCCTGGAAGTGACCTTGGATCTGGGGAGAGGTGGGGAAGGTCTGAGCAGACCAGCGCAATCCAGACAGCACCCTGAAGTCTGGATGTGGCTCTTGGACTGGGCCCAGCCTCTCCCCACCTGTTCATAGAATCATAGCATGTCCTGATTTGGAAGGGACCCACAAGGATCATTGAGTCCTGACCCTGCACAGGACATCCCCAATAATTCCACCATGTGCCTGGGACTGTTGTCCAAACACTTCTTGAACTCTGGCAGGCTTGGTGCTGTGACCACTTCCCTGGGGAGCCTGTTCCTTTTATCTTGCTCTGGCTTCAGAGAGGCTGAGAGAGGACAGGCAATGGCCTCTAGGGCACTGACTGACACCCAGGAGCCAAACCCTTGTTATTGTACCAACACTTGCCACCCAGTCCTTCCCAACACTGGGGTGCTCCAAATATGCCATGGTTAGTGGCTTCATGGGCCTGTCCATGGAAGATAAAGCTCTTGCCTCACCACAGCAGAGCCTTGCAATGCAGCGGGGTAATTTGGAGAGCTTGTTGCACCAGGGGTGTCATCCATTGGCAAAGCTGGGAAAACATCTGCTGGCCCAGCACACCTCGGCATCGCCACCTCAAACACAGACATGCAGCTGACAGCCCAGCCCAGCAGGACAGGCTCTCCCAGCACTGCTGGGCTCTGAGGAGATGTCAGTTTACTTATTTATTTTTGCTTTATTACAGTTTTCCAAGTCTGCTCTTTCCCAGGAGCAATCCCTGTGTAATTGCATCATCCAGGGGTGTGAAGGAGCCTGACTTTGTGGCAGTAGTGCCAGATGGTGACGAGTCAGATCCGTGTACATGTGCCAGCTCTGCTCTCATCTCTGCATCTTAGCTCAGGCAGGTCTCCCCATCTCTGCTTCCTTCTTGGTCAGACAGGGCATTTACTCTTCCTCTGCCACCAGAATGAAGGATGCTCAGTGTCCCCAGCCCATGTGCTTTCCCTCAGAGCAGGTGCAGTGCAAAGCACATTCACAGGGCAGGTTTGAGGCAGGTATTGCCCCCCAGCCAGGGGCTGCTCCTGCCTTCCCTCATTAGTGGTCTCATTGTTAGTCTTTGTGCCAGACTCTCTTTGGGTCTGCTGCTTGGGAAGGATGAGAGCAAGGAGAGATGTCCAGGGCTCTGGGTGACTGTTGAGCCCCAGCAGTGGTGGAGGGAGGTGTGAGGGAACAGATCACTCCAGCTGCTCTGACTTTCCTGGTGTTCCTGCTGCCAGGACCAGCAAGGAAAGGCCCACTGGTTCCCTGATCTTTTATTGCTCAAAGTGACATCTCCTCATGGGCCCTTATAGCCCTTGGATGCCCCTTGCTCCTCTTGTCTTCTGGCCACCATTTAATAAACCCTCCAGTGATGCAGCTATTTGAATTCTGCCTTTTGTTTTTAACCAGGTTCATTTCCTTCCCCCTCCAGGCCACTGGTAATGCCCATGGAGGGGCTTGTGACCCCTGCTTGCCTCAGACATCCAAGCACCACTTTCCCTGCTCTCCCAGACAACTGGCAGTCTATTTGTTTTCAGCCTCCCTGGAACAAGCCTGGCCTTTTCTTTCCTGGCTTTATTTTGCCCTGCCAGCAGCCCTGGAGCTCCCTTGTCAAAGCAAGAGAGGAGAAGAGTTATGCTCCACGCGCTGAGATGCGACTGGCACTGGTGTGAGATGGGAAGCAGGCTCGGATTTGGCCATGTGGCCCAGATGTTTTTGTTTTGATTTATTTGTTTGCTGCTTTTCCTGATGCCTGCTGCTTCGCTCTGGAGCATCTCAGCTCTTGTTTTGAACAAATCAAAACTCATTTAAAAAAATAAAAAGAAAAAGGAGGAAAAAGAAGAAAGGAAAGTGTTGGAGGAAGCAGTGACATTTGCAAATGTATGCAAGGCAACATGATGATGTTTGCTTCAGCCTGCTGAAAGCTTGAAACAACAGCTTGGAGGAAGATCGAGGATCTCCCTCTTGGCTCTCATCCCTCTCCTCCGCTGCATCCCCCGGTGTGCTCACAGCACGCTGAGCTCACCCCCTTTGCACTTTCCCCCTGCAACCACTAAGTGGATGTTATGCAGCATTTTAAAAATAACCAACCCTGAGGATTTCACACAGTTCTGGGATTTGGGCTGCAGAGGCTTTAAATTTTTGGAGGAGCAGCCAAACTTGAGAAGCTTTGCAAATGCCGTGCTCTCCCAGGCTGAGCATCCACTCACTTGTGTGCTGAGGTGGTGCCTCAGCTTTGCACCTCGGCAAGGTGGAGCTGGGGAAAGCAACATCAGCTTAAACCTTGCAGAAAAACATGGTGGAACAGCTCCCTGCCTGCAGTTCCATCCCTTTAGCGAACACAAGCATAGATCAGAGTGAGGCACAAGCTGAAAAATTCAGATCCCAATCCAAAACATGAACGTGCCAGCACTTGGGTGTGTAGTTCTGGAGCTGGGGCCTGACTTACTTGCAAATGGGCACCCTTTGCAAAACATGGATCAAGGTTCAAATTCCTGTCCCTCCTCCAAAATTAAATAAAGATTGAAGAAATTCTGAGAACTCAGTGATTTGGGTCTGGGCCATCTAAGAGGGGTGAAGTATGTGCTTAAAGTGCTTTGTTGAATAGGAAGAGACTTGAGCACGTGCTTAATGTTATTAAGTGCTTAGCTGTTTTTGTTGAATCAGGGCCCCGGGGCTTTTAAAGTCAATACTAACCCCTTAGGCTGCATCTGAAAGGATTTGGAAAAGAAGTGGCATCCAGATACTGCTGGATGTTTGACTGCTGAACTCTGCATTCCTGCTTTGAAGGCTGGTTCCTCTGAATCTGCTCTCATTGCTATCCCAAACCATCTACATCACTTGTCCCTGGTCATCACTTGACTATGAAGAGAGCACAGGGAGTCATGGATGTTTAACCCAGGCCCTGGCACAACTCATGGAGCAGTTTGGATGTCCTGCAGTTTCCACTGGTGATCCCAAGGCAGCACGACAACACCAGGATTGCTGCTGGGGGGGATTTCTTGTCTCTAGGACCCTCTTCAGTCCCAGCAGGGACTGTTATGATTCAGTTCAACCTTCTCTGTAGCTCAGACCTTGAAAACTACAATAGGATTCCTTTCATCAAATATCTACTTGCAGCGTGAGCTGTGCCTGTCTTTAAGGCACCTCTGAAGCTAAAGGCTTAAATATAGAACGGAAGTTTTAACCAAAATGTTTAAATTATAAAAAATAAATAAATAAAACACAACAACATTGTAGTGTCACCTGGTCTAGTGGAAGGTGTCACTGCCCACTGCAGGGGGGTTGAAACTAGATGATTTTTAAGGTCCTTTCCAACCCAAACCATCCTGTGTTTCAATGATGCTCTGAGGTGTGATGCTGTTTTGCTGGCCCAGCTGAAGAGACACACTGCAGGCCTTCTGATGTCCTCTTTTGGTGCTTGTAACCAGCTTCTCCCTGTTGTGAGAGGCCCTGAAGTCAGTTTGGTTACGAGGAGCGGGCGAGCAGGAGCTAAGCTGGCTCCCTGTGGGTGAGGGAGAGATCACAGGAAACCAGCTGGCTGATCCCCCTCCAACAGCAGGGAACAGAGAGTAGCTGCAGGCAGTGAGTTTTCAGCCAGCAGAGATGCTGCTGGGAAAAAGGTGTCCCCAAAAGTCTTCAGCAAGAGGATGGATGTGAACGTCATCCCTTGAAAGAGCATTTTGGTGGCACAAGAGCTGGAACTGGCAAGCAGTGTTTGAGAAGAATGAGACTCCAGAAGGAAGTGGGAAAAATAGCAACTTTTCCTGCTCAATAGGTAAAAGAGTGTCTGAGGCCAGGATGGGAATAGATGGAAAACTTATGCACAGATGAAAGGTTTGAAATGAAATAAATTATGCATGAGACTGACAGCTGGAATCTGAGAACCACTGGGAGGTAACAATCTGAAAAGTGGGAACAGCTCTGGGCAACAATGCCTGTTTCAGGGGCACCCAAATGGTTACCAGAAACTACCTCTGGAAGGAAAGGCAAAGTCGAAATTGCAGGAGTGGAGTGGCTTTCTCTGGACAAGCCAGACACAGCTCTCCCTGTGTCCTGTGCCCCAGCCCTTGTGTCTACCCCTGTGTCCTGTCCCAGCTCTGCAAGGACAGGCAGGCTGGATGTTGTCAGTCCTGGCAGTGCCATTTGAGAGAGGCTTTGATTTGCAATGCCAACATCTTTTTGAAACAACATGCCCAGTGCTGCCTTGTTGTTTCAGGCTATTTTTCTAAAAAAAAAATTAAAAAAGGAAGAAGAAAAAAGAAAATAAAATGCTTCTGTCTGCACATCTGATGCTAATACAGCAAATGGTAACACAAAGATGCAGCGTGCCACGAATGAAGAGCTCAGCTGTGAGAATCAGATCAAAGTTTTGGGCCAATAATTTTTGAAAATTGAAATGCCATTCTTTTCTCTTGAAGGTTTGCAGAAGCCTGAGCTGATAGAAGATTCTTTCTCCCAGGACAAAGCTTTCATTAAGATTAAAAAGTCTTATTTCCTCTTAAGCCAAGATTGATATGAAGCTCAATAGTCAAAAAAGGATGGAACAATGAAAACAGCAGAGATTCGGGTACCTTTGCAGGTTGGTTTGCACCTGAATTCAAATCCTGTCCTTCAGAGAACCAAGAATTGATTAGGTTGGAAAAAGACCTTTAAGATCATCAAGTCCAACTGTTGCAGATGTTTGCAGGAGTCAGGCAGACCTGGTGATGGAGTGGCACAGAGGGAGGGAAGTGGGGGAATAAATGTTCCCATGGCTGGGACCGGAGCTGCTCCCACCCTGCAACGGGAGAAAGAGCTGTGCAGGTTTCTCAAAGGGGAAAGGAGCTGACTTGAGGGTTGTTCTCCTAAAATCTGCTCAGCTTCTCAGCTCGGGTGTTAAGTTAAGGCTCAGAGACTGACAGCAGTTCTCCCCAGAGCCCTTTCTGTTCCGATCAGATCCTGCTGTTTCCGTGCCAGGGGCTCTGGGACGGCACACCTGCCCTTCCCAGGTTTATGGGACTCACTGATGCAGAGCCTGGAGCCAGGGACACCCTCCTTCCTCCAGGCACGTGCCTGTAGCAGCAGCGAGAGGTCTGTGTTTGTTCTCCTGAGAACTGTGGAAAAGGAATTATTTCAGGCAAAGAGATTTATGCTGTTTTTTTTTTTTCAGTGGTTCCTTGACCTGTTGTTACACAATAAAGAGACTTATTCCTGTTAACCCTCTGAGTATGGAAAACCATCAGAGAGACAATGTGTGGAGATAAAGCCGAATATTTTAGGCTAAGTTCTTAAATGTGTAATTAAGTTCCGAGGTGCAAAGAATGGGAAAGTGAAATAGTGAGAGCAGAGTGATGCACTAAGGAGCAATAGCAGGCCAATACTTCCATACTTCCACAAGGTCTTTTTAAGCTTTCTTTCTTTATACACACCATCTGCTTTAAAGAATGAGCCCAAATGACAGGGGATAATCCACCTGATCTCTTCTGCCTCTGCCACTGGAGCCTTGTGACCTTGGCTGAGTTATTTAGCACACTTCAGCTTACCCATATACAAAAAAAATATTAAAAGACAGGTCATAAATTGTGCTGTTTTGTGCAAAAAAGATCCAATCAGGTTGCCCCCGACTCATTTTCAAGGGCCACTTTTCACTGGCAGCTGAGCTGGTGTACAGAGTCCTTTGTCCCAGTAAGAATCAGCTGACACTGAATGAACTCATTTAAAGGCTGTAGGAGCAGAATTTACTGAAGAGAAAAAAAAATTAAGTCCTTGCTGCTGCTGTCAGGTTTGCATGAACTAAAATATGTTGTGGGCACAGTTTGATCTTGCTCAGCTTCCCACCAGATTTGCTTGGAAAGACTTCCCATGAGTATTTCTGCTCAGGTCTAGGCTCCCATCACGTGTCTGGCTCCAGCTGAGGGGTCCCAAGGCCATTTAAAGAGCACAACTGCAGCCACCTCTGCCTTCAGCACGGGCAGTTTGAATGCAAATTGTACTGTGAGTGAAGTCCTTCAGTCTGGGAAGGGTTTTACTTCCAGCATGAACCACTGTGGTACTGGCTGAACGCTGAGCTGGGGCTGTTATGGGTGTGTGGAGAGGTAGAGCAGTGGTTCAGCACCAAAGTGGGGCTGCTGGGCACAAGGGGGTGTGAGGAGAACACAGATGGGTTTTCCTGGGGGAGCAGAGGGTCTCTGAGGGCTGTATCAGAGGTGTTGGTGATGGCAGGGGAAGAGATCTCTGTGTAGCCAAGCATGGGGATGGTGGGACTCCCTTTCCTGCTTCTCTAGGGCAGGTGGAGTGCTGAAGGCAGAGGGACAGGAGAAGAAAAGGCAATCAGTGGTAGGGTTGGATTTGGATGGTCTTGGGGCTTTGCATCGAAGTGTTTTTCTGGACTGGCTGTCCTTGGAACCTACATTAATGTGGGACTGAAGAGCATGAGGAGTCTTTAGCAATTTTCACATATTGATATCTAACCTTTCCAAGACCCCTTATGATCAAGAAGCTTTCTTCTCCTCAGGCTATTCCACTCCCTTCTGTTGGACATTTTCCCAGGCTGTCTAAACCTCAAGCAGTATTTTAAGTCCATGCTTTCTGCTCTTTCATTCCCAGTGGCTGATTCTTCACAGTTTAATAGACATTCTTCTGCGAAGTCCATGCCAGTGAGGGCTGTTTCCAGCCTGATGTGCTGAATGAACACTGGCAGCAGAGGTGCAAGGAGGCATTAAACTAAGCAGAAGTCCATGTCTCCAAAGGTTAGGCATTTTGAAACATAAATATTAAACCCAGGCCAGGAGAAGAAAAGGAGTGAAATTACAAGAACATCAGACATGATATTGTATGGATGAATTGAAAGTAATCACAGAACTCAACTGACATCATCTGCTTGGTGATGAGGGAGCAAGAAAAAAAAGTGAGAAAGAGAATGTCACTTGCAATAGTCCAGTTCTGACTTCATCTGAGCAGTGTCTGTGAGGCTGTAGAGGGAATGCAGCCCCCACCACTCAGCATTAGGCTGTGATGTATTAGGTGATTTGCTAAAATGCTGGTAAACTTTCTTTATGGTGAACAACAAGGGCAGTAGCTTCAAGCTCTGCTTCTTGTCAGCTGTGAACATCATAAGTGACACTGGTTTGTTAAACCCCATGTTTCCCCTCCTTGTGTTGTCCTTATCAGACCCTCTCTTATCCTTAAAACAGAGGCTAAAATGGAGCTGATCTTGCCTGGCTTTCATAGAACTGTACAATGATCAGGGTTGGAAAAGACCTCTCAGATCATCGAGTCCAACTGTTAGCCCAGCACTGCCAAGCCCACCAATAACCATGTCCTCAAGTGCCACATCCAGACACCTTTGGAACACTTCCAGGGATGGTACCTGCCCTGGGCACCCTGTCCCAATGCCTGACCACCCCTTCGATGAATAAATTTTACCCACTATCCACACTAAACCTCCTGGCACAACTTGAGGCTGTTTCCTCTGGTCCTGTCACTTGTCACTTGGAAGAAGAGGCTGACGCCCACCTGGCTACACCCTCTTTTCAGGCAGCTGAAGAGAATGATAAGGTCACTCCTGAGCCTTTTCCATCTTCCTACCCTCCCCATCCAATTCTATCACAGTTCTTCCCTAATCCAGGAACTGGGAGCAAGCTTTGTGAGGTGTTTGCCAGTGTGACTCTGACAGGCAGTGGGCATTGCTGAGCAGCACAGCCACACCTTGCTGGGCTCAGGGCTCCCCAGTTCTCCAGAGGTTCTGCAAGAAGTGGGTCTTCCATGGCCTTGGGGAGCACCACGGCATCTGAGGCAGCAGTGGGTGACTCAAAACCAGCCCTCTTCCTGACACAACAGATGGGCTGCTGCTGCAAGAACGGAAATGAATGTCATTGCATGGCTTGTAGTGTGACAGGAATGTCTGGAGAAGCTCTAATGTCGCTTCCCCACAAGCAGCTGTTGTCTGTGTCCTCTTCCACGGCCTCCTGGGTGACTTCTTGTTTTGCAAACAGTCCATCCTTCCTTCCTTCCACATTCCCTGTGGATGGAGGGTTTTGCTGGAGGGTTTCCTGCTCTTGCCTCTCCGTTTCAGCTCTGCCTTCTCAGTCGTGCCAGTGCAACTGCTCACGCTTCAAACTGAATCACTGAAATATCTGGGTTAGCAAAAAAGGAAAGAAGAGGTTATTTTTTTTTAAAACTCAGACCAGAGTTGAGATCTGTTTTCCAGCCACAGCCCCTGCACAGCCAGTGGGACAATGACCTGCAGGACAGGAACAGCCCCATGTAGGAAATGCCCAACTGAAGCGTCTGGAGCAGAGGAGGGGATGGCATTGCTGTCCTCCCTGGATCCAGCGTGTGTTCCCCTCTCCTACATCACATGGAGGGAATCAGATCATCACAGTGACCCATGGGAAGTGTCTGTCCCTTCACCTGGCACATGGGCAGTGGCACTGGGGGTGAGGGAAGGTGGGGCTGTGCCTTTTGATGGGAGACTGCAGTCAGGGCAGATTAGAGCAATGGGAAACTGATCCCTTAAGGGACCTGATCAAGCTGTCAATGGTTCTGTCACTCACAGCTCTTGCCACAGCAGCACAAATGTTTTGACAAGCTGGGGCAGTGCTTGTCATCTGAATATCGTGAGTTTGTGCTAAAGATCCCATCCCACTTTTAAAGAATTTGGCCTCTGTGCCTTGTTGGCAGCATGGAAATGTTGCAGTGCTATACAAATACAAGTAAATAAATGCAGAAGACTGAAAGTGCATCCTAGGTATGCTGCCGTTACCTAGCACCCAGAGAGATCAGTTTTGTTGGACAAAAAATGGAAACATCAGCCAGGATATTTTGCTTCAGTTTAGCTTGTTTGCTGGAATTGTTTGTGGTTAGTAATGAGCACAAGGTTCACTAGTAATAATATGTAACCATGGTAATAAGATAACACAAGCTGATGGCAGGCTGATTTACTGATAAGATTTATACCCTGTTATATTACCCAATGCAATTAAGAAATACTTGGAAAATTACCATTAGAATAGATTAAAATAAAATGTCAAAGGTGTAGTGACAGCTGTGGGTGTTAAGCACAGTCCCCAAGTGGACATGTCACTGCGTATTCGATGGGCTGTGTTTCCAGGGGCAAGGAAAGGGCTTGCTTTCATTTTACAAACAGGGAATTGTCGTGTTCCTCAATTTTTGCAATTTCCTGCACTCATTTTAGTGTGACAGGTCAGAAATGAACCTTGGAAAAGCAACAAGTGTTAGCTGGCCTCATTTAATCTAAACTGAATTGGATGATCAGCTGAGGGGGCAGAGGGAAAGACAAATGTATGAGTTGGGATATAGGGGTTTGCTCCCAGTGGGAAGGAAATAAATGATGAGACAGGGGTCAGAAACTCTTATCCCTTGGCTGAGTGTTTGGGATTCACTGTCCATCGTGCCAGCCACTACTTTCTCAAAGCTCCTTTTTACATCTCCAGAGACAGCCACTTGCTCTTCCTTGTCTTGTAAACTCAGTGGGGCAGAGACCCTCTCTTCATTCCCTGTACATGAAATGTGAAGGAGCACAGCCTTTCTACCACTTAATAACATAACCATGAGAGATGAGCCAGGATAATCATAAGAGATGAGCCATTTCATAACCCCCTCTGTACCAGACAGAATTGCATCTCTCACAACATCCTAGCAACAGAGCTCCTCAGTCATCAGCTCTTCTTCTTCCTTGCAGATAACTCACTGCCTCACTCCTTGCTGTTTCTGTGTTTGAGTTTAGGATGGGGAATCTGGGATTATTTGTTTGTGGAGAATTTCAGCTCATTACCCCAGTGAAGGAATAGCTGCTTCACAAAGGAGTATAAGAGCAAGTGCTTCAGCTGTTGCCCTAAGCCAGGAGAGAAATGGAAGACAATTTTGGACTCAGGCTTATTTTTTTTTTTCATGTGAGAGTCCTATTACTCAGCCCTTGCTAAGAGTTTTGAGATGTTTGGTTTGCTGAGATAGAGGCCTCCAAAGGTTGTCCAGTCAGAGCTGATATGGGGACTGGGGCCTCTCTCTTATTTCAGACTGGTTTTTTATTTGGATGATCAACTGTGGTGTGAATGAGAGGGGAAAAACCAGCATTGTTCTTTCTATGCCTAAAATACCTGTTTTATTCAAGAATGATATCTACTAAAGGCCTCTTTCCTCCATCTTCTCACCTTACTGTTCTCTTCTGTCTCTGTCTTTCATCCATATTCCACTCCCTGTTGCTGGACTTTTTCTCTTGCTGTTTATGGGCTCTTTATTTTGTTGCTTCCCTGAATAAATTAAACAGTCTATATTTTTTGCTCATTCTCTTTGCTCTTGCTACTGCTTTCCCACCCTGCCTTTCCAGGCTCTCCCTCCCCTTGCCTCCATGACCTACACTCTGCTGAGCTGCATCCTGGCTCTCAAATAGCCACTCTGGCCCTCCCCTCACTTGTTTTGTCTTAGATCACACCTTATTTTCCTTCTATTATTCACATAAATTGACATTTCTTGCTGACTGCTCACTCACACATCTCCTCCTCCCATGCTGTCCAGCCTGCTCATTCCCACTGCTTCTTTGGCACCTTATTCCTTCATCTGTGGGGAGAAACCTGGGTCTCTCTGCCTCAGATCCTCCTTCCCTTCCTCTTTGCTGACCCTATCACAGGTTCAGTCGAATCTGAGCTCTCCTCTCCTTGTGATGTAGGGAGTTGACCATTCTGGCAGGTTTTGTGTTTCTTTTCCCTTCCTGGAACTGATGCATTGTGAGGGATGAACACAGAAATGCCAGCAGGGAGTCCAGGAGACAAACAGCACCTTATACTCTTCAGAGTGGAAGAGGTGACTCGGGAGGGAGGAATCAGAGTGAAATCTACCAAGTGATAGGTGGCAAAAGAAATAAAACTGAACATTAAGACGGATTTTATTTAGCTGTAATTTGTTTTGGAAGCAGTACCTACATTGCACAGTGCACAACAGCTCAGAAAGAGCTGAAATAGCTTTGCATAAATATTGCATGAAGCTTTGTGTACAAATGCATACAAGGCACAGAGCTATATGCAAAACCTGGCTGAAAAGGGTGAAGAAAAATGAGGAAGCCTCTGCTTCTGGTACCCCTTTGGGAAGGTAACTCTGCATTACAATACAGCCTTCAGCATAAACATGCTCAGAGATGCTGTGAGCCAAACTCCACACAGGAGGGAAAGCTGTGGAGGCGAATTTTGGGTCAGCAGGGGCGGCCTAAAGGCTGTGGGGCAGGGGCTGAATCTACTTCTGGGCCTGTTACAGGCCAGATACATAAAATGAGTAGAGAGACTGTGGTCCAGTATGGGATTTGGTTTTTATTTCCAGTTTTGCTTGGCAACCTCGAGCAAACCTTTGCCCTTGGGGCAGCCCTTGTCCTTTCAGTGTTTGTTAGTTTGCCCTGTGGCTCCAATTTCATGGGCTCTTGAATCTGTTGCTCCCCAAAGAAGTGACCTTGCCTTCTCTGGCTGCTTATTACTTGTGCTGCCTCACTTCCCCTCCCTTTTGTTGGCACATCAGGAGTCAGGAGAGCAAAGCAGGTGTGGATTTACCAAGCAGCAGAGCTGCACTGAGGACCTGCATCCACACTGCATGGATTTCAAGGGCATTACTCTGGGCTAGTTGTATTATCACCCTGCAGGCTGAATGTCCATTAATGAACATCCACTGGTGGTTAGAGTGCTTTAGGTGTGCTCCCTTCGTCTGCTTTTGGTTCACCCCAAATCAGCTCAGTTAATTTGCTCTCAAATCCCCCTGTGATGCAAATCACAGCTGGAATGATCTGGAGAGACCCTTCAAAAAGTCACTCCCAATCCAAACTCAAAGATGACCAGCTGTGCTGACACAATTGTGAGGTGAAGCAGCTCTGGGAAGAGATCGAAAGTGAAAAGAAACTAAGTTGGCTTCAACTTCAACCATCCTCTGAGCATGTGCTCTCACCTACACCTGGGCCAGCATTTGGGAGGGACCAAGGCATGGTTATAAGCTGCAAGGGAAAAGGGATCTCCTCTTCTGAAAGCACTTTACGTTTGTTTAAGGAGATGGTGAAATGAGGATCTTTGTCACCTGTAGGCTCTCAGGACAAGGACCAACACCTACAGCAGGTAAAGTAGGTGTACGACACACCACGGTGTATTGTGTGCTGCAAACAGCATGGGAGTGAGGAGACAAATTTCACCTGAGACCTGTCAGTACCACAAACACTCCCAGTCTTCTGAGGAACAGAGGGATGGAGCACTTCATGATGCTCATAATGCCTGTGAGAGCTGCTGTACGGTGGGCTCACACCTTCCTAAACAAACCTCATATTGTGAAGGGCTCCTTCAATGCCTGTTTCTTCCTCTTCCATTTTCCCCTCTCAGCACATGTCTGCAACTCAATTTTTGCTCTATTTTGATACTGGCATTTTTCTGTGTTGTCTTTTTTTTTTTTCCTTCGGCATCTGCATTCCACCCCCCTGCCTCCTTCCACCACATGCCCATTGAAAACCTAATTGCAGATCCCTTGCTGCAATTAGTCTGCGTGCTGCTATGAAGTTCACTTCATTATGGGGGTTTTTTTTGGCTACTTGACTCAAATGGGGTTTGAAGCAACACCTCACCAGTGCTTTGATCCTGGTGCCTATGCTGTGCTCAGCACCCTGGTGCAAGGACTGCCGTGTTCTCCTCTATTTTCCACTTTTCCCTGCCCTCTCCTTACATCTTCACTTCTTCATGTCAGTATTTTTTCCCCCCAGATGCATCATTTATGCCGTTATGGATCTCTACGTCTATATAGGCAGCATTTGGTTTTAAACTGACAGAGGACAGGTTTACATTATATTAGGAATAAATTCTTGATGGTGAGGGTGGGCAGGCCCTGGCACAGGCTGCCCAGAGAAGCTGTGACTACCCCATCCCTGGAAGTGTTCCAGGCCAGGCTGGACAGGGCTTGGAGCAACCTGGTCTAGTGGAAAGTGTCCCTGCCCATGGCAGGGGTTGGAACTGGATGGCCTTTAAGGTCCCTTCCAACCCAAATCATTCTGTGATTCTACAATCCTAATTCCACCCTGACTCTACGATGCCCTGTAACCACGCCGTGCAGGAGTTTTTGGGAAGCTCCTCGGCTTGCACCCCCGGCGTACCCCACTTTCCCGCACCCCTCCGCGGCCAGCGGACCACGGAGGTGAGACGAGCAAAAAGAAGAAGCAGAAGGAGGAGGTGGAGG
>WBMV01001098.1:99018-195075 GCA_013396655.1 Campylorhamphus procurvoides | reverse complement strand
TGCGGGAGGGCAGCGCCGCGGGATGCGGGAAGAGAGCGCCGGGGGATGCGGGAGGAGGGAAGCGCCGGGGGATGCGCACCCCGTCGGTCCCCGCGTGTCGGTGTGACCCCCGGGTGCTGCCGACGGAGGGGCGAGGAAAGAGCCGGGGAGCCCCTCGGGGGGCGCCCCCGCCCCGCTGTCACCCCGGCAGGTGAGGTGACAGCTCGGGGGTGGACGGGTCTGCCGGTGGCCGGAGGGTTCCCTTCGGTTCCCGGAGCCAGGGTGGCGGTCCCACTTCCATTCAAGGCAAGAGAGGCGCCGCCGTTGCCATGAATGGAAGTTGGGAGCCGGATCCCGGTCCCAGCCCCGGCCGGGGGCAGCGAGCGCTCGGGCAGCGCCGGGATGGGGCGCGTAAAGAAGGGATGCTTTTGTTGGAGGACGCGCTTGGGAGCGGGTGTGGGAAGAGAAGGAGGGCGGCATGAAGCGGCAGATCATTTTTCAATGAAAATAGCGTACAGCTGTGCCTGGCGCTCTTTGTGCGCGGCTCAGCATTTGCTTTCACCCAGGGAGAAGTTGGATTGCGTGATTTATTCCTCCGATTTCTTCTTTTCCCCACCCTGCCGTTTTCCGCCCACTCCCTTGTTTTAATTTTTTCTTATTAGCCTTTTTGTTCAGTTAATTTAGGATTATTTCTTTACAGTATAAAAATACACGATTTTTCTGCCGAGGAGGGGCTGGCTGCCGGCCGAGAGCCATAGTGAAGGACCGGGGAATCATTTCTTAAAAGGAAAGAAAAAAAAAAAAAAGACCAAAAAACCCGAGGACTTGTGGTAGCACTTTAATTTGTGCACTTGACATTGCAGATTGGAAGCAGATGCGGTGCTGGCTGGGGGAGGGGGCGCTGGTGGCAGTAGGTGGCGCAGCGAAGTCACCCCTTGAACCCATCACCTTCTCCAGCCTGGCTGCCAGCCAGCCCCAGCTCCCACAGAAATGTGGGAGAAGACCTGGGATTGCCCCTTGGTTGTCCAAGGACGGTCTTAAATGCCAGCATATCTTCAGGCAGCCTCTCCAGTGCTTTTTGCATTTGCCCTCCCTTTGCCCAAGGCCGGGTTGGATGGGGCTCAGAGCAACCTGGTCTAGTGAAAGCTGTCCCTGCCCATGGCAGAGGGTTGGAATGAGATGATCTTTAAGGTGCCTTCCAGCCCAAACCATCCTGTGATTCTGATTCTGACTGGCCCACCTCAGGGGAAAGGTTGTCCTGGATTTAATGGGTTCAGAACTAGTCTAGCTCTGAGCATCAAAACTCTTTGCGATGAGTGTGTCAGAGCACCCCCTGTGTGCTGATCAAATGATGCACTCAAAGAAACCAAAACAGATGAACCTTCCTCCTGCCTCTTCCACTTTCCCCAAAGCCAGAGCAATTAAAGGGTATGAGGCTGAACAGATGATGGATAAGCAACATTATAATACACAGGGGGAAACTGATTGTGTTGACCGCGGGTTAATGAGTGCCTTGCAAAATCATTTCTTATTGCCTATTTTATGCCATCAAATTACCTTCATAAATAGCCTAAAAATTCATCTCGCAGCAATTTTACACAATTATAATGGGAGAAGAGGAAGAATTGCTCTTCCTTCCTGCTGCACTGCAAAACTAATAAAAGGGCTGTGATCCCAGCCCTGGGAATCTCGCTCTCTGTATGGCAGACTATAAGCTCATAATGTGCAGCAGAACAAGGCGGTTCCCACACTACAGGCACTTGTTGGCAGAGCTCTTTCGTCCCATTGTGTGAACAGATGTGGTCTTTGAGTAACACCACTGTGGTGCTGAACGTGCCCTGTTAGGCTGGCACAGCTGTCCAGCCCGTTTCACGAGCACAGGTCTGCTTTGACCCCACCACACAATACAGCTTTGTTGTTACAGCTGTGGTCAGCACAGTGTGTTGGTCTTACTAAATCGTGGAGTGTGTTCCCTATGCAGAACTGGCTGCAAGAGGCTGGAATGAAGTGCCTTCATAATTCTTCATTCAAATATTTATCCAGAGTGTCCATCTAAAATTTCAAGGCTTTGCTCAGTTCTTTTATTAAAAATACATTGACAAGGTGTTCCCACAATGCTCAGATGGAGGAGTATGTTTGTCTCTGGAACCCCTTCTGAAGGAGCTGATGTTTTTTGTCTTCTTGTTTTCCAGAACTGCTTGAGGAGGAGGGATGCTGGCTTATTAAATCAGTTACAAGAGCTGGATAAGCAAATAAGTGATCTCCGCCTGGACGTGGAAAAAACAACAGATGAACACCTTGAGACAGACAGTCGTCCAAGTTCAGGTGAGGGCAGCACTCAGCAAAGTGGAGCCTCCCCTGGCACCTGGAACTGAACTGGCTGTAGTTTTTAATGCTGGAGCTTTCAGTTCTCCAACAGTAAATATCTACATCATGTTCACACCCTGATCATTGGTTCCTGAGAACAGAGTTCATCTACCCCTGGAAAGACTGCTGTTCGTAGGCAACATATTGAGAGGGGCATTTCAAACTTAATTAGATCTTAATTAGATGTTTGGGGCATTTTTTTTTTGAAGGTCACCCACAAATTAGTTCAAGAAGTTCTAATTGTCCTGCATATTAGGAAGGAGACTGCAGGAAAAAATGGTGAAAGGAAGCACCACCAGCAGGAGGAAGGTGTCAAAACTGATCTTACAGCCAGAAGGGAGCATAGGATAAAACAATTTGATCCCCTGTATATTGAATTTCATCTCATTCTAACTGTGTTGAAGGCACTAAGTGGTATTTAACTATGGGGAGCTTTTCCTAGAGTCATCTAGGCTGGTTCTAAAATTGTAAAAAGTGGAGAATCCACCAATTTTCAATTGGTAAAACCATTGCTAATTTCCAATCCAAATTTGACTTGTTCCAGCACTGATTTTTTATATCCTTTTCTCCCCTAAAGAAAGGTCTTTTCTAATGCATATATATGCTATGCAGTATAATTCCTGGCTTTTTTTTTTGATGATGAGCTAAACAGGTCAAGTTCATGAAGTCATTCATTTAAAGGCATTTTTCCAAGCTCCTAAATAGCTTGATGGCCTCTTTCCAATTTTTTAGCTTTGTTTTAAGCATGCTAGATTCAAGAACTGGGCTCACCATTCCAGTGTCTTTCTTACCAGTGCTGCAGGACTGCTGAAGTCATTTCCCTGCTGCTGTTCATTAGTCTCTTTGTACATCCAACAATCTCATTAGCTTTTTTTTTTTTTTGCCATATCATTAAGCTTGATTGAACTGCTTTCCATGCTGACTAAGCCCTTTCCAGGATTATTGTTTTCCAGGATGCATCCCCATTCTGTAGGCATGCCCTGCATTCCTTAATCCTAAATGTGCAATTTAAATTTTGTTTGTGGTGTGCCATTTTTTCCTGAGTAGCCCCAGTTTACCAGGAAATTAAATTTTATGTGTCTGCACTTTATTTACCATTTCTCTTCTTTCCTGTCATCCACAAAAATTGTATTTATCCCCAGAACTTTGAGGAAAATAGTGGATAGCATAGGGCCCAATGCTTTTGTAGTCAAGTTGGAGAGCCTGTCTTGGAGGTATAACAGTATTAAATGAGTGGACTATCAAACACAGCCTGGATCTTTCTTGCTAAAATCTGAAAATCCCTGTGGAGGTTAAACCCCCAACCCTTGTAAAGGTTAAAAAAATTTCTGCTGTTTTACTTTTAAGTGCTTTACTTTTAAACAGAATCCTTCTTGGCAATGAGGTTATTACTAAATTGGGGGCTGTTTTTGGGGTGACTGAATGAAATCACGTAACTAATTGCAATAGAGCAAGCCAACTCAAACATGAGCTTGACTGCCTTTCTAGGGACACAAATGGTAACTTTGTGTAGACATAACTAATATAAATCCAAACTCTTATTTTTATAGGGTTTTATGAGCTGAGTGATGGAGCTTCTGGATCGCTTTCCAATTCATCTAACTCTGTCTTCAGTGAGTGTTTATCCAGTTGCCATTCTAGCACTTGCTTTTGCAGCCCTTTGGAGGCAACACTGAATATCTCAGATGGACGCCCTAAATCTGCAGGTATAGTAAAAGCAGGTCGAATACATCATACTCCAGGAGGTGGCTTTGGCTTTGGAAATACTGCCTCAGGAGTACCTGGGTTGGATTAACCCTTCTCCCTTTCATGTGACGTCTTATGCTCTGAAAAGATTCCAGTGCCTCTCACGTACATGGGTCACGAGGCAGGACTGTTTGCCCTCCACTGGTCCAGCCTTACGTGTGAATGTGTCACTCCAAACACATGAAAATAACATGTGAAGAAACAACAGCTGCTCTACCCAGCAGAGGGCAGTGGTACCTGTACACAGAGACACATCAGTCAGCTGATTTCTCATGGTTTCCTTTAGAAAAGCATTTTTAGTAAATAGGAATAATTAAAGATACCTCATAGCCACATCCTCATTAATGTCACAGAGTAAGGAGGTAGGTAGAGATTTTAAGGGGTCAGGGTGCATGTCAGTCTGTTTGTGGCTGTCATTTTTGTCAGTTTTGATTGTCCTCAGTCCCCAGGTGACTGTGATGAGGTGTGTCCTGCATTTATAAAGTACAGACAAATGGACATTATGAACAGGGAAGGTATATTTTGTCTCTTTGTCAGAGAGGACACTGGGCTAAAGTGCAAGTCTTGATGTGTGGGATGGTTCAATAGGAAGACCTCCTCTATCTGTTGTCCAGAAAGGGCACTTCAGTAGGACTTTTGTCCTTTGTTTTATGAATTCCTGGTTGTAGACATACTCATTCAAAAGCCTTAACTCATTCTGGGTTGTGGAGGATGCTTCCAACCACAGTATTTCTAATTTCCACTCTGCTCTTTAAGGTTAACTCACAGTGATTTGTTGTGAATCAAGGACAGAATAATTCATGCTCTTCTAATTCTGAAGTGGGAAAATACAGTTTTGGATACGTTCATTCTGAGATGCTGACCAGTCCTCTGAGTTATCCTTTGAGCAGCTTGAGATAATCTAATGCTCCCTGTTGTAAGGTGTGTGTGATCTTCATGGACCATCCAGAAAGAGCAAAACACACACAAGGAATTCCAGCTGCTTGCATTGCTGGTTTTTTATGTTTGTATCCTGAAAAACTGAACCTCTTGTTATTCATGCTGTCTCACATTTAGAGATGAAATTTCTCAAACTGGCATTTTTCTAAGTCTTTTTGTCAGCATTTCCTGAATCCAACAGAATTTAGGAAAGGTGGGAAATCTCTGAGGAACTTCACGCTCCTAACTTCCCTGTTCTTCCCCTCCTGCTCATGCAGGAACATCATCTCTAACAGCTAATTTCACCACTGCCTGTGAGACCTCTTTGAAATAAGCCTTAGATGAGTGATGAGCACTGAGCATTCAAATTTGAGTACCCTGGCTGAAGTTCTCAGCCCAAGGGTAGAAAACAGGACTGGCAGAGATTGAGAGGGATCATTTAGATTGTACCCCTACCCAAGCAGACAAGGGCAACTTCTTAAGCTTAAGAAAATAATAATCTTAGGTGCTTGGGTTGAAGCCCTGTTCTTAAGGTCTCTTACCTCCCTGGTAAGCACCTTAGCCATTAAATCTGACTCATGCATCCTGAAACGCACTGGATTTCTCTTGCAGAACTCTCTTTGCAGAGCCAAGGCTAGGATGTCAGCTGGATTGACCTGCACTCCTTGTACTTGTGTGAAAAGATGAGCCTGTTTCCCAGTCGTTAACCCTTTATAATCTAAAAGGAGCATCTGTTATTATTATAATTATTATGATAGTAATGATGATAATAACAATGATAATAAAATTAAGTCTGGATTTTTTCCTGACCTAAGATATGCTTGGAAGAATCTGGAAGTGAAATTTGTCAGTAAGTTAGAAGAATTCATCATTCTCATGTCTATATTTTTAATGTTTCTCTTTGGTTTTAGCAAAGTAAAATACAAAATTCACACGTGCTGAGGCATGTAGTGAGTTTTACAGGTGACTGTATAACATATAAGAGACCTTTGCAGACTTCTGTGTGGCTTGAAAGTAAAATAAGAACCTGGGCAAAGGTATGAAACCAAAGTAAATGCTCTCATTAGGGCTGTAATTTTTATTGTTTTAACCATGTGGTCATAGGGGGGTAAATCCTACAGAGATGCAGTTGCAAAGAGACCCACAGAAGAATAGTGCTGCTTTTATATCGCTTGAATGGCATATCCTTGGTTGCAAAATTGCTGCTGCTGTAGTTAAAAAAACCCATTGTGTGCGTAGATGGGACCGGCGTCCTTGACAGCACATTAAAAGCGTAGCAGAACTGTCCCTGGCAGGCTCTCTAAACTCTTCTAAAATGCCTTTCAGATCTCATAGGCTGGATGGACTATAATAAGGAAGGCCAGCATGAGGACCAGACCGCAGGCTCTGTCTGTCGCTCTTTGTCCACACCGCACTCAAATTCCCTCGATGTCGTTGCAGATGTTCACCCCAAGTACCAGTGCGATCTGGTGTCTAAAAACGGGAACGACATCTACCGGTACCCCAGCCCGCTCCACGCTGTGGCCGTGCAGAGCCCCATGTTCCTTCTCCCCGTGACCGAGAACCCCCAGCGGGAAGAGGAGCGGCTCGGTTGCGACATTAGCGACGTTTGCACCCCGTCGGAAACGGACTCGGGGCAGCCCGCCAACACCTTCCCCCCGCAGAGCTCCTGGGCGGCGCCCTGCCCTTCCACCAGCAAGAGGATAGACAGCTACATCCTCAGCCTGGTCCAGAAAAAGACTCACGCGGTAAGGACTAACAAACCCCGGACGAGCCTCAACGCCGACCCCACTAAGGGGATCCTGAGGCACGGCAGCATGTGTGTCAGGCAGCCGGCAGCGATGGTGGCTCATGGCAATGTGGTCAACCTGAAGAGCTCCAAGCAGGTGTGTTTGCCTCCTGGCGGGACCCCCTCTCTGGACCACACGGCGCCCTCCCCGTTGAAGCAGAGGCAGAGGGAGCCGGCTGGTGAGCAGCTGGAAGGTAGGAAGGCACCTCTGCCAGCCAGTTTTCCACCCGGCACAACAACAGAACTTCAGAGCAAGCACCTGGCACGGGGCACCAAAGCGGCACCGCCGGAGCTCGGCCGCAATGTGGTGGCCGCAGCAGGGGATGTCCCCAAGGAGAATGGCCAGCTCTTTGCTGCGTCCCCCAAAGAGAGCCCAGGGAAGCCCGTGGTGCTGCAGCCGGAGAGCAGGGTCAGCCAGCCCCCCAAAAAGATCCTGCTGAAGAGCAGCCTGCAGGCAGCTCGCTCCTCGTCGCCGGCTGTCGAGGAGAGACCAGCTCTGGATTTCAAAAGCGAGGGCTCTTCCTCCCAGAGCCTGGATGACGGGCTGCTGGTGAATGCCCAGTACATCCCAGCCCAGCAGCAGAGCATGAAGCTTCACAAAGGCACCCGAAACGTCAAGATCTTGAAAAGCTCTGCGTTGAAACACAGGTCCCACCTTGCCAGCGGGCTGGAGAACAGCTCGCAGACCCTGCGGGAGAAAACCAAGCCGGCTGGCAAGAAGTGCCGCTTTCCCGAGGAGTTGGATACAAATAAGAAACTGAAAAAGCCATCGTCCCGGGGCAAGAGGGGCAGTGGTTTGCCGCTGGAACCGGGGCCCCCCAGCCGGCAGGGTGGTGGCCTGCACAGATCCGCCCTGCGGTCCCACGGGCACGGCCGGGAGGTCGTGGTGGCCAAGCCCAAACACAAGCGTGCCGACTACCGGCGGTGGAAGTCGTCGGCGGAGATCTCCTACGAGGAGGCGCTGCGGAGGGCCAGGAGGAACCGGAGGGAGGGCGTGGGGGTCTACCCGCAGGTGCCCCTGCCCTACGTGAGCCCCTACGCCTACGTGGCCAGCGACTCGGAGTACTCGGCTGAGTGCGAGTCCTTGTTCCACTCCACCGTGGTGGACACGAGCGAGGACGAGCAGAGCAACTACACGACGAACTGCTTTGGAGACAGCGAGTCAAGCCTGAGCGAGGTGGAGTTCGTAGGGGAGAGCACGACCACCAGCGACTCTGATGAGAGTGGGGGCCTGATCTGGTCCCAGTTTGTCCAGACGCTCCCCATCCAGACAGTCACGGCGCCGGAGCTGCACGAAAACGCAGCAAAGGCCTTTGTCAAAATCAAAGCCTCCCATAACCTCAAGAAGAAGATCCTCCGCTTTCGGTCAGGCTCCCTGAAGCTCATGACGACCGTCTAGTGAGGTGACTTGGTGGAATGTATCTGCTTCTGCTTTCGGAAGCAAGGTGCTTGGTTTTTTTGTACATATTTCCACAGATTTTTTTTTTTTTTATATACAAATATTTAAAACTTAAGGTAAATTATGTCACTTGTCTTCAGAACTTGGGTGGATACTAGTGCCTTTTACGTGGAAATAAAAGACCATTATAAAAAAAATCCCCAACACAACACTGCCGTTTCAGTGGTGAACAGCCTCCAGCGCGTGGTGTCAGAAGGCTTTGAGACAAAGGCTAATGTTTCTGGGAATGGATCTCCCTTGCCTGGTTTTTCCAGGTCTGGGTCTTATACAAGATATCGACAGCTTAAGGTCATAAGTTTTTAGGGAATAAGGGGGAGGGAGTGTGGGTGGTCTTCATGTTTTCGCTTGTCTCTTTCTGCTGCTGCTGTTGCCACATCTTGAACTTCTTCCTCCTGGTACTCTGGCCTGTTTCTTTTTTCTTTTCTTGTTGATTCTCTTCTTGAAATGCACCCCTGTCCTCCCCCAGCCTTCCCCCACCAGCAAAGGGCTCCTGTTCAATCTGTCTCTGAGATTAAGTCGCCTTCTCTGGAGTGCACTCTGCTCCGACCTCCTGGGAGTCCCACTGTGGACGGCGGTGGTGTCCAGAGCAAACTGCTGGGGCAGCTGACCAAGGCTTAGTAACTTCATTATATTGTGTAAAACTGCTTTTGAAAAGAAAAAAAAATCCCATATGCATGTCACGTGCATGAGTATCAGTAGTTTTAATATTCCTGTTGATGTCCAATTTACTGTACATCATCAATGGCTGTTTTTATATATATATATATCATTGTGTAAATTAATATAACACATCATATGCTGTAATAAACAGTCTGTTTTAATACTTTTTAAAGTTTGTTACGTTGGTGCAGACCCAGTCAATGGCTTTATATTGACATTGTCACCACTTAGATGTGTCTGATGTTGAGGTTCCCTGCATTTAGCCTTGCAGGAAAGGGAGCAAGTTTAAGGTGTTGCTGTGGATGTGACATGTGCTGTGAGGGAATTGGATTGTCATGGCTGCTCTTGTTCTTCCCCTAACTTGCATTTTTCCAAGGTGGGATTTGGGAGCTCAGAGGCATCCTCAGGTTGTTGCTGGTGGGCAGCTCACATTGCGGAGCAGATGGAAGTGTAACATTAATCCTCCTCACTGTCTGAGTGCTCCCAGACTTTGGTTGGTGTGACACAGGGGGCAGATGGTTGGTTTCTGTAACCAAATCGATCCACGTAATGCAACAGGTGTCCCTCTGAAACCTCCAGTAAATGAATCCCCAAGAGCTGTGTGCTTCGGGAGCTGGACTGGGTGCAGGAGAGCACAGGTCTGTGGTGACCTCTTTAGCTATCACAGCTGGCTCTGTCACAGCCTTGGCAAGATCATGGAAAGAAGTGACAATTGTGTCACCCACCGGACTCTGTCTCAATTTCATTCTTCCCATAGGACTGGAGGTGAGTCCACCAGCAAAGGAGAAGGGAGCTATCCATAGGCAGCACTGCTTCCCTTCGCAACAGCACCTTTGCCTGGTGGGAAGGCTGGAGGCTTTTGGCAGGTTGAGCTGCTTTCTGCACGTTCATCTTCTGCTTTTGCATCTCTGAAGTGGTGGACATACAACTGGCGTGGATGCTGTGGCTGGTAGGGGTTTCAGGGATATGTGTGCAGCCTCTCTGTGGTTCCTCTGTGTCCTTCCTGCTGTCATCCACCTGAAAGGCAGAGCAGCTTTTTTAATCAGGTTTCCTTGCGTTGCAAATGTGGGAAGGAGAGATCCACCCAGAATTAAACATCTCTGGGAGCAGCTCCTAAGACAGTGAGACCTCTTTTTCCAAGGGGCAGATTTTATTTTTCAGTTTGCAGTGTAGTAAAGCCCTACCTATAAAATGTCTCATTTTTGGTTGTTTTTTTTTGTTTTTTTTTTTTTTTTTAAAGTAGAGGGATATCAGTTTCTGTAAGGGTTTTAAAGTACATCACAAGCCTGTGGATTCAGTGACCCAGAAAGTCCTTGCACTTCCATGATACAGGAAAAGCTGTAACTGTCCTTATCTGCTCATAACTCTCCCATTGCTTTAAACATGGAAGGGCAGCTTGTATATATATCTATATATGTATGTATGTATAAAAAATTTATATGTTAGTATTAAATAATTCATTCTGAAATTGCTGGACAATGGCTGCCACCAGAGAGAGGGGAGAGAAGTAATGTTTGTTGGTATATATGGCATTATAAGACTAAGCAGCAGCTTAATGTACCCCCATTAATAACTGATGGGTGTTATATCAAAGGGAATGTCTTTTGAATATCTCTTAATCATGCCACATAATCTCTCTTTGAGTGAGAAAAACATGTGCAAATCCCTGTAAATCTCCTCAAAGTTGCAGCAGAGTAGCGGAGAGGATCCTCAGACGTGCATTCCATCTTTCTGGCTGTAAAGGAGCCACTGGTGGAAAGACAAAGCAACCAGTGGCTTTGGGATGATGAGGTTTTAATTGCAGTGCTACAACAGATTGCCTTGTAGCAGGTGAGGGAGGCTGGCTTTCAAAAGTGAGCTGCTGAATGGTTTCTTTTCAGATAATTGAGTAAAAAAAAATTAAATAACCGCCTAAATATCACTAAGACTGTATCAGCTGCAGCCACTGTATTCTACAGTTCTCCTGCTGAATAGCTTAATACCAGACTGGGAAATGGGCTGATGGTATCTCTGTCTTAATTGCATCTGAGTCTTTTCTATTTGGAGAAGGAATTTTCCTTTTCTTATATTTAGGTAAGCAACCAGAATCCTTTAAACAGGCCTGGTTTTTTCTATCTACACCCAACCCCCTCCATATTTCTTTTTTATGAACAGATCTTAACAGTGCTGGAAAAGCACTTGGTATGGTCCCAATGCACAACACACATTCTCGTCTCTGGTTCTGATTTAGGAAACACATCTGAGTTAGTAAGTTTTTGCAATGTTAGGCTGAAAAACATCTGCTGATCTTGGAGACCAGTTGAATATCTGGCGCTTCTTTAAGCTACCTGGCTTTCCAGCTTCACAGCTTGGAGTCCTTGCCAGTGTATTTTTCATAATGTTCACATTTTAATCATCCCCAAGTGTTTATGGTTGTCTTTGGAAGTCTGAAGCAGGAACATTTTGTTGCACTGGGACCTATTTTGAGGTGGTGGGGAGGTTTGGGATTAGAAATCCCTGTGCTCTGTATGTAACTGAGTGCAGGAAAGTACAGCAGTACAAAGGGACACGAGCAGACCCCTTTAGCTGGATTCCTGGTGGTTCAGGTGACACGGTGTTTCTGCACACCTGGAGAACCATCATCCCACTGCGGGAATGGACATCACACACTCCAAGGGGATGAGTGTCTCGCTGAGCTGTCTGCCCTCCAGCAGGCTTTTTGGGTCTCTCTTCTGCTCCCCGACCACAGCCACCAGCTGTGGGTCAGCAAATAAAGACTCAAGCAGTGTCTGGTGTGTGCGGGGTCAGGGAGAGGCCCTGGCATTGTGCCGAGACATCCCAACTGCGTGGGGCCCCTGCTGTGGACCTCGTGCTTGTCGGGAGAAATCTGCTGTGCCTGTGCTGCAAGGGCTCAGACAGCTGGCTCTGAAGGAAGGGGGGAATGGAGAGTCCCATAAATAGAGTGGGCTGGTCCTGCTTCTGCTGTGCTTCTAAGAGAGGCTGCAAGAAGAGGTGTTTCAGCCTGACACCTGGCTTAGGAAATCGGACTGGACTAAACAGGGTCCTCTGAGGGACTCTGTCTCATTTCTCCCAGAACCCTTTAAAATATCACTATCAGCACTGCCAGTTGCTGAGGTGCTTAAACCATCTGACCAAGCCCTGCAAGAAATGGGGATAAGTGATGAGTTTCAGTCCCTCAAGGTCTGTTTTTGGCCTTCCATAGCACAGCCCTCTGCAGCTTTCCCTGTCCTGTGGCTTTGGAGGGATTCTGCCCATCCCTTACAAGTTTCCTAGGGGTTTTTTATGGCTTAGGTTTCATGCCGGGTAAGGGCTGAAAACAGATTCTCCTGTGCCTTCAGTAATCCCAAATCTGTTTGTTGGCTCAGAGGAAGGTCAGGCGGCAGCTCAAGTGCTGCTCCTGAGGTGACAGCCAGCAAAGCCATCCCTCAGGGACCTGCATCCCTTTCTGTCCCAAAGGGCAGTGAGGGCTTGGATTGGCTGTGGTCACCACTTGGCAGATCATTCACCACAATGGGCATGTCTCTCCCCCGGCATGTGATTTTTCTCACAGGAGGGGACAAGACGTGAACATTTCTGAGGAAGCAGAAACAGCTAAATACATTTTTAACAGCTAACTTCAGAGTCTAGTATGTACTTTTGGAGTAGCCAACAAAAATACATACGGCTGAGCTGCTAGTACAAAAAATGGGGCCAGTCTCAGCTCTTTGCAATGTCCTGTGCACACTCAGAGAGGACACAGAGACCACAAACCAATGGAGGCAACTCCCCAGACCCAGCTGTGTCTGTCACACTTGCTTTTCTCCTTGAATTTCTCTGAACCTCCAAGGAATTGCGTGAGGCTCTTTGCATGGCATGGTGTTTCTTTTTCTAACTAAACATTATAGATGGAGAACCGTGGTGAGAAACAATTGGTGCTGGAGTGTGTCCAGAGAAGGGCAATGGAGGATGAAAGAACTAGAGCAGAAGTCTTACAAGAAATGGCTGGGGGATCTGGGGGGACTTACTCAGGAAAAAAGGAGGCTTGAGGGGGGACCTTGTTGCTCTCTACAACTCCCTGACAGGAGAGAGGAGCCAGGTGGGATTCGTGCTCTTCTCCCAAGTAACAAGCGATGGGACAAGAGGAAACAGCTTCAAGTTGTGCCAGGGGAGGTTTAGATTGGAGCTTAGGAGGAAATTCTTCACTGAAAGGATGTTGGAACTGGCTGCCCTGGGAGGTGATGGGGTCACCATCCCTGGGAGTGTTCAAAAAATGTGTGGATGTGGCACTTGAGGACTTGCTTTAGTGGTGAACACCATGGTGCTGGGTTAACAGTTGGACTCGATGATCTTAGAGGTCTTTTCCATCCTTAACTATTCCATGATTCTACAAGTGACTTTAGAGGTTAAAAATTCTCACAACGTTTGAATGAGGGCAGAGATGGAAACCAGTGGGGGTTCCATTTAAAATGAATACTAGAAAGTGCTTTTTTACACAGCAGGGAATTTGCTGTGACAGGAAATAGTGAGACAGATGTAATATCAGCATGTTCGAAGGGGTTAGAGAAGGTAGGGATGGAGGTGCTCCACATCCCCAGTCAATGATTGTGGATGCCAGGAAGGTCGTGAGGTGAACAGATTGCAAATAGTGGCCAGGCTTGTGTGCTCCCCCGGGGGATTGTCTTTCCCTCTTACTGAAGTACCATTAGCTGGAAGAGATGCACCATCCTGTCAATCCTGCAGACCATTCCCTTTGTTCCTAAGACCTTGGAGCAGCTGATGGGAATTGTCTATGCAACGGAATTTCCTCACTCTTTGTTAGTCTTTTGCCCTCCCAAGTGCTGCTGAAGATGAGTTTTGCATTGCTTTGCGAAGAAGTTCACTCTGCACGCTTGGCTGATGGTCACATGTGTTTATTCAGACACTATAGATGTGTTTCTGATCGCTCTTGTCCTGTGGCACAATCATTTCACCCACCCTTTCACATGGGCAGTCTGGCAGACATCATGCCCTGTCCCACAAACACCATTATGGGCACAGTCCAGAGATGTTCTTCACTTCATCCATACATTAGTTTACCATGAGAGAAACTGTTGGGCATCAATTTTACACTCTAGAGTTACTGTAGAAAAAGTGGATGACCTCCAAACCAAATGATCCATCCTGGAGACAGAGTGCCTCCATTGCTCCTTGCCTTGGGACTTTGCTGTCCTTGGAGAGTTTTTCTCTCCATCTGGCTGTGTCTCCAATGGTGCTTTGACTTGTAACAACAGAGATGTCTGGGAATGAGTCCCGTGGTCATCTTCCCTTGGTGAGTGTTGGTTTTTGGTGCACACTTGGTAGATACCTTGAGAACACTGACCCCGATGTTCCACTCCAAGAACACAGCAAATGTGTTTCTACCCGAGCAGGGATATGGGGATCTGACCCAGTGATGGCTCCCTGGAATAGCTTCCAGGCAAAAAATATTGGCAAGCTTGGTCCAAATGACGTTGGGGACCAGACTTAGTCTAGGCTGAAGTAAACACTTGAACTGTGTCTGCTGTACTTGGGGGGACCTCTCTTTGGATCTGCTCCTTTCGTGCTGAATGACTTCTAATGTAAACAGAGCCTCTCTCTCAGTTAATGGCCTTTGTTTCCATGCTGTATTTCTTTAAGATCAATAAAGTATATTAACATTAATAACTTCATTTCACTGAGCCAAGCTCTGAAAATCTGGCTTTTGTTCTTTTTAAAGGAGTTGTAAATCCTGGGAACTTGGACTTTTATGACAATACTAAAGGAAAACATTTATGATTTGGACTCTGACCTCATGATGGGGTTCATGTCATCAGTCATTGTAAGAAAATTGTTTTACCCCCCTAAAAGTGTCAAGTCTTCTGTGGTTAAGGGCAGGAAGCTGGAAAACTTGCAACCTGTTGAAAAATATATTCTCTGTGTCTCCTTGTGAGCCTCATGCCTTCAGAAATGAGATTTTCACAGGGAAAGGAGGCGTGAGGTACAGGTAGGAGAAGGACCTAATCAATCTTAATCTCTGAAGTGCTCATGCAGTAAGTGTTTAAGCACATGATTAAGCCCATTCTTACTCAGTGAAGCATTTCAGCCCATGATTTGAGTATGTCGTGGCTGGAGAGAATTCGACACGTGCTCAGGAATGCCTGAGGTCTCTAAGCTTTGCAAGTGTCTCCTGTGTGTTTGTACAAGCTGTCCCAGTGACTTCTCTTGGATAATGTTGGAAGGAACCCCCTGCTGTCCTTTAAGAGCCAGACCCTGCATAGTGAAATGATTCAAACTGTTAATCTTAGTCCATGATTTTAGTAGTAATAGCAAGGAGTGCTTTTAAATGAAGAAATGCATTTACTTGTTGTATTTGAGGACACTGAGCTAAAACCACTTTAGATATATGAGTGAATGTGCTCTGTGCTCTGTACCAATAGCAGGACTTTGTGCCTGGGAATGGCACTTGGGAAGAGGCAGAATGACCCCTTCCCTTGGATGCCCAGGGAGGGCCAGGCACAAGCACCAAATCTGTAGGGTCTGGAGCGCCACTGATTCATCTGCCTGGCTAATCTTGCTTGAATCCCAGTTTCAGGCAGTGGGATTAGCAAACCAGTGGGATCTCTGAGCTACATAAAGCCGGAGAAAAGAGCAGGGAAGTACACAGGGGATAACTTTGCCTGTCTTTGATGAAAGCTGCAGTTTGACTGAACAAGCAGTAGAGGCAAGGGAATGGTTAAAGGTTTGTCTTCTCTTCCCAGACACATTATTTACAGTGGGTTGGTTTCCTTTTGGAAGGGCCCTCTGTAAAAGGAGACGTTCCCAGCGTTTCTGCGGGTTAGACCTATATCACATTACAGTTTTCTTTCCTGGACTCTTGACTGACACGATTTCCTGACGTTGCTCTTCTCTTGGGAAGGTGAACTCAGGAAAGAGTAGGAGTTTGCTAAAAATCCAGAGTCTTGGAAAGCAGAATCACGGCGATGGCTTTTTCTTTCGAGACATAAGGTCAGTCCTTGGTGCTGCATCGTGCTCTGTATCTCCCAGTGCAGGACAATGGGCTGGGAAAGGAGTGGGAGAGGAAATCCACCAGGTTTGATAAGAGAGCAGTCTGCAAGTCCTGTTGGAGCAGCAAGGAAAGGCCACAGCACCACCACAGGAGCAGCTCCAGGCTGTGTCAGATGAGCAGGCATCCCACCCGTGGGCAGTGAGGTCAAGGGCAGTGGTGGCCACTGACCTGGGTATCCTGACCTCTGCCTCAGCTAAAACCACCTTCCTGCCTCCAGGCCACAGCAGACAGCGTGTTCATCCTGGTTAGTGTTTTCTTTACTGCCTTTTTTTTTTTTCTTCTTCATGAAATAAATTGTGGCTTGGCATTAAAGCCAAAGAGCTGAATGAAAGTGAAGTTCTGGCTTGTTTCTCCTGTCAAACACCTCTCAGTAGTGTTTTCCTTGATGGTTAGTTGCTTGGAAGGAAGAGATATGATCCTTTTCTCATCTGCAACATATCAGGTTTTTTACAGGTGTCTTCTGAGCAGTTTGTATGGAACAACAAACACATTGATGTAACACATCACTGTCTTAAACACTGCGGGACACCCTGAAACAACTCTGTGTCTGCACAATCCACAGCTACCCCGAGACGTTTTTCTGACAGGGATATCAGAATTGAGAGTTTTGGATCTGTCTGATCTCACCTGAAGCCCATCAGTGCTTGGGGTGAAGATGCTCCTGCAGGGAGAGGAGGAAGCACACTCAGAAGTGTTTATTATTGCTGTTGAATGACAAGCTCCCTTCCTTTCCCCTCCCTTTCCCTGCCACGGAGATAGGGATCTCTGCTGTGGTCCCTGCTGCTTTCTTCTTCCTGTGTTGATCTATGGTAAGCCTTGCTGCCTTTGAAGGATGGCCTTAGCCCTGAGAGAGGCTTTTATTGCTGAACCACTGACATTTGATTCAGAGCATGTGCCTTCCTCTGGACCTGCTGCAGATGCCCACCACCTCCTTGGGTGGGTTGCTTGGGCTCATGAACATGGTAATCTGGGTGTTCTGAGTCTTCCTTCCCTCCCTCATCTTTGCCACTAAACCATGATTTAACTTTCATCCTCTGTCCTGCTGACTCTCATCTGAAGTCTTCTGGCTGTGGGGCTGCCCCTCATGACTTCAGAGCACAGCACTTATGTCCTTGGCCTAAGTAAAATCTATGGATGCTCTAAAAAATATGAAATAAACAATTCATTCCATATTAAAAAAAAAGAAGGCAAGTAGAGGACTAGGGTTTTTTCAGTTGTGTTTCCACCCTCTATTAACTGCTCAACACAAGCATCATGATATGGACAGGAAAGAGCAAAAGTGAAAATAATAAATCAGTATCCCCACTGTGTAGCAGAGAGTCAGTGGATTTGCATGGGGGCAGGAAACAAAAGGCCCTTTGTCCTGCCAAAGGACCCTCACTGATATTGATCTAAAACCCAAAATAATTTACTGATCTACAGTTAGGAGAGATGGCAAAATGGACAAAGTGTGGCTGGTCCCTGTGCTAAAAACTGATTCCTCTGGCTGCTGGATCCACTCCAGTTCCTGTTGATTGATCCTGAGACCGTTTCCTTGGTGGTCAGGGCTGCTTTTGGAAACTGCTTCTGGTGCACTGATGAAAAGGCCAATTTTGTGAGTAAACATCCTAATAAGCAGATCTTGACAGATGGTTTGTTGCTCGAGCCCCACATAACCCTTCAGCTGGTGTCAGTGTCTCCCACAGATGTTTCCAAGGAGAACTTCCCCACGGTGTGCTTGGGAGCTCTCAGCTTTCACGGTATGTCCAGCTGCATCCCAAGGAGGAGCCTTGGTGTTTGCTTGGTACATTGCAGGTATGTCTTGGGAACAACAGACTTCTGGAAGAGTGCTTCTCATCGTACAGATAAATTTAGGCTCCCAGTGGAGCCTGCTGGTGGCTGAGCAGGGTAAGCAAAGGTGCCTGTGCACAGCAGCTGCTGTCACTGTCCCTTGGTCCATGAGCAGTGAGAAATGCCCAGTGTTGCATGAAGCAGAACAAGAAATGTCTGGTGTACTTTAAATGTCTTTCAGTCCCTTTTGTTTTGGTATTGCCTCATCTCAATCTTTCCACGATCTGTGCCTGTACTTTCTAGCACATCACAGAATAAATGTCATTAGACAGTGGCTCTTCCAAGTGAATCTCTTCCTTTCCCCCATTCCCTTTGTGAGTCTGATGAACTGTTCTGAGCCCGGGGGTCAGCCCACAACTCTGAAGTCACTCACAATATCAGCTGTGCAGTCCTCAGGCAGATCAAATATTTCCATTAGTAGCTGATGGGTAAACACAGAGACTTTACCTTGTTCTCCTCCCAAGAGGAGCTTGTGGGGACTCTAAGAGAGTTCATATCATCTGTCTTCCAGACCAGACAATTTAATTTTGGCTGATTTGTGTATCCCTGCAGTGGTTTTGGTGGGCTGTATGGGATGCACAACTCTCTGTCCCTGCCCTGAGAGCAGCTGGAACTGGACTGAGGTGCAGAGGCTGCTGCTGAGGGAGAACAGTGGTCCTGCAAGGGTGTCTGCTAGGAATGGGCTGAAGAAAATGATTCTGTTTTGGGGTAAAGTTTAGTTTTAATGAAATTAGGCTGAATTCCTGCCAAACTGTAGCAGAACACAATCAGATAGATATCCTGCAAAAGGGAAGAGTGCAGTGGCTCACACTGTGGGTTGTCTCTAGAGCTGATCTCTGGAGCACTGAGCCTCTCTGCTGGGTTTCATGGGCTCCCCATCTGTGGATGCTCTGGTGTTTCCTCCCTGAGATGGTCCAATACTTGGGACTCCCCAAACTGAGAAGTGTGGGAGCAGTGAAATCCCCTCTTGCTAAGCAGCCTGTGCTCAGCAGGCTGCCCCAGGGCCCTGGAAACCTGAACGGTGGAGGAACCAGATGGGTGACCAGGCAGGAAACTCAGCAGGTTTCTGATGTTTGGAGCCCTGTGCGAGTTTCATGGGAACCTGGGCAAAATTGACTCACCTTGCTGAGATTTTGCTGAATTGGTGAATTCCTCTGAAATGCTGTTTCGCCTGAAACCTTCCGAGCAGGTGCAGTATCTCCAGCTATCTTTTGAAGACAGAGCAGCGTGGGTCTTCTGGGAGTCAAAGACGCTCTTACCTTTGCTGCTGAGCCCTCTGCCAGCATTCACAGTCTTGAAGTGGTGTCGAGGAGGGAGGATACAGGAACTTGGCAGTGATGAGTAAAGGATGCTGACAGGTTATTCTGATCCTTAGAAAATCATTGTGTTCTCCTCATTACGCTACACCTCATCCACCTACTCTGTCTTGTCCTACAGACTATAAATTCTCCATGTTAAATTAATTCCCCAAGTTCTCTATTTGTTTTCACAGCCTCTAGCTGAGTTTCCTAGGTGCTACCCTCATATAAACAATAATAAAGACGGCTCTGTCCTGCTGCAAACCACTTCTGAGGATGTTCCCTCTAATTCTCTTCCTTGTTTAGCGTTGGATCATTAAAAGGCATGAGGTGGTTAATTGGAGGCTTACAGCTTTTGTGACTGATGCAAACCAGTGTGTGTGTAATTGCTGCAAACGTTCAGGTGAATGCTTTAAAGGAAAAGGGGGAAGACACAGATGGCCACGAGCAGAAGGTTCCCTGCAAAAGGTCAGAGGAAAAGGTTAGTGATAGGGTTGCCCCGAAGCTGGAGGAAAGAACCTAATACCTGGACAACTGGTGAGGAGCCTGGCTAGAGCCAGGCTTTGTTCCCTAGAGGGGGCTGCCGCTGCCGAGGAGATTGTACATCAAAGCTCTCATAAGAAAACACAGCAGAGATCGGTATCGCCCAGCCTGTGGCACTGGGGGAAATGGATTGCTTGACAAGTCGGAGGCCCTTTCTGGGCAGATGGCTGGGTAGGAGTTACTGGCTGCTTGCAAAATCTCGGAAGGAGCCTTTAATCTGCGTGTGATACTGTATGTTTTAGCGAGCATCTAGATGCTTATCTCGGCTGCATTAGTCACCAGGAGAGTCTGCACTCAACCTCTCCTCTTCCATACCTTCGCTGCAGGCTTCTTCACCCATTTTTTGGAAAAGATGTGAGCCGAACGCTGTAGGATTTGCTGGGCTTTTTGTAATTTTGACAAGGAAATATAACAGGGACAGGTTTTCTTGGTAATATTCTGCAGAGCATATTTAGTGCTGTGGCTTTGCGTGTGCTGTGATAGATTTTCAGAGCCTTGCCTGTGGAGCCAGGGATCTGAAAAGTCTTATCATGCTCCAAAACAAATAGTTCTGTCTTGAAGCCCATTAGAATAACAACTACAAAGCTTCTCCCAACCTCATGTTAAATGCCTTGGCGTGCCAAAGGTAAACAATCAAAAAGGATCAATCAATCATCCTCCCAGGGACCATCTGATGGCAGTCCATGAATCAAGCTTGGTTTTCGAGGTCATTTTTATCTGCTTTGGGGAGCACAAGCTGACCAAATTGGGGTCTTCTCTGCATGTGCAGCTGAAGAGCGCAAGGTTCTGGCTGGGTGTGTTAATTAGGTGTATCCAGTGTAAATATATCTGTTATGATGAGGTGTGCAAAGTGGTGAGACCTGGGCATGCAGGCTCTGGCCACCTCTGCTCCTCTACAAAGCCAATATTGCCGCTGTGCATCTGCTGGTTTTCCTTCCGTGCCTTTTTTACCTGCGGTGTTTTGTTTGTCATCTTTTGACTATGCCAAAAAAGAGCTTAGCTCAGTGGGGAAACCAAACTCCCAGCAATGCCTGGAGACTACAGACAATGTAATAGTCTGAATTCTTGCTAATCCAGACAGTAACATGAGCTCAGGGCGTTCAGCTGAGGTCCACTATAACTTTGCACATCATCCAGTGAGATTTAGAGCCTACCAGGTCATGGGCTGTGTATGCAATTAAAAAGCTCCTTTCCCCAAGGAGTTCAGAGCACAGAGACAAAATATTAACCTTCCAATTAGTTTATTGCAGCAGACTGGGGCACAGAAGTCAGATTATCTGGGGGCACGCTAAGACCATTCATGTGCCATTGAACTTGGAAAAGGCATTTTTCACGGCATCTGGTTTCAATCAATTTGTCGTCAATTCAGAGTCCCAGACATGTTTTCTGGGACCATTAAAGTACACAGCGCTGACACGGGGTTGCAGCTGCAATGCAAACATGGGTATCCAAAGTAAGAGTCCTGCTACCTCTTGCTGGTGACTGTGTAGAGAATGAGGATCTGGAGGCCACGCTCTTCTGAGTAAAGCTCCCCTTCCCACTTGAGAAAGCCTCAGACTGGACCACCTGCTTGGTCATATGTGTGCTGCTGGACAGACCTCAGCAGGGACAGTCTCCAGGAGGTGGGGAGGGTAAGGGAAGACCTTGCAAAGGTTCTCTCTGACATGGAGCAGGTTCCTTCCCCAGCCTACCTTTGCATTTTGCTCTTAGGGCTCCAACCACCTTCTTGTGCAAGCAGCAGGTTGTGGCTGTGACTCTGCCAGGACGGGAACGTGCTGAGATGAGCCTGGTTCATTTAAATGTGTGCAACCACAGCTCATGCTTTTACAGCAAATATTCAGTGAAGCAATGCCTTTATCTGCAATACTTAGCCCTTATCTAACATCTTTTCTGTCTAAAGCTTTTTTTTGAAACACAGATTAAGTAATAACAACGTAGGATAATTGAGTGCATTTTTTCACAGTGACATAGTGATACTTATCTATGGCTACTGAAAAGCAAGGATAATATACTGTGTCAGTGGTGTATTATCTTGCTCCTGAAACAGAGCAAGTTTGGCATTAGGACATAAGTAATTGAAATAGGGCTCCTTGTACCAAAGCCTGTTTGAAGCCTATTGCATCTTTCTAATGGACATTGCCGTGTCAGAAACACTGACATGATCACTGGCTCTTTGCAACCTGTGGGGCTGGTGTTGTACTGGGTGTGGAGATCTCACTGTGTAAGAGCTACATCTGATGTGTTGAGCAAAACCCATCTTGCTGCGAGAGGAGGTGACCTTGGGGATCAGCGTTTGCAGTGTGTGATCATTTTTTGGGTGTCAGGTGAGACAGAGTTCTGAGCATGCTCTGCTTGGCATCACCATGGCTTCTGTGGGTAATTAGTTATAACACTGTGGTGAGCAGACCTTACAAACCCACTGCTTGATTTTATTTGTATAGGAGCCCAGGTGGAATAAAACAACAGGTTGGCATGGTGAAACAAGCTGGACTTCCTTTAAATCCCACCGAGTGAGGAGGAAAAGCTGAATTAACATCCCCCCCTCCAAACCCTCAGACACACGGGTCTCTTCCACAGCGACACAGCCTGTGCATCTTCCAGGAAAACTGGAGGATCAATAGGAAAACACTTAGATTTAAATTGACTTACTGTCCAAAGTGGTATTTGAGTCCCTCTTGCATTTGTTCAGGCAGAACGTGATGGTGTGTCTCTGGATAATTTCCCACCTGCCTGCTTTGAATATTAGATGGAAGCATTGAGCTGGTGAGCTGGAATGGTGCCCAGTCCTGCAGCAGCCTTTTCTCCTGAGTTTTGCTGGGTTTGGAACTACTTAGAATTATCTGAGCATGCTCCGGGCTGGCACAGGGCAAATGCTGAGCAACACCAGTCTGCCCATAGTATGTCAACGCAATTCTGTAGTTAATGTCAAGGAACAAGCTACCAGGGCTTATTTGACTGTAATTCACAGGTTCTCAAGGGGCCAGAAGGGTATTTGATGTCATCTGAACCTGCAGAATGACACTGAGCCATCAGCAAAGTAATTTCAGGCACTGAAAAATCCACTCACGCCTTTCTGTTGCTAGATTTTTGGGCAGTGTACCCCAGTGTGTGTGACAACCCTATTGCTGAACATGCCTGAAAGCTTCTTAGCCTCCTAAGGATCCTCCAAAAGGGTGGAAGTGGGCGTTAATTCTGACAGGTAACGTGTTGCTTTGAAGTTGCTCAATCTATTAAGCATTTAGCTCATGGGATACAACTGCAATACTGATGTCAGGACTCCTGCTTGGCTCACCTATTCCTTCCCTGTGCAGTTTGATTGGTGTTAATCCTGAGGAGGAAGGTGGTGATGCTGGTAACTGTTTTCCCTAGTGGAAAATGAGTATGGTCAGCCCTATTCTCACATGTGGTTGGTATCTCCAGAGCGCAAGGATTTGTTAGTTTAAAGCTTTTCTCTAAATGGGTGACAACTCTTCTCTGATAAGCTGTGGCTGCCCTGCATGTGAGACCTCAGACACCAAATAAACAGTGCTGGCATCAGATAATTCTGTTTAGAATGCTGTGGCCTTAGAAGTGCACTATCTTTTGAAATGCAATGTTTTTCTCATGGGTTGTTTACATCTTCCTGCAGTGACTTCATGTCATCTCGTAGCTCTTCAGTGTCTATGAAAGCTTAAACCACTGATCTTAGAAAGTATTTGCAGAATTTGGTTTCTTTTTCTCAGGCTTTTGGGGACTGACTTGTCCATAATTCACCCTCAAGTTCTAAAAAGTCTTCTGGAGTGCTGGTGGGCAAAGCAGAGCTTGCAATCATTAGAGATGTAGCACTTTTGGAAAAGGCTTGACATCGTGGTGTTCTTTGAGAGTGAACATTGTGGTCAATGAGATTGCACTGGGGAATGACACAGATGTTCTTGTGCTCCAAGTGTGAACCCTTAGATGTGGAAAGATTATGGAGTTTTCTGCTTACCCCCTTTAAAACATGGGGTGAAACCTGTAAGGATCACAACCTTTTTGAATTTGAGGGAAGGTCTGTGATTTGGGCTGGAAACCTCTAATGCTCAGGAAGCTGTGAGCAAACAAGACTCATGCTGGCTGTGTGAAATCACAGACTACGCCAAGAGTAGAAGAGAAAGCACCAAAAATCTGAGAGTTTTGAAACTGTTTATCTAAGTTTATTGCATGGCCCCTCTTATCACAGCATCACAGCACCTCCCAGATGGTAATATGTTTTATCTTCTTGCCAACACCCTCACAGGGTTCCTATCCCTATTTTACAGTTAGGAGACCCAAGTGGAGGTGCTGAGTGATATGCCCAGTGGCACTTGGGGTTTCTGTGGCAGATCAGGGAACTAAGCTCAACTTTCCCATGCCTCGGGCTAATTCCTAAACCCCGTGGGATCCTCCTGGAAATGAGCAGGACAGCTTAGCAAAACACTGCAGCATGTGGAAATAATGCTCAAATGCAGGATGGGGGAGCCCATCCTGGACTCTGTGAGTGTTGGCATTCAAGTCTTGGTCCTTTGGAGCAAGGTGATGCTGTGAATTGGAGAGCTGCAATGAGCAGAACAGAGCTGCCAGAAAGCAGAGTTTATTAGTCCACACTAATAATATATGAGGGCATATAATATAGTATATATAGCACATTGCTGACCAGGCTATGCCACACAGGGCTGAAATGAGCTGCTGGGCTCTTGCTGCCCATGCAGGAGGACTGGGATTTCTCTCATCACCTTGTGCCAGAGCTGCATCTTCTTGGCTTCTGGCAGGTCAGTGGGTTCTCCAATGCCCTGCCCTTGTGAAGGACCTATCCCAGGAAGCTGTTTTGCAAAAGTTCACTTCCACGATGGATCTGGCAGCCCGTAAGCTGCCAGTTGCCCAAGTTACTCTGAGCTCTTACTCCTCCCTTACCATCCTCCTTCCATCTCTTGATCCTTGCTTTTCCCATCCCTTCAGAATACCTTCATCCTGGCAAAATGTTTTAGAATCACAAAGTGTTGGTTTAGGGAAATTCATAATACAGAGAGAGAGTGATTATTTAGTGGATCCAGGCTATGAACTAATAACCATCTGGTTCATTCAATGATAATGTTTAAGCTATTTGAAATTGCAGCACCTGATAAATGCTACTAAATAGTGCCATGCCCATAACTTGATTGCAATAATCCATCAGGGAGCATGTTTCAAAATGTCAACATTTCTCAGCAATTAGATGGAAAAGTAGTTCTTAGCACAAGTGTTGGGATAACCCGGTGCTTGAGACACTGCTGGGTGTGTTCGGTGCTGATTCTGAAACAGTGACTGCCCTTTCTTTCATTCTTACTCTGTGCTGCACCAGTGTTCAAACACTCTTCTTGGAGGCCAGAGGAATAATGAATAAACAGACAGCCAGTCTCAGACTGAAGCCAATGGCTTTGTTGAGGAGGGCAAGCGAGGCTGCGGGATGAAAAGAAAGTGAAGGTGAGCACAGGAGGCTCTGTTGGCTTCCTGCCTGCTCCTCACTGCTCTCCATGGTGGTTTTGCTGAGCAGGCTAGCTGGAGAGCTGTTGCTTGGGAATGCTGTCAGCTCCTTAGACCTTGGTTTCTGAGCACTTGCTCTCCTGTGCACACTCAGCAAGTCTCCAGCATGAGGAAAAAAGTAGTCTTTCATTGTCACTGTAAGGCAGCAGCGCATCATGAAGTCCTCATCTAAGGAGATCCTAGATGAGTGTCTCATTTGCATGTCTAAAAAAGCCTTGGGTAATCACCAAGAGGACGCTGGACTCAGTTGAAAGACTTGGACGATAGCACTAGGTGTTTGGAAAGAGGCATCTGTGCAGGGTGATTCCTTGATCTGCCTCAGATCTGGGTTTGTGCGCTTGTCTTGCAAAAGGATGTTGCAGCAGCTGCACAACGCATCTGGAAATTCCAGATTCTTGTGGAAGGCATGGGATCGGGAGCTGGGAGGTCTGGGACACCCTACAGCTTGTTTTCTCAAGTGCCCTCCCGTAGCAAGAGCAGGCTCAGGAGTGCAGGGTCATCCCCTGGCAGCAGCAGAGAGGAGGAATACCCAGAGGCTGCTCACACAGCTGAGCTCACTGAGGGTGATCCCGGGTCTGGCTGGTCACTGCAACTTGCCTGTGACACCATGCAAGCCCTTTGAAGATTTCCTCCCGGCACACCCTGCCACTCTGTCACAGAGGCAAAAGGCAGGGAATGATCCAAATCTTGTTAGGGACTGCAAAGCAGTCAGAACACTGGCTGCAGAATTACCCTGTGGGTGAGTCGGGCAGCAGAGGCTTCAACAGGCTGACTCTGACCTTGAGATGCAAATGCAAATCAGCAAAGAAGATGCGTTAAGGCTTCTGGAATAGGGGGAGATGAGCAGAGTGCAGTCCTCATACAGACAAACCCCTTTTGCTGAAGTTCCACAAAGCAAGTGTCCACCTGAAGTGCAATAACCTCTATTTCCTCTCAACTCTCTTTTTTAATTTTTATTTTATTTTTTTAAATCTCACAAGACACATGTATGGCTTTGCTTTTACCTGCCACTGTGTATCACTGGTAACTCATGACATTATCCCAAGGTGACTGCCCACGTCTGGGTCAGGCATTCTCTGAGTGTGGAGGTGACAGTGGTGTAGCCAGGAAACTCTCTGCCCTTAATTTCCTGCCATTTCCCCTCTCTTGAGAGTGTCACATCCTGCAGGCTGGTCAGTGCAGCCCAGCACAGATGTCTTTAGCTTCACAGACACATCTTTCACACCTCAGACCATCTAATTCCCCACCATATGCTGCTTGTACTTACTTTTCCTGATAAAATATCTCCCCAGTTTCTCTGTCCATGTCCATTCCCTCTCTGTTGAGCTCTGAGGAAAAGTCAATGGGAGAAATTCAATGGGTGGCTGAAAATATTGCTTCACTTCCCTTTTTGATTTTGATTTGCATCTCTGCAGGACAGGTAGCATTCCTTAGAAACAGCAACGTGACTTCTGCAACAACCCAGCCCTTTTAAAAAAAAAAGTGAAGGAATTAAATATTTTGGGCGACTCTGTATTTGTAAACATTGTGACTGGCATTTTCTTTCTGCCATCCGCTAAAATGTGAACATTTTCTTTAATAGGACCTTCCTCTGCAAGTTTTCCACACAATGTCATGATGTGGTGGGAGAGAGCAAAGGATCAGAGAATGACGGAAAGGTTTGGTTTGGAAGGGGCCTTAAAAATCATCTCATTCCAACACCCCTCCTGCTTGCCTTGGTGTTTGTGCTGAGCTGCTGCTCTCTTTGAAGACACAAAAAGCCTTCCATGGAGCAGAGAGATGATGACTGTGGGAATCCCCCACTTCTCTCAGAAAAACTCCTGTTCTTTCACCACCTCACAGGTGATTACTCTGACCTGAGCTATGCCCTCCCAGTACTGGGAATCCTCTATATTCATTCTGAGCAAAAATGACCATTTCTGAGGGGAACTGACTTGAAGCAGGCATTAAGTCCTCCTCCTTCCTGAATCTGCTTTAATAAATAGCAGGGCATGAACAGAAATTGCTGAGCCCTTGTTGAAGGACAACTGAAGAAATGCCTTTAAAAAGCCAAGCCTCTGCCACGGGTTTTGGTTGGAGCTGCTGGTGGTCCCATTGTGTGGGACTGTGAGTTTAGCTGAGAGTGAGTGTGGTTTCATTACAAGGTATTTTGCCTTCAAAATCATGAAAGCTGACAATTTACCCTGCTGACTGTGCTGGCTGAGCCTCCACCACGTGTGTGCTCAGTGTCACCAGACCAAGAGAACAGTGGTTGTAGTCCATCACACAGGCACCTCTCCCTCTCCCACACTCCCCAAGCAGAAAAGCAGTTCATTTTTAGCAATATAGTCCATATTTTCCCTCTTCTAAAGCACATCGCTTAGCGGGAAGTTGCCATATCCCTGGCAGCTCAGGGCCATCATAATTATTGCTGTGCAATTGTGTGACACAATGTTCATTTAGTAATCAAACCTTAGGCTGCTTTTGGTGCCGCTGCCTGAGAATAATCCTTGGTGGGTATTTAAGTGGTATGAATTTGGTTCTGGGCTGGTGCCTCATCGTGAGCTATTGCTGATGCTGGGGATTTGCTGCACACTCTCCACAGGGGTGTAATCGCCGGCGCTTTGTGGCAGGCTGGCAGTGCTCTGCTGTGCCAGGTGCTCTGTTTTTAACAAGAGCAGGGGGCTTTTTCTTATTTTTTTAAAAAGAAGAATAGCTAAATAACCTGCAATCAGTATTAATTCCTTTGAATGCTCTTGAGCGAGTTATTGCTGATTACTGTTGTCCGACCCTAGTTAAGCCCATTTCTGGAAAACGCTTTGTGTGACTCTGTGTGTGCAGCTGAAAGGAATGCAGCTTTCCCCTAATTACACACTGGCAATGCAAGAGGAGACATTTCTAGTTCTGCTTCTGAAAGTATTTCCTCTGAGCACTGATGAGCCAGTGATAGCAGTAACCTCTGAAACCATTTGGAAAAGGAGAGACAAGGCAGGAACTAATAGAGTTTCATAAGCCTTTACATAGATGGGAGCAGCAATTGAGCCATCAGTAAGCCACTGGGGATAATATCTTTAGCCTGCTCTGTATTTTAATAAGATTAAATTGATTCAGGTCTTTGCCAGCCTTTTCAAAGCCAGTGCTGTATGAATGGTCAGTAGCTCAGGCAGCTCCCCGTTGGGAAGCAAAGAACTGAAGATTCATGTTTAAAGAACACTCACCCTCCTTTTTTATGTGTAATATACTGCCTTAGATGTATACAAAGATAACCCCCATATAAGCAAGCCACACTTCCTTTCTGATTTTTCTACAGCCTTTGTTCTTAGCTCTTTAATTTTATTTAGATCTCCTGTCAGGAGTGTGAAGGCATTTCTTACTGTGGGTGCTGCAAATACAATGAATTTCTTACAGAAGTGAGTTCAATTGTCAATACCATTTGTTACAGTATTAGTTAAGGAGCTGTGCATAAATCAAAAGGATTAACATGATCTCTTGGGGAGAATAGAGGAACAGAACACTATATTGCTCATGTATCATTGATGAACAATATTTTCCCAACCTTTCATTTATAGAAATGAAAATGAATTTCCCTAAAGTCGGTTCTTTTCTGAGAATTTGAACCTGTAACACAATTTTTGCCATTTAATCATTAAAAGCTATGTTTAAATCAGCACTGTATATTCTTGTGGGGAAATATTACTTTATTTAAATGTACTTGGGGTGCTGTCTCAGTGCATTTAACACTTCTCGAGTTGGGCGTTTCATTCATGAATTATTCTCTCCAAAGCAATTAGACGAGAGGAAAAGAATACAAATGAGTTTATCACTGTTCTTTAGCTGTGTTATAGAGATAATCCTGTGTTAGCTATGAGCGAAGGGCACTTGTGTGGACATTTACTCAACCTCAGCTGACCTGTGGTAACCACTACTCATTAAAGAGCAGCAACATCCCTGCATGTACCAACCTACAGCACAGCCAGTAGTGGAAGTATTATTATGGAACGACCCCCTTGATTTAACTGCTCCAAGAGGTCAGCAGATGACTTGATTGTGCTCTTGGAGTACCTCTGTGTGTGGAAGAAATTTCTAATGGGAGGTGACGCTTCATGTTAGCAGAAAAGGTTACGGGGAAAACAGAGTCAGCTCAATTAGAGCTGGAGGACTTGGAGCAAGGAAGGAGGCTAACCTTGGAACAGCAACTCAAGGGCGAGTTGGATTTTCCATCTTCTAAGCCTTTATGTTGAGTCTGCATATTTCCCTGAGGTTGGGTCATGGCTCAGTCAGGAGTTACGGGCTTGAGGCAGAAACTCTGATACATGTTGGGCAGAAGGTCAGGCGAGGCAGTTGTTAAGATCTCCCTTGAAGTCTATGGATCCCAGCAAAAATTATTGCAGGTTCACCACAGCTGGGCTTGAACTTGGTGCAAACATTAATTGCCAAATACAGCATGTCTAAAACACCTTATAAATGAAAAATCATATAGTAGTGTTGCCCTATGGCTCATTTAAAACATGACATATGATGCTGAAATCTTATTCTTTAGTCTATTCCAGGCTATAGCATGGCTTTGGGATTAAACCATGGTGGAACTCACAAGCTCCTGGTTCTGTCACAGGGTTTCTGTTATATCTGGGCTAAGTTTTTCACCTTGGCTTCACCTGGGTATTTATTTTACCAGTGCTCAACATGAAGCACTCATGCCTCTTCTGACATAACCAACTGGGTATAGACCACAGCTCCACCAGTTTCCAACTTTTACATCTCCAGAGCTTCTACTAGGCAGTAAAAGTTCCCAGAAATGTATTTTCAGTCCTTCTGATTTTGAGCAGCACAGAAGCTGGGCAGTTTTCTCTGAATCTGGCTTTAATTTGCCTAATCCCTGCAGTACAATTCAGTGATATTTCAATCCCTGGAAGAGTGACATGAATGGCACATGAATTGTGCCTATTTTTTTTAAAGTGCTATTTAAAAATAACTTGTCATTAGGACTGTGTCCAAAAAACACAGGATTTAAAAATAACTCTCAGCTAATGAGAGCAGATTGGCAGTAGCAGTGTTAGAGGTTAGATTTATATGTGCATGTCTCCATGTGTGCCCTCTACGATAACGAGCCCCGGCTTTCTGCAGGGACATGGTGCCCTCAGTCCTATGGTGTTTGTCTCTCTGTCTTGGAAACTCAAAGGTCTTTAGAGATGTCTCTGAAAACTGCCTCAACAATGGCCTTGAAAACCTGCACCCCAAAAAAATCCCCCAAGCAGGGGCTCTGCTGTACCCAATGCGCCACATTCATGGGGAAGGCTCTTCTCTCACTGAATGCGTCCTGCTGTGCATAGAAATATGAAAGATGCCCTCAAAAATCAACCTTGCAGGTTACAGCATAGAAGGAGTGAGGATGAAAATGGATTTCAGCTTTCAAGTGACTTTATTCAGTCTCCCTGATTGACTTGCCTGTTTTAATACTGTAAATTGGGGGATTGCGTGTAATGCATTCATATCGTCCTTGTCTGGAATGAAGCAGGAACGTAATTTATGGGGATATTCTCATCTCAGCCTTTGAGGAATTAGCTTCAATTAACTCTGTTGGGAATTGCATGTGTCGGGTGTCATGAAGCCATCAAGTTTTCTTTAGAAATGCCGGCTGCTGTCCATGCCTCATCCTTCGCCTGTCTGAGGGGCTTTAGCTATGGATGAGGATTCAAAGCTTGGGAAATGCGGATCTGGGGGACCAGGTTTCAGAGGGTTAATGCCAGGCACAGATGATGGACAGGATCATAGCTGAATGCATTGCAGGCTGTTATAAATTATAGCCCTCCAGCACTGGTGAGAGAGGGTTTGGGGAGGGTGCAGTGTCTTCTGAACCCAGAGTGCTGAAAGAGCAAACACACCAGAAGACACAGGCTGTAAAATAAGATCCCTCTGGATAAATCTTTCTGTCATCCATGACAATTAGAAAGGACATCAATTTCAGGCTGAGTGTGGCCACTGTTTCTGGATCGGAGGTCTTTAGGCTGTGATCTGTGTGCCTGTGCCTGTACTGCTGCCAAATTTGAGGCCAGCCCTGTAGAAAGTACCATGATAAGTATATGGGAGCCGGGTCCCAGCAGCCCACCGAGCTCAGGTGCTGGGGCAGAGTCCATTGTGGTGTCACTCCTGAGTCCTGCTCAGCCTCAGAAGGGTTTGCCACCATGTGATGGACAACCAGGGGCAGGTGACTAAGTCAGACTGTTTTAGGACAGGGGAAGAATAATGACTTTGGAGAAAGAAACCTTCTGGAAGAAGCACACCTGACCTTCTTGTTGTTTGCAAGAGGAGAGTGTGACATGGAATATTGCCCCTTGCCAGACACTGCAGATTCAACTGGGGAGAAGCTCACAGCTGGATTAAACCTGAACCTGGTGTCTCTCACATGAGTGATGCTGCTTTTGAGCCTCGCCAAGACAGAAAGGCCACATGTCCTGCCAGACTTCACTGGGCAGCTGTATCAAAATACAACACTGGAGAGCCAGGAGGCTCAAACAGCCCAGACAGTGCTCCCTGTGCCCCCTTGTCAGTGATGACTCTGTAATTCCCCTATCAGGCATCATTTTAAATCTGAGATGAGCGGTTGATGCTTATTTTCACTCTTAGCACACATTCCTCAGCACTCTTCTGATTTCTGTGCTAGTGGAGACAGAATCAGGCAAAGATATCTGGTGCTTCTTGAGAGCCAAAAATCCCCCCTCTGCCCTCACACCCCTGGTTATCACTTCATTATCTCGCCAGGTCAAACTCTGTAGTCATTTTGTGACGGGTGCTGGCAAACTGTTTCCCAGTGATGCATTTGTTTCTATAAGGCTAGTTCTCTATCCACAGCTTATCCCAAAGATTAAAAACCCAGCCGGGCTAGATCTGAACAAATCCAAAGCAGGAATCCTAATCAGTTCTGTCGCTAGAAGTGCATTAGTACAACACAAGAGACAGCGTGGCTTTCTTCCAGCAGATACAACAATCACGGCTCATTTGGGTGGGGAATTTTTCTACCGCTGTGTATTGACACAAAGGAGCACTTAGCTTGATAATGCCTCCTGGCTGCTGCCACGATCTGAATATTAAGAACAAATTAAGGTGTAAGATTAAACTCTGAAAGTTGTTACCTGTTCACAGTGAGGCAGCAGTTGCTTCTTTAGCTTTTTCACATCAAAATATCGGCTGTCAGCACTTGAGAGTTTAAAAATAAAATTAAGCTTCTACCTTACGCAGGAAACAATTAGGATCTCGAGCCTCTTGTAGTATTTCTACTATGCAATTTTTAATCTGCAATTAAATCTGCCATGGGCTGTAGTATGACTGATTGCAGTCCCCAAGAACTCTGGCTTGTCAGGATGGTTTACTCATGCAGGCAGTTCAAAGCAGCACCTCACATAAATGGAAAGCCAGCTCAAAATTTGTCACAGCCACAAAAATCCCAAGGTTGGAGAGGCTGACACTGCTGTCACTTGTGGGTGTTGCCATGCACTGGGTCTCTGCTGCCCATGATGGGCATTCTGTGGGATGGCCAGCACTGCAACTGGGGTGTCAGTGTTGGGCACTGTGATTGTGGTCTCACCACTGATGGCAAAGTCTGTGCTGTTGTGGGGAGTGGGAGGTGAGGCTGCAATTGCCCCAGGTCCCTGAAGATATAGGAGGCCCAAAGGTCTCCACACTGCATGGAGGTTGAGCAAGCTGTGAGTAAACTCTGTTTGACTACAGGTACCCTTAACACCAGTAATGACAGCTATAACTTCAGGGGCACATGTGGCTGCAATGCCACAATGGCAAGAGGTTTCTCTTGGGTTACAGGTGGTGCTGGGGGTAAATCTGGCCAAACATGGTACCTTCATGAATGGTCTCAGTGGTAAATGCAGTGTAGCCAGACCTGCAGGTACTGTAATGCTGGGAGGAACCAGGAGAAATGAGCAGCAGAGGAGATCAAGGCTTGCTTTGGAAATGCACGAGTTAAACAACATGGCTAAAAGTGACCTTCTTGTTGATGAGATGGGGAAATTGGGAAAAGCACAGGGAAATTTTGGTGTAAGATCATGTGAAGGGTGAATTATAGGAGAGAGCAGCAAAGCTGCTGAGTGGCAGGCTGGGCTGTGTGTGCCAGTGCCCTGTGCTGGGGAGAGCATGAGCTGCAAGTGCCTCTTCACAGAGCCTGTCTGATCCCACCCAGCAGGTCCATGTCCCCTTCTTGCCTTGGAGACATGGTGACGAGTGTCAGGGATTCAGAAAATAGCACTGGAAACGTGCTGGAGCTGGGGAGACTGATTGAGGTGGTGATGCTGACAGTGAGTTATGTGAATAGCTTAGCTAAACACCCGTCTGGACAAGGGATGAGGACTAGGAGAGAGATTAGGCAAGAGCCCAGAGTCATTTGAAAGCCTGTGAGGAAGAAGGGATATTTTAGGTGGTGAGAGACATAAGGAATAAAACAATGGTGTTGTAAAAAAAAAAAGAAAGTGTGATGAGGATAGTTACTAAGGTATTAAATAGCTTTCTAAGGGGAAGGAGTGGAGTTCCCTAGTGTGAAATGTGGATACTGCAGTACAAGGGTACTGTCAGGAACTGCCCCTTGATGAAGGTGAAAGAAATGAAGTTGTTTTTTCCCCCTGCTTTGAAGAAGTGCCTTGCACCATCCTGTCCTACCCAGCAGCACCAGAGGGTTGCTTGTTCCTATCAGGTCTCTGATAACGCTGAGTGAAAAATTTTCCTTCCCAAAACACTGAGGTGACTTGGAAAGAGCTCTCTGGGTGAGCGACACATGGATAATACTTCAGTTATGTGTTTCCAGCCTGAGCTGGAGCACTGCTGACTTCACCCTCCCCAGGGGCACTATATCTAGATGAAATGAACTTTCTTCCCAAATTCCTTCTGAAAACTTGACCATTTTGCTCACTGATGGACACGAATCACTTCAAATGTGACCAGACACACAGTAGCTCAGCATTTCTCCCGGCGATACAGATTTGCTGAGGCTACTGAAAATGTGCAGCTGGATTGGGAAATGCAGGAAATAGTGTGTGGCTACGCAGCAGCTTAGCAAATCTTGCCAAAATCTCTCTGGCTGCCTGGGCTTTTTCCTCTGTATTTTCTTTCCTTTCATCTTCATTAACCTTTTATAACTCTGTCTGATTACTGCAGCATTCCCACCATTTCCTACAGAAATGCCACTCTAATAGCTTTGTTATGGGCAGCCAATATCCACGTTGTCCATCTCAGGGTTGTTAACATCTAAGAGAGTGATTGAGACGGGATGGAGCTGTCTGCAAGCGATGCTGACTGTCAAACCAGGGATTGTGAGGAATGCATGTTAGAGGGGAATGGGAGGAGGAATGCATGTTGGAGGGCAGTGGGAGGAGGAATGCATGTTGGAAGGGAGTGGAGCAGCACGTTAACAACAATTGCTGTATGAAATTCACCTTGGTGGGTCTCCCAGATCGCTGATAACGCCGTGAGAAATTCAACAGCTTCTGGAACTCATCGAACCACTGCCTAAGTTGCCAGCTTTGTTCTTTTGCAACTTATTTTTGGGGCCAAGTTTTAAACAACAAAAACAAAAGCGCCCTCAAAAAATGTTCCCATTGAAGAGTTTGGAGAAGATGCTTGTCAGCTGCTGCAGTCTTTGTGAGCCTGGGTGTGGCCTTTTTTGGGTATAACTCAGAAATTTCCATTGTCTAACAGCAGCTAGCTAGGGCATTAAATTGTCACGGATCACATCTTTGTCATCACACATGCACAAACCTGGAAGACTAATTATACACCCTTTTGTAAAACTCGGTATCCCAAGTGATTAGGGAAGAAATGAATCAAGAATATGAATTTAAGTACCTAAAAGCGACACAGCCATAGCTAGACTTGAAAGAAAACAGCTGCCAAGGAAAACAGTAAAGCAAAAATGTGGAGCAGCGTCTCTGAGGGTGGGGGAGGGAAGAGGATTCGGGATGCTCCCAGAAGAGTGTTTAGACTGACCTGAGGCCCTGACACTTTCAGATGGGGTTTCATCAGCTCTATTCTACTGAGCTGGGCGAAACTCATGCGGAATTTCTGTAAGGCACAGCTAAACTGTACAGTAGATGGTTTCCCTTTCAAATAGGGCTCCAAAAATTCTTGCATGTTGGTGATTGCAGCTTTACAGCCAAGGCTCAATGGATCTTTGTTGATGTTAAAGGGAAAAGAGCATCAGCGTGCTATGTCCAGGAATTTATGCTGCGTGTTTTGTCTTCTTCTATGCCTACTACACAACATCTAGTCCAACCCCCCTGTCATGGGCAGGGACGTCTTCCACTATCCCAGGCTGCTCCAAGCCCTGTCCAACTTGGCCTTGAACACTTCCAGGGATGATGCAGTCCCAGCATCTCTGGATAACCAGTGTCAAAGCCTCAACACCCTTACAGGGAAGAATTTTTTTCCCAATATCAAATCAAAACCCACCCTGTGTCAGACTGGTGCTGTAGCATATGGATTTGGTCCAGTATGCATTCAGTCTGGTATTATAACTACGTTTTTGCTATGCCTCTCTTTCTGACCTCCTGCAAGGAAAATCTTTAAAAGGGCTTTTAAAATGGAAAAACACTGCAAAACACAGTCTGGCAGTGTGTGCCAGCCCAGGGGTGGGAATGGGTTGCTGGGGCCATTAGCAGCAGAGAAACTGTGCTGCAAAACACTGCTGGGGTCTCACAGTGCCTGGCCCCACTACCACTGTTAAGACCTGTCCTATTGTCATGCCACCACCAGCTCCCCAACAAATGAGCCATATCATCTACTCCTTCCAGCACTGTCACCAGCTCTGCTTTGTGCATTATGGCCAGCCACTGACTCTTTGTGTCTTCCTGAACAAAATGCCACTGTTTGTCTAGAGAAGAGATGCAAACATAGCAGAGCCTGAGTGGGAGACGTAACTGACTCCAGATGTTCACTGAGAGCAGGATGGGAATGAACATTCCCTGTGTCTGCCCAGGACAGGAAAGTGTCTGGGCTTAAAGTGCAGTAAGGAACATCCAATTCCAGGAAAAGCTTTGAAGGGTGAAAAGGAGAGAGTCAAGGGAAGCAGTTGCCCAGGAAGACTGGAATTCCAGCCTATGGATATTTTTAGCACTAAGTTGGGCAATAAATTCTAATTTCACCCTGCCTTGGGAGATGTACTCAGAGACCACTCGAGGTCCCTTATGGCCTCATTTGATGTATTGTATTTATTTATTTGTGTTTATATAGCATTTAAAGGCTCTCATTTGGGGGCTTGAGGGTATCTCTTTATGTGCACATGGATTTGAGCGAGGGGCAGGGAGTTCACAGTGTGACTGAACATATATCAGAGTGCTTATCAGTAATGATATGCAGATAAGGGAGTTCTAAAGCTCTCATTTTAGAGATGATAAAGGTTTTGAATGTGTTTCCATGAAAAGCAGTGAGTGAGGAGAAGGACTGGCAGAAGTCCCACACTCTCTTCTCTCCCCTCTCCCATCCTAATGTTCCCAGGGCTTATCTCACCGCGGCTCCAGGACCAGTGGGACCCCTCCAAGAGATGATATAAGTCATAGGGATGGAAGAAAACACTGACCCAGCAAGGGCTCAGGAACTCATCCTGAGTTAATAAGCTGAGGTGGCTTGGGAGAGTCTGGTGAGCATCAAAGGGAAGGGAGGAGTGGGGTGACCAGCTGGAAACTGGGGGAGATGTGGGAGGCTCCCTAAGGCTTTCCTTGGCAAAACTCAGTGGCAAAAATGACTTGTCTGAGACCACAGAAACCTGTGATGTGACAAGAGTTTTTACCTATGCATTTTTTCCTCTCTGAGCAGCGTTTTAGGAGGAAAAGCTGTCAGAAAACTGTTTTCTGTCATCTTTGGTAGTTTCTACACCAGAAGATCTATTGTGGTCATTCTGTTCTGTTATTTGGACAGTTTTTTTGGGCAGTCCAGGCGGGCTGTGCTGCTCTGTGAAGCTGTACAGCTCATCCCAGTAGTGCCTGCTGCCAGCCCTGCACAGAGATGCCAGCGGAGCTCTTGCGAAGCACTTTGGGATGGAAATCACAATCTATATTTGTAACGCATCAGCCTTCTCAAACACAAAGAACAAAAAAAGAAAAGAGAAGAAAGAAACCTTTTTGTTCCTCCTGGGAGGAGCTCTTATCTGATTCCTGAAGATCGTTTTAGTGTCTGCGCTATTTTTGTAGCTGGAAGTGCAGTCTGCTAAAGAGCAAGCAATGCTGAGAACCTCCCAGAAATTCATTGCGAAAGTAGGAGGCCAAAAGTTGAGCAGGGATGTGGAAAGCAAACAACGGAATACTTTGCTGCCTCTGAATTTGATCCTCTCTGAAGTCCTACCAGCCGTATGGCTCCTGAGCTGGGAGACAGCTGGGCTGGAGCAAACAGCCTTGACACAGAGCTCTGCTGGGCAAGATAAAGTTACTTGAGCATCTTCTCCCCATCACCGTCTAACGTGTCACATTTGGTGTCTGCTATCGATTTTCAGGGCTTGGGATCCTTATGACCATCAACCTATAGATCTGAATTAACTCCTGACCTCTTGGGAGGTGATGCTGCTGAGCTGCAGGATTCAAACCTTTTATCAGTTTGCTGCTCCTGCTCTCCAGGTTGGCCATCTGTAGGCAGCTGCCCACTGCTCCCCTCAAACATTGGAGGGATATAACTCAGGGAAACAGGCCCCTCTTTGCTGCTTCTCCAAAATGGTGAGGGGTGCTGTGACAAATGTGGGATACCAGGCTGCTTCTCTCCTGTTCACCCAGGAAAAATACGGGGAGAGCTGCCAATTAAATTTTTTTTTCCCATAGCATCTGAGAATCATGTGATTGAAAATCTTGCAGAAGGTAGAGGTTTTTCCCTTTTTTTTTATTGTGAACGCACAATCCAAAGCACTGATCCCCTGACGTATGGCTGCTGACAGGTGCCCATCTGCTCCCCATGGAAGCCCATCTTTCCCTGCCTCTTCTCCCGTGGCATTGGGAGATGGGGTGAGGCAGCAGCGTCAGGCTGGCGCGTGTGCTCCTGGCACAGCAGAGCGGCTCTGCAGCCCGATGGGATGCGGGATGGAGGATTGCATCTCTCCACAGATGGTTGTCATGCAACCGAGTCTGCTCATCCTTGCCCGTGTGGAAACGTCGCTGTCTGCTTCGCCTGAGCACCCAGGGAAAAGGGGAGCAGGAAAATGACACTGCTGCAAAGGCAAAGGTGTGGTCATCACTCCTGTGAGTGCTGGGGCCCTGTCTTTGTTGGGATCTGTGTGACTCCAGCTGGGAACAGGTTAAATTTTGATAGCGCTTCTATTAAGCCAGGAAAAGTTTGACCTCTGCCTGTTCTTCACTTCTAGCTGAATTTGGGAGATTATGACAAAGACTGTGTAGGCGTGTTCCCAGTATTTAGTTTCCAAAAGATGGAAATATCATCTTCCTCAGCCTTTGGTGGTTTAGCAGTGGGAGCTGGCGCACTGTGTTCCTGGCACAGGTACCATGTGGCCTGGAAGTCCCCAGCTCATGGACCCCAGTTTTTTCCCTCTGGCTCTGCAGCCTCCTCTCTGTGCTGCTGATGGCAGGGCAAGGTTTGCCAAAATTATGGCAGGAGGCAAAACTTGCTGCCTCGTGCTGTCCTGCTGAAAGTGATTTATGGCATTTTGGGGGTCATGGAGAAGCCAAAGGGTGTGTGCACTCTTTTTCTCCCTCTTTCTTTCTGTGTATATATAAATACATGTGAGTGCTGCTACTGCTGGCTTCTGAATGTATTCATATTTGTTTAGCCCTGGATTCATCCCACCCTAAATTTGCCTGAGGTGCCTCACTCTGGAGCACAGACATCCTTGGGCTCCCTCTGTTGTCGATGGAATGAAGAACCTGCAGAAGGTAACCCAGCTCTCAGGTGAGAGTTCAGTTCATTTCCTTCTGGCTCATTCTGTACCAGCAAAGCACCTGCAGGCAGCTGGGAAGGATCTGGACCCACCCATCTTTCCCTGTATCCAGAACCCTGAGATGGGCTCTGTTGCACCACATCCAGTACAGACATGGGACAGGAAGGTGGCCCTGGCCAAGGGACCTTGTGATCTGGTGGGGCATCTAACCTAGACAGCTACAAAACCAGGAGCTTCAGGTCACAAAATCATTGAATCATTTGGGTTGGCAGGGATCTTCAAGACCACCTAGTTCCAACCCCCTGTCAAGAGCAGGAACACCTTCCACTAGACCAGGCTTCTCCAAGCCCAGTCCAGCCTGGCCTTGAACACTTTCAGGGATGGGGCTTCCATGGCTTCTCTGGGCAACCTGTTCCAGTGGCTCACCACCCTCACAGGCAAGAATTTTTTTTTCTAATATCTAACCTGAACCTGTCCTTTGTAAGTTTGAACCTTTCCCCCTTGTCCAATTGCTACATGCCCTCATAAAAAACCCCTCTCCAGCTGTCTTGGAGCCCCTTCATGTACTGGAAGCTGCTAGAAGGTCTCATCAGAGACTTCTCTTCCTAGGCTGAACAACCCCAGCTCTCTCAGTTGTCTCCATAGCAGAGGAGATCCAGCTCCAGCCTCTGAGTATCTTTATGGTCTTTATGGTCTCTTGTGGACTTGCTCCAACAGGTTCACATACTTCTTGCATTGAGGGTCCCAGAGCTGGGCATAGCACTCCAGCTGGGATCTCACCAGAGTGGAGCAGAGGGGCAGAATCCCCTCCCTCATCTGCTGCCCACTCTCCTGGGGATGCAGCCCAGGACATGGCTGACTTTCTGGGCTGCAAGAGCACATTGACAGATCACGTCCAGTGTCTCATCCAATATTCCCAAATCCTTCTCCCCAGGGCTGCTCTCAAACCATTCTCTTCCCACCTTGTACCTGTGCTTGGGATTGCCCTGACCAAGGTGTGGCATCTTGCACTTGACTATGTTGAACTTCATGAGGTTTACATGGGCTCCCCTCTCCAGCCTGTCAAGGTGCCTTCGGATAGCCAGGTTTGGGCAGAAGCAGAGGAGTTCACACTTGTCTGGACTGGCTGGAGAAGACTGAGGTCCTGAAAGCACCTGCCCCATATTCCCAAGCCCTGTGACACCCCCTTGTGCATTGCTTCATTATAAAGGAGAGTTGGAAGAAGGGCAGTGAGATGACATTGCAGAAGTCCCTGGAGTGACACCTCTGCAGTGGGAAGCTGTCATTCCAAGTCCAATGAACTGAGGGTGATGGTGATCCTGCAGCTGCTCAGGGAGGGGAGCTGGCAGCTCGAGAGCCAGGAGAAATTAAACAGCGAGGAGAGATGAGAGATAGGGCAGGGCACACCTTGAGATGAAAGACCTGTGGTTTGTGTTTGAGGAGTAGTGACGTTCTGTGGAGAGGAGTATTTATTTTTTCATTAACTCAGTGCCTGAACAAGTTTATCTTGAAGCACTGAACAAGTGTCATTAATGTTTCCTTTGAGCAAACAAGGCTCTTTGATAATGCCTACCCTCTTCTGACCTTTATTTTAATTTTGAATGCTACTAATTAACACCGATCATTCATTCAAACACTAAACTGGTTGTTCCTGCTAAATGCTAAGCAAATGCTTTGTGGTCAGGAGTGAAATGTGGGCAAACTGCTGTAGGGAAACTCCAGGGTTGTGGGACACCCTACGCAAACCAGGCACTGGTATGTTCAAACAGGGGAATTTCCTCTCTGGTTGTGGGGGAGTAGCTGGGAATAACACATCCCATAGGAAAGGAGAGGGAGCTCTCAGCAGATAGGTTGTGAAGCCAGTGCCAGGTCTCAGGGCCAGTTAAATACTATTTTAAAGTGCTCTTCTGAAGTATCTGGTTTTCAGCTCCCTTGGCAAGTTTGTTTGGTGGCTGCTGGAGAGAATGGCTTTGCTCTGATACCAACTCTGTCCCCATCTTTGCCTGGAGTGTTGACCAAGCAACACACTGTGCCCTGGTCTTAGCCTGCTCTCCAGAGCAAACTTGCCCACCAACTCCACCAAAATTCCTCAGACCTGTGCTTGGAGGCTGTCTTCAGGCAGTTCCTCCGAAACACAGGCAGACAGGGGGAGACTCAGCTAGTGCCAGAGGGTCTCTGTGACCGGAAGATTTGGGATGGGTTTTGGGGAGGAGGAAGGAGTTTTACTGCAGGGAGACCAGAGTCCAAGGTTTTCTTTCTCTGCATAAGTCCTGCCTGGGAATTTTACTTGGATACCTAATGGAAGCTGAGATCTCTTACTCAGAGAGGAGCTCCCTGGTGCACCCACCATGGGGCTGTTGGTGATGTGAAGGAGGAGAAGGACATTTTCCCACGTTTCCTACACAATGTTAAGGGACAAAACAAGACTGAGCTCCAGCTGAAAACCTCCCTCTTTCATATGAGTAACCACTATGGCTAGACAGACTGTGGTCAGGACATAGAGGCTGGGGTTTTGGAGGCCAAATTTTTCTTCCAGGTACAGCAGCACAACCCTTGGTGCATCACAGTTGGTGGGGTCAGTTGGGTGGTATCTGCAGACAGGGCTGAAGCCCTCCTGGGAACCTCTTATTGAAGCAAATATGCCAGGGCTTTAATTTCCTGTCTGAGGAACGGAGCTACCAGATGTCCCTGCAGAGAGTCCTGGATCTCCACCACAGAAGTGCTTTTTATCTTGTGACTGTTTTAGTTGTGTTGTTCATCATGGAGAAGAGAAGGTTCTGGGGAGATCTGAGGTCCCCTTCCAGTGCCTAAAGGGGTTACAAGAGAGCTGGAGGGGAACTTTGGACAAGGATATAGAGGGGCAGGACAAGGAGTGGAATGGTTTCACACTGAAATTCTTGACTGTGAGGGTGATGAGGCTCTGGCACAGGTTGCCCAGAGAAACTGTGGCTGCCCCATTCCTGAAAGTGTTCAAGGCCAGCCTGGATGGTGCTTGGAGAAACCTGGGATAGTGGAAGGTGTCCCTGCCCATGGCATGGGGGGTTAGAATGATATGGTCTTTAAGGTCCCTTCCAACCCAACCCATTCCATGATTCTCTAGAGCCATGTGGACTCATGCCAGTCCTTAATGAAGCATGTGTGCCTACAGCTTCCTCCCCAGATGCTTAGCAATTTTACCAGCTTTGGCCCATTTCCTGGAAAGAAGAAGCGAATGTGACTGAAAATGTAGCAGCAGCAGCAAAGACAGGACCCATCTATTTTGGGCTAATAATCGCTGCACTATCTCACAGTCTGCCATCATTGTGGTCCCACGATATTTCTAGCACAAGCAAGGGAAGATAAAATATCCACTGGCAAACAATGTCAAGCCTGTAACAGCTTCCAGAGCAGGCCAGTAGATATAAATATGACTTTCTAATTTCCACACACCAACAGCTTGGCACAGCCAAATAAAACCTCTTTCCTAGCCCCCACGAGAGATTTTAGCCCCTACAGAACAATTCATTTTGCACAATTCCCTGTCTTTTAGAAACTCAGCCTGCCTTTTGCCGCGTCACCTCAGCCTGTAAGTCCTACCAGTCTGATTCTGAGCAGGAGAGTTTAAACTTCCCATTCAAGAGCTCCACCACATCAGAGAGCAGCAAATGAATCACGTACAAGCCTTTATCTGATGGTGTGTTTTTGTAAAATGAGTGACATGCAGTGAGGAACTTGCTGTTGCAGGGAATTTGTGTTTACATAAATCTCCAGCCCACAGATTTATTTTCTTCTGCCATTCCCTGTATGTAAAATCCTCATTGGGAGCTATTTAAAAACCATCAGCATACAAATAGTTGACAAACTGAAGCTGGGAAGGGGGAGGAAATTCATGATTGCAAAAGGATGCAGTGTTTAGGGAGCTGGTCCTGTGGCTCCTGGGAGACCTCAGAGCACCTTCCAGTACGTAAGGGGTTCCAAGAGAGAAGGTCTTTAGACAAGAGCATGGACTGACAGGACAAGGGGGAATGGCTTTAAGCTGAAAGAAGGTAGATTTAGATTAGATATTAGGCAAGAGATTTTCCATAAGTGTTTTGGTTTGATTTGGTTTGGTTTGGGTTTTTATTCAGTGTGGAAAGGAGAGGGTATGTTGAATGTCCATGAAGATACCCATACCTAAGGACATCAATAGCATATTATCTCCACTCCTGGCAACAGTTAATCAATTTATTATGCAACAAGAAAATGTTTGCTGGCCTTGAACCTTGCAAGGAGTCTGAAGCAGAATCTCTCAGATCTACTATGATGCTTAACCAGCTTCAAAACCCTCGAGATCCGGCCCTGAAATCCCACCAAGTTATGTGATTTGGCTGATCCCCAACTGTCTTGCTCCCACCATTCCCCACTATATCTGCTCCTGTGCCCTCCCTTGTGGAGGCTCTTGTACATGAGATGACATGCTTGCCAAGCCAAGCACTGCAAAGTTGGAGAATTTCTTGGGCAGCCCTAATTTCTTCTCCCTGTCCTGACTTTTTCCCCTCAGTCTGTTTTGGGCAATATGTCTCCCACTCATGGTTTCCTTGCCTTGACCTGCCATTGCATCCTACCCAAATCCTGGTTTTACTTACCTCCATATGCTTGTGCTTTCCTTGGCAGAATTTAAAAGTTCCTCCTAACAAACGGAACACCCTGAGCCTGGGTCCTTTGCATATGAGACTGACAGTGTGGCTACAACAGATGGTCTGGAAAATCTCCCTTGATCACAGAATCACAGAATGGTTTAGGTTGGAAAAGATCTTTAAGATCATCTTGTTCCAATCCCCCTGCCATGGGCCTTCCACTCGACCAGGCTGCTTTAAGCCCCATCCAAACTGTCCTTGGACACTTCCAATGGTGGGACAGCCACATCTCCTCTGTGCACCCTGTGCCACAGCCTCCCCACCCTCACAGTCAAGAAATCTTTCCTAATATCTAACCCTGACATCTGCCAGTTAAAAGCTATTTTTCATTGTCCTATTTCTACCTATCCCTGGTGGAGCAACCTCTCCATGCCTCAACTTCTTGGGTTTTTCTGCAGCAGGGAGCCTCTGTTCCTGCACTACCAATGCTGGTCCCGTGCCCCTTTCCAGGTGGTGTCCCATGCAATTGCTTGTAGGTTAGTCCTGCCCCAAGGAGCACTTCCCTTCCCAAGCCTCAGCCTAGTTCTGGGAAAACCCTTTGGCTCACACATCCTGAAGTGGTGGCCCGGAGCCCTTGTTTGCAGGATGCCGAACACATCTGGAGCTGCATGCGTGGGTTTCGATTATGGTGGTGATAGTTTATCATCACCTACTTAACCCTGCCTCAGACGAGCACGTTGTAGTGCCCCAGGTTACTCTGTTTGCTGGGGCTGTTGCAGGGAATAACAGCCTGTGCTCACAGACATCATTAAAGGCAAGCTCGTGTGTGCAGCGTATGCAATAGCCGGGTTGCACTAATGGTTTGTGCCTGTTATTAACATCACAGCGGCGCTTGGGGCTCCGGCTGGGATTGGAGTGCTTGGTGCCATGCAGGAGCTTGGGAAAGAAATTTGGGTGTGATGTAAGCAGTAAGTAGTTTGCAATGGGGTTTTGTGAGGGGCCAGTCGCTGCCCTGCATAGCTGGGCCTGGGGTTTTTCAGTGTCAGGAAAGATGATACCCAAATGTCAGTGAAAGCTGGAGTTGGCACCAGGATGGAACCTCTGCCTGCTCCCGTTGCAGGGATCCTGACTTTTCTCCTGGGCTGGGAAGCAGAGAGAAAGCAGAGATTCAAAGGGGTCTTGCTATGCTGAAAGAGATCTTTTTTGCTCCACCCCTTTTGAGGCTGGGCTGCAGGTTTGAAAGGAAACCAGAGAAGCTGTGGCTGCCCCATCCCTGGAAGTGTTCAAGGCCAGTCTGGATGGTGCTTGGAGAAACCTGGTCTAGTGGAGAGTGTCCCTCCCCATTCAATAAATAGCCCTAATAATAAATAAATAAATGTTAAGGACACTCCTGCTGGAATGAGCCTTCCCATTGGAAAGAGTGTTGGAAAGAGATGATCTTGAAGGTTCCTTCCAACACAAAACATTCTACAGTTCTGTGGTTCTATGAAATCAGATAGAAGGAGGCAGCAGGGAACCCTCCCAGAAGTGATGCAAAAGCGGTGGGGAAAGAACAGGAGCAGGGAGGAGAAGAGATGGATGCAGTGAAAACAAAAATTTAAGCTCAGTTATTCCTGTGGATAGTTTTGGGGCACTTGGTGTGAGGATCCAGCCAGGGATGTGCCCCAGCAGATGCTGGGCACAGCCTCTCTGCTGTCTGCAGCAGCCTCAGCAATACCTCCCACAAGCTGTAGAGAAGAGAATCTACTTCATCCAAAGCAACAGGTGATTCATCTCTCAACCAGCCTCCTTGCTGTGTCCCAGACACCCCACTGGGAGTGTGGATTCAGCAAGATCAGGGGTCAACCCAGCCTCCTCCAATGCCAACTCAACCCTTGGGTCGACACATCAAGCCGGGAACATGTGAAGTGTTGCAACAGCCCGAGAGCAATTAGGGGTGAGGATGCCAAGGAATGTGCTCAGCACTGGATTGATCTATGCTAGGGGGAGGGAGGTGTTTGTAAAAAAACCCCAGCTTGGGTGAGAGTTCTTTGCTTGCAACAGGATGAGAGGGAAGCCTTGTAATATTGAGGGATATCAAAGATTTTCTATTTGCCTTGCAAAACAATAACCATCCCTCTTCACCGCGTTTTCACAGCTACGCAGATATAAACATACAAATTCCAAGGTTATTTCTAATGGATTTCTGTAGTGCTCAGAGCAGGCTCTTTTCAGAGCTGAAGCTTTGCTGGGAAGGCTCATTCCAGCAGGAGTGTCCTTAACAGCGCTATTTATTGAAGCCAGGCCTTTGTTTTGTGGTGTGCTGTACTGAGGTGGAAAACAGAGGGGCTTGAACAAGGGATGAATCCACTTGTTCAAACTATGGAAGGGGAAGCAGATATTCAGGGCAATTTTAATGGCTGGAGCAGCTGGGTTGTAAATAATCCACATAGGACTGAGTCTAATTTTTCCCTGAACAGGATGCTGCCTTGTATGTGACAATTAATCACAGTGATCAGTGTTTCTATATCAGCTTTTCCGGAGAAACTGAACGATGAGTTCTTGCTCTTTCATGGGATCGAACCAGAAATTAGGTCTGGAGGCTTAACACTTAGTCAATACTTCCCCAGAAATGGAGGGTATTGAAAGAGAGAAATTACAATGTGGGAAACGTCCCCTGGACTTGCAGCCTGAAGGCTGCAGCTGGGATTTATTGGAAATATCTTAGCAGTTGCCATGGCATTTATTTTGCCTATAAAAGGTCTTCCAGGTGATGCTCTCTGTCGTTAGAACTGCTAAGTGCAAAAGGAAACAGGTTAATTGGATTTCTCTGAAGGACAAAACACAAGAGGACCCAGGCTGATAAGCAGCTGTAGTGTTTCCACACAGAGTTTGCCAGATGAACATCTCAAAACCTACTCATACCACGGATGCCCTTTTGTACTCCAGACTGAGCACTGAGCACCAAATTCGCTTTCTGTTGGCAGGGAGACAGAGAAGAAGAAAATGCTGCAGAAGTGGCTGGTTTTGTCTCCATATGTCCATTAAAACTATCTCAGAAGGGGGTGGTGAACCCTACCAAGGACAACTTGATAGCAGACCTGAGGCTGAACATGAGCATAGAATCCTAGAAGGGTTTGAGTTGGAAGGGACTTTAAAGATCATCTCATTCCAACCCCCCTGCCATGAGCAGGAGCACTTTCCACTAGACCAGGTTGCTCCAAGCCCCATCTAACCTGGCCCTGAACATTTCCAAGGATTAGGCATCCAGAGCTTTTCCAGACAACCTGTGTCAGGGCCTCACCACCCTCACAGTGAAGAATTTATTCTGAACATCTAATCTAAGTCTCTCATCTTTTAGTTTAGAACCATTCCCCTTTGTCCTATCACTATCTGCCCTGCCATGATCGGGCAGGGATGCCACATTCTGTGTGAGAAGGATTGGCTTTAGGGACTGATTTGTATCTTTGTGAGTTTACCTTTGGAATGAGCTGGTCAGTGCTGCTGGCCTATGTTCTGCTTGGCAGACACCAATCTAGGTTAATGCCACGTGGATGAATGTTGTCTGCTTGGTGTTTTCATGTCCTGAACCACATGACCTGGCTGCTCAAGCTGTGCTGCTCTGCATGGACCTGTGGATCTTCTGAGCCACCTCTGGCATGGGGGTTGTATGAACCTATTGGGTGGCTTGGAGTGGAACTGGCAGTGGGGTGTCTTATTCTGCTGCCTGGTTTTGGGATGCTCCTTCTCCTGAGTTCATTAAGACTGTGTGAGGTGAGAGCTGTCTTGGTGCAATGTTGTGGCTGTCAACAGGAACTGGGGATAATGGGGAGAAAGGCAGCGCAGAGACATCATTGCTGCACGAACTATTTTGGGGTCTGGGATAAATGTTGCTACCTTTATCCATGCTTTTCTTATTTGAACAATCCAGTGTGATCATGGGGCAGTTCCTGGAGTCCAGACTTTTCTGATCAGGGGCTGCTGCAGGTCCAGGCCTTGAGTGAGCAAAGATTTCACCTGTGGTTTTGGGGTCAGTCCTGAAGCCTGCTCTCAGCTGGAGAAGAGGCTGCTTTCCTTTGGGTGAGTGGTTTCATCCTTTTCCTCAGCCTCCTCTGCTGTCAAACACTGGCCTGCTGAGGGAGCACCACTGCTCAGGAAGGAGCAGAAGGAGGGCTTGGACCATTGCTTGGAAGTTTCCCCATCCTGCCCACCCACTTCGACCCTTCAGTTTAATCTTGTCAGGCAATGATTGCCTCCCTCTGGGACTGATTATATCACACAACCATTTACCCAGGCACCTCAGGATTTATTAGCTGGCTGGTCTCTCCAAGAGGCCGTATTTTACAAGCCTGAGTCAGGGGAAGGGGAGGACACATTTCTCTTCTCCCTACTTGTGAGCCCACCCACAGCAACCCACAGCACGCAGAGGTAGGGGACCTGGATCCCATGGTGAAGGCATCTCAGCAGCTGGGTGTCCAGTCCCAGGGCTGGCATGGGAATCTGGGGAAGGGGAATTTGTACCTGAGGTGCCTGCACTGTCCTGAAGTTCTGGATCACATTTGCACACTCACCTGCTGTCCAAACCTGCTCCTGAAGGGAACAGGTGTGCAGTCCCTGTGAGCTGGAATTGCAGATGCGAGATTTTGGCTTTATTGTCAGCTCTGGAGAAGGAGAAGAATTGTGGTTAATGGCACAAGAAACAGGGAGCTCCCATTATCATTTGCCTCATGGAATGGCCCTGCTGCTGCTCTGTGGTGCAGCAGATGATGCAACATGTGGCTGGATAAACCTGGGTATGAAGTAGACGAATGTGGGTCAGTAACACCCGAAGAGAACAGTAAATAATCCCTCTAAAGGATGTGTTTGGTGTTTTTTCTCTCTTTACACTCCATTGTTTACATCCATGCTTGGGAATTTCCATCCTGCTGAGACCCATCAGCTTTGATTAGTGCATGAAGTGCCTGTTGAAATTAAAATTATCATCAGTTAAAAGATGACCTGAATAGTGAGACAAGATACAAACCTAAGCAAAGGCATTTTTGTGAATGAAATGCAATGGAAAAAAGTCCTGTTTTTCTTCCAGGAACACATGCAGGACCCTGCTGATATTTCTTCCTTCTTCCCTTTGCTTGTCCTTCCATGGTGACCCTCTCATCACTTGGCTGTCACCAGACTCCTGCTGGACATTTTCACAGCCATTAATTGAATTATTGACATGTGCCAAATGCTTCACTGCGAAGCCGACCTGCCTCGACCCAGCACCTGCCTTTAAGGACAGAAGAGCACCACATGAAATACCTCATTACCAGAGTGGAGGTAATCCTCCACGTTGGCTGAGAGGAGCCTTGTGAGCTATCTGCTGGGCTCTGATGTCAGGGCCAGGTCCTCTGCCACTGGCAGAGATGTGGGAGGTCCTTTTGTGGCTTCTCTGGAGGTAAGAAGTCAAGAGGGGGCAATTACATCCAATTGCTCCAGCCCGCACTGGTTGGGTTGGGCCCGTGGGCCATGTTGCTGAGCTGGCAGTGAGTGGTAGGTCACGTCACTGCTTGCTCTTTGCTGGCCTCAGTTTTAACTTGTTAATCCCTGTGGCCATGACTAAGATGAGAGGGTTTTGTGGGCACAGCACATGCCAGAGCTGCACCACCTCTGCCCAGCCGCTGGCTGAGCTTCCCACGAACGTGCCACGATGCTGGTGAGACCATTCCACTTCGTGATTGCTGCAGTTCAATTTCTGTAGCTCCAGACTTACAGTTTGAATGTCTTCAGCCCAATCCTGAATCCATGTGACATCATTCTGTTTCTGCTGATTGGGAGAGGCTCTCATGCTGGAAACTGGCTCTTCTTGCAATATTTATGGGTCCCAACATCGGCATCTTTGAACTCTCTGTTGCATTAGCCAAGAAGATTGACTTTCTAACCTCTCACTCTAAACCAGCTTTCTCCCTTTATTAGAGCTTTTCTCTGAACCATTTAGGGCTTTTCAACTTTCTTTTTGAAGTGAGAACCCCAGGCACGGATATGTTTTTCCAGCAGCAAATGGTGAATGTGCTGCTCTCCCTCTTGGCAAGCCCCACATATCCACATCCCAGGACCCTGTTTGCTCTCAGGACTTCAGCAAGAGGAGCTTGGGGGACACCACCAGTCACCATCCAGGCCCACCTCGGGTAGTTCAGTGAAAATTAAACACTATTGTATTAGTTCTGGAGGAGGTGGAGTTTAGTCAGCCCACCACAACTCTCTAATTTTGGTGCATCTGGGGCTTTGCTTTTTCCTGGTGACGATGTTCAAAGACACAGCTCTCCAATCTATAGATATTAACTCTATTCCTGACTTTGAATCAAGCCACATTAAAATAGAAACCTACTGACTCCAGTGGAAGAAGAGCCCAGCTGGGACATTTGTGTCCGACAGTGCCGTGGTAGGGTCGGCTCTGCTGTGTTGCATTGCTGACCCCAAAGCGTCTCTCTTGGCTTGTGGACAACGATACAGACTGAGACCAGTCTGCAACTTGATTAATGAGAACATACACTACAGGAAAATGGCTTCGGCATTTGCGAGAAGACAGACAGCCTCAGGCATTTTGTGGCTTTTGACAGCTGGGAGCCATGAATGTCTGTTGTCTTTTTTAAAAAAAAAAGAAAAAAAGCCCTCTGTAGAATGAACACATTCAGCAAATGGGGAAAAAAAAAAAAAAAGGAAAGAAAACATTACTCCCAGCTGGGGTGAGAAAAATCTAGTCTATCAGCGAGATTGTCTCCTGGCTAAAAGGCAGCTTCCTGGGTTTTGATGTTGGTGGGTTCATTCTCTGCATTCCTGCTTTCTCTTCTTAGATAGCTGGTTAAATTCTTCTAAATTCTTTTTGTGTCTTGGGTCTTCATTCAGGAAAGACATCTGAGCTATGCCAGGAACTTGCAGCCAAGCTCCCCTGGGGGCACAGGGCATGGACTTGGGTGCTCCAAGGGAGCAGGACACTCTGGTGAGCCTGGAGGGGTTGGTAGGAGTGAGATTCCCCTTAGAAATGCACAGGAACCTCAGTGGCACAAAGCAGGAATTTGGACCTGACCCAATTTCACTGTGTGGGGTGGGAAGGACAACTTCTGGCTTCCATCTGAAAGGACAGGGTCCATGATGTTTGCCCCTCAGCATCTTTGCTGGTTGCTCACACAGCCAGATCTTGCTGCCTCTGGTTGACCAGGTTGCTGGTCCTTGAAGCCAGGAATGCAAGAAAAATAACGTATGGAATAAAAATGCAGTTTTGGAGAATATGATGTATAGCACATGGTGAATGCATTGTGCAGGTTGAAGCTGGCCCATGGGTTGTGTGCTTGGCATGTCTGCTTTGTAATTAATCATTTGTTAGAGTGATATCCCTGTTTGGGATGCTTTCCTGAGTTTGGGGCATAAAATGAAACTTCAGGGAAAACTTCCTTAATCCAACAAATAAATCTATTGCAGGCATATGAATGTTTTCTGTTGTTTTTCATGGAGTTCTTTATAGCTTTCAGATGGGACACTCCCAGTTTCCTCCAGAAATTTCACTTGCAGCAAGTTCAACTTGTGGTCAGCACTGAAAATCCACGAAGAATACCATGATGCTCAGGGTCCCAGATACAAAAGCCAAGAAGGACTAGCAATACTTAGCAGTGATTACATTTTTTTCCTTTCCATAGGAAAGGATTGATTTCTGTGTTAAAAGGAGCACGTTTCTTACAGAGCAGGCAGCATGATGGATGGCCCTACTAATAATATAGGATTTCTTCTCTAAGACATGGAAATGGGTTAGAGGCTTTCTTCCTCCTCCTCTTTCCTTACAAAAGGGGAAATGGAGACCAATTTATAAAGATAGACTGCGGTGTGTGATGGCTGGCAGAACACATGACCGATTGCTTCGTGCTTCAATATTATATTATGGGTCTCAAAAATGGGTCCCCAAGGACCCTTATTTCCCAGCCTGGGGACAGGTCCCTCCACTGCTGTGATTTGCTGTGCCTCCCGCAACCACTGGTTCTGCTGCCAGCAGGACACCCCTCCTGAAGGTCTGTTTAGTGCCTGTCACTGATTCTGAACACCAGATGCCTGTTTTCTCCAAGGTCTGTGGGTGTGTATGGGTTTGAGGGGAGCACTCCCTTGATTCAGAGAGCACCTGCAGTAGCAGAGCTTTTGCTGGCTGTTCAGGTGTAGTGCAAGAAAAGTGGGACCAGAGGCTTTCACAGTGAGAGAGAGAGGCAGTGCTGGCAGGAATGGGAATGGGAGGCTGAGACTGTAATTTTCTCCCTCTGATCTGCCTTGCTTGTAAGTAGGCATTTCCAACACTTGAGGAGTGGTCTGCACATGGGATGCATCAGCTGTATGCTGGTTCCCCCAGGAGTGGGTTCAAAGTAAAGGCAATGCTTCATCAGAGAGCTAATTGAGGAACTGAGCCTCAAGTCTGGAAACCTGTTTCCTCTGCCCTATTTGATTTCAGTTCTACTTGCCTGGAAAACTCAGATCTGTGAATCCGTGTGCCAGCTCTATTTGCTTCCCTATGGCACCACACACCTTTTCACAAATTATGGAGATGATGCTCATGGCTGCATTTCCTTGTTACCCTTTGGTTGCCTGTATTTAATATTTATAATAACTAGTGTTCTGTTTCCTGCAGTTGTAGCTGTGTTTCCCACCCCCAAAAGCCAATGTTGTTTAAAGGCCTTTTTTTTTTTTTTAGCATTCTGGGAGGGAGATTTTGCTGCTTATATATCAATATGATGGCTTGCAGTGTTCTGGCAAGCTGGAGAAAGGAGATAAGAATGAAAAAAATGCTGCATTTCATGACCCAGTGGCTTATGCTCTATGTGCTTCACTGTGGACATTTAACAATCACGAGAGAAGGTCTTCTATGCCCCTTAAAATATCCACATCTTTAATGTAAATGAATCAGAACCCTTTTTTCATGGCTGGGTCATGCGACTCCAGAGGCAGAGTGAGTAACAGTGGGTATATTGTATATATGGATGAAAAGAGAGAGCCCTGACAGAGGGGCAGACACTTCGTACAGAGAGATGTAATAAGGAGAGGGCCAGCTAGCCTTATGTGTTTAATTTCTGTGTTACATTTGGTTTCTCTTCTGAATGCCCCTGAAGTGAGAGGTGACATGTGCAGGTCAGCTGGATCTGTTCCTGGCACTGCTGCTACTTTGCTGGATGATTTTAGGTACATAATTTCCCTGTATCTTTCCATCACATCTTGTGTCTCTCACCCAGACATACCACGAGTGCTTTGGGGCAGAGATCATTTGTCCCTCTGTGGTTACTCAGTGTCTGGGACCATGGGGTTTTGCTCTTCTCTCTGTTATTTTTTCAGTATAATTTTTATGAGAGCCCTGACTCATTTGAGCACGAGTCAGGGGGTGGATGGGGTTAAGACAGGTGCCTTTGCATTAGGAGAAATAGAATGAGACTTGCAGTTGTCCTTCCCTACAGCCCCAAGGCTGCCTCCCCAGCCCAGGCCAGGTTCACTGCTTGCTGGTTGACTGGACAGGTTGGGTTAGGTTTTGATAATTTCTCCATGTAGTCAGGACCTACCTCTCTGACAGGATCTGGCAGACCTTATCTTGCTCTCTGCATCAGGGATGCTCTGTCAGTGCTCAGTGCTATGGAGGAAACCCAGAAATGCTATGGAGAAAACCCAGAAATGCTGTGGAGGGAAGGAGCCCAGCAGCCCCACTGCTCCTGAGTGGAGGGGACACTTGCAGGGATTCTGCCCCATCAGCCCTTTTGTCTGGCCAGGGAGATGCCATAAGGAATGGAAATACAGTAATAAAAATATGAAATTCAGACAAATGGCATCCTTGGAGGAGCAAGTGGTGGAACCCAGTGCTTCAGTGGTTGCTGCCTTGATTTGCATCCCATCCCACACCCCAAAGGGCTGCTGATCCTGCAGTTCTCTGCGGGGCTCTCTGTGATTTCAGGAGCTTGCTGGGAGCATTTTTGCTCAAGGTCATGCTTTCAGTGTGACAGCAGGAGAAGCTGTGTAAATGAAAGGTTTGCATAAAAAATGGAAAAGGTAGAGCCAGCCTGGAAAAGACTTTTTTTCCACTTGCATTTCACAAAGGTGACTTGCCTGTGTCAGTGGCAATGAGTGTGGCAGAGCCAAATCCATGGGACATCTGGGGCCAGCCCTTAATGCCAGGGATGGGTAAGAGGCTCTGAAGTGTGCTGATGGTATTAAGGAGCTGTGTGCGAATTTTCATTGTGCCCTCTATGGATTTCATGCTATCAGTGTGCGTGGCTGAGATGCACATGCAGCCCTTCAGCATACTGATGAGCCCCTGGTATTAGTATTCAGCACCAAAAGCCGGAGCTGTTAGACGGGGAATGATGGTGTGAAGGGGAGAACTGATAATTGATTAGGCTGTATTATAATATTGACAGTCCTGACACAACTTCCCTGAAGAGGAGATTTGCCAAGTACCAGTTTAGAGCCTCAGCACCATAAATGAGTGACTGTGGAGGATATGTGTGTTTTGGGTGCTGGGTTTGTTTCTGGGGAATTTGCAGAGAGGGAAACACATGATTGACAAGGGACTGGAAAAGTCAAGTCACAGGCTCCTCTGTCTGTCTGCACACACATGGTTTCTATTAGCAGGGCTCACAAGCACCCACCCCTAACTTGGCACAGTGCTTGGCACAAAGTTGACTTAAAATTAGGCTCAGGCTAAAGTGCTTTTGTTGAACTGGGCCCTAAGTACATGATCACATGCAGCACTTTGGGCTGAGAGTGCAAGGGGACTGCTGGCAGCTTGATGCATTCCAGATGTTTCAGCTGAAGGTGGAATTCCTCCTTTGCCCTCTGGATTTGGGTTAAATCGCTGGGGTCGGGGTTGCCCAAGGTGTTTGATAGAGGGGCAGGTGCAGTGTGCAGACTGAAGGTTACTGTGCAGCAGTGCCCTGCAGCTGTGGGAGCCACAAACAGATTTCATGGGTAAATTAATTTAAACAGGTGAATGACTTTGCCCTGGTTTGTTGTGTTTAACCTTTGCTGCAGTCAATGGTTTATCTAGACCTGTGGATAAACAACAGAAAAACCCAGAGGCTAAACCAATGTGATGGTTTTTTGTCTAGTTTTCAAACAGAGGTGATTTATAGTGGGCACAAAAATATGAGCGAGTGGTTATGCTTTTTAAAAATAAAGACAACATTTGCAATGAATGGAGCACATGACCTAGCCAACATTTTTTTTTTCTGAGCACTTTTTTTTTATGAGAACAATAGTGAGGAACAGCCTCTGTTTTAATGATTAGCTGAGAATGGTTGTGAACATTTCCTTGACACCAAAGGCAAATGTGAAGCATCGTGAATTAATATTTGCAAGGCAGCATTTTGAGGTCTCTGAGCTCAGCAGACCAGTAGTAAAACAGGGATCAGTGATCATTACTTTTGTTTGCGAAGCTCAGGGTAGGCAGTGGCTGGGGACCAATCTCTAAAATTATCTAGTTGCTGTAGATGTAATTGGGGAGTGGGTCTGGGGTTTCCAATAGAGTGGACTCACTCCCTGCTGGTGAAGCAGGAGATGGAAACAGACACACTGGTGATATCTATCACGAGCAGCAGACGTCTTTGACAGTGATCTGCACTGCAGCAATTTTCTCTTGGCCAGGCGATTATTACTTGTCAGTCCCAGCTGTTACCTGCAGGACCCCAGTTATCAATTACTTGAGGGTGTTATCCCCAGCATCGATTATTTTATTAGCTCCCTGATGAATCATTTCTGTCAACCATCTGAGCCTTGGAGACCAACCTCTTGTGCAAGTCATCGAGTCCTGGCCAACACCAAGTCACCTACTGTGGCTTCCCAAGAGGCAGGAGGTCTCCACAGGTCACCTTCCCCCTTGCAAGGGTTCTGGAAGGAGCCCTCATCCCCTTGTCTACCACAAGATGCTGGTGGCTGCCTCATCTGGCTCCATTTTTGGAGACACTGTGTGACTGCCAGGCAGGAGGAGGAGGAGGAGGAGAGCGTGACTGTCCCACTGCCCCGAACAGATGGCACAGCAGAGCTGCACCCCTGACAGCAAACACCAGGGCCCATTGTTTCCAGGGCCCTGAGAAAATAGATGGGTGACACACAGGCAGCTGCAGAAAATGTTCTCCAGACTGTGCTTGTGCAATGGATTAAAAAAGAAAAGAAAAAAAAAACAGAGGAAAAAAAAGGGACTATTTATTCATTTCTGTTTAATGATGAGCAGTTCCTATGGGGAGTGATGAGCCAGCAGAGGGGATGGTCTGGAAGCTGTAGATGCACATTGCAGCAAGAGCTCTTGATTCACCTTATTTTTAAGGCAGGATCTGCAGGAATGTAGTGCCTCTGTGTTCAGCACTGCCTGCTCCTAACCAGTGTCCTCGGGTATAAAGGCAAAAAAGAGGACAAATCCTACCAGATGAAACCATTCCCACCTGTTCCTAGAAGAACAGAACTTGTTGATTGCAAGTGGGGGTACTACAAGAGATCTGAAGAGGGACTTTTGACAAGGGCATGGAGTGACAGGACAAGGGGGAATGGCTTCACACTGACAGAAAGCAGGGTTAAATTAGATGTTAGGAAGAAATTCTTGACTGTGAGGGTGGTGAGGCCTTGGCACAGGTTGCCCAGAGAAGCTGTGGCTGCCCCATTCCTGGAAGTGTTCAAGTCCAGGTTGAATGGAGCTTGGAGCAACCTGGGATAGTGGAAGGTGTCCCTGCCCATGGCAGGGGGTTGGGAGGAGATGACCTTTGAAATCTCTTTCAACACAAACCATTCTGCTATTCTAAGATTCTATGATAAGTGTGAAACACGATGCCTTTTTGAGCAGTGTCACCACCCACAGCCCTTGCGCAGCTTCAGCTGAAGTGGTTGGAGATGACATCAGGCTCTTGCTGAGCACAGCCACTTGGTACCTGCCTCCTTTGAGGCCATTTAGGGTGTCAAACTCCAGATCTTCACATGATCTAAACCACACTGCCTTGTTGTGTCCACACTGGGCTTGGGAGTGATGGTATAAACTGCTCTGGCCCTCGATGGATGCAGAATAAGCCAGTGCCTGGCACCAGGTCTGAGGAGCAGACACCTGAAGGCAGCACTTGGATAGGAGGATTTACTGTTTCATTCAGATACCACAGCCAGAGTGTGCATGTTTGGCTCCTTCTCAGTATAAAACAGTATAAAAAGATCCAACTGAGTGAAAATCTTTGAAACGGGGAAAAGAGCAAAAACATAGCCTGGGGAGCCTCTCTAAAGAAAACAAACAAAAGGCAGAGAGGAAATGGGAAGCAGTGGATGGTATGTTACACAGTGTACACGCCAACAAGCAATATCTGCAGGTCATCCATTCCTCTGAGCCTCGAAGAGGACAGAGGTCCCTGGCTGAAATTACAGCCATCCCTCTCCCCCCAGCCTCTATTATTTTGTCTCCAAATGCCCAGCAACAGCAGTGACAAAAATAGTTTTCAAAGTCTGACAAAAATCCTGATTTCCCCAAGTTTTGCCAAGCCTTGTTTCATGTCTGAAGTGCTCTGGCTGTTCCTCCTCAGCTCAGTGCTGACCTTCTGGCTGCTCCGTCCCTCCCTGATCCGATGGAGAGGCAGAAATGTCCAGCATTAACCAGCACAATACCAACCCTTCAAAGCCCTCCTCCTCGCTGTGCCCCTTGATTTTTATTTTTATTTCTTTTCCTGGATACATTGACTTGAAAGTGGGATTTTCTTGGGTTCATAATACTTCACACTTCATATTTCCTTCATGGCTGGAGGGCTGTGGAAAGGGAGCAGTGGGGGAGTGCTGAAAGCAGCCTCTGAAGGGACGTCGTCAGCCTTTTTTGGGCAGCCCCACAGCAGGGAAGGTTTGCTCTTGGCATTCAGTGAGTGCCTCGGGCTCCCACCCTGGCACAGGGACGTGGCACAGAGCAGATCCAGCTCCTTTGGTCATTCTTCGTATTACAGACAACAGGCTAAATTGCCTACAGTGAAGCAATTATCTTAATAAACATAATTTCAGCTTTGCTGGGGTGACTGAGGAGAGCCCACAGACAAGAAGAATGTTTGGCAATGACTAATTTTTGCAGTTCATTTCTGGGAGTATTTATTTACTTGCTGAGCACTGGGATGGGAGTTGCAAAGTGGAAAGCTCTGAGGTGCAGTGGGCAAATCAGGGGAATAAGCAGATATCCTCCCTGCTTTCAATTGCAGCTGATTATCCAGCTTGTTGCTGTGCTTGCTCCCCCTGCAGCTTTATTTCTTATTTTCATTTTCCTTTTTTTTTTCCCCTCTTTGGGATTTTGCTGACAGAGGAAACTACTGTCAGGCCACCTTGGGTTTCACATGGCTGTGCTGGCTCGTGTGGCAGCAACGCAGATGGAGACGACACTTCTGCTGCTGCACTGAGCAGGGTTTGTCTGCCAGCACTGGAGACCTAAGGAGACACTTTCAGCATAATTGGAGTGCTAAGGAAAGGCAGATGATCTGCCTCAGAGCCTGTGGTCTTTGATGCTAATGAGGCCGGGTATTAGGAGCTGTGGCATGACATGAGACACCTCCATGGTGATTGCCTGGTTTGCTGCCTTCACTGCATTTTTGGCTCACTTGTGCCAAGGACTCTGCAGTTCATCCTGTGGAGGGTGAGGAACTTTGTGAAAGCTTCTTGTTAGCTTTCCCCCTGGTTTGCTTGGATTTGGCCCAATTTCTTCTTCTTAGAAGGACATGAATCTATTATATCTCCTACACTCCTACTGGAAAAGATATGAAGAAGAGGAGACAGACATACAGACAAGGTCCAGCCAAGCCTGAAGATCCTCTGATGCGTTCAGTGCAAGGAAAATGTGACTTACAAGAGAATCATAGAATCATTAAGGTTGGAAAAGACCTCTAGGATCATCGAGTCCAGCCATTAATCTAACACTGCCAGGTCCACCACTAAACTATGTTCAAGAAGAACATGCTTATTGAACAGTTCCAGGGACAGTGACTCCATCATTCCTTGGGCAGCCTGTTCCAGTTCTTGACCATCCTTTCAGTGAAGAATATTCTCCTAATATCCAACTGAGGTGTTCTTTGACATCTGCTGGGCTTGTTCCTTCTCTCCTATTCTTGGCATCGTGGTAGTGTTCAAAGTCCAGAACTGGAGGATGGTGTGTCCTGAGGTGCTCAGACAAATGAAACCAACAGCTCTGCCTCGGATAGAGGAGCTGTGTGCAAGGATTTTTGGACATGGAGAAGAAATTTCCTTGAAAGTAAGCAGGCAGCTAGGTGACTAATGAGCCTAAAGTCTGCTGAATGGCCTGGCATCCCTTACTGTAACAGCCTGGCATCCCTTACTGTAACAGCCTGCAAATCATTATTGGTATTTTTAGGTACCTGATGGTTCCAGCAACCTGGCTAGGGCTGCCTGAGTCACCACGGGAAATGGGAATCAGGTTCTTTAGTTTTTCATCCTGTCTGCTCTACCCAGTTAACAGCCAAGAATTTACCTTAAACAACTGCTCAGAGCTGACTGTGTGGCTGAGGGAGAAGGACACATGGCTAGAAGATGATTTTTCTCTTCCTAAGATGTGTGTCCAGGTTGGGATGTCTCTGTTCTTTGTGAAGCAGCTCTGAAGACTTCAGTCACCTCTAAGTTGGGTGTCTAGTACAAGGCATGCAGCGGATAAAATAGGCGGATAAAATTAGATAAAGCAAAACTTCCACGTAGACACTGCCACAAGTTTTACCCCATGTTTTTAAATAGTTTTATATAAATAACACTGGGGAATGACACAACCCAGGTCTGCAAGGCATTAGCACTCTCCGGCACGCTGTACATTTCACATGGAATGCTGTGAAGCAGCTGGGAAAAGGTCAAGCCAGACCTTCAGATCTAAGACTGCTCAAGTTTTGGGAAAATCTGGATCTGGAGGAGGATCTGAAGTTTCCTTCTCACCTCTATCTTTACAAGGAGCCAAACCACCTTGTCCAGCATTTCTGGGCCCATAGTTCCCTAACTATTTCAATCCAGCTGCTGCAGCCCTGGGTCCACCTCAGCTCCAGACAAGCTCCAGATAAGTCATTCTGATCTCTTGCTACTCCGTGAATATCCAACCCACAGTGGTTCTGGAGGGATTTCCGAGACCTTGGCTTATGTAGGCTCTTAGAGCCACCTTTAATTAAACAGATAACTGTATAGCCTCGAGTATAAAATGGATGTGGTGCAAAATGCCCATACAAAGATATAAGACAGCAGAATGGCTTCAGCAACATGAGCATCCACTGGGGAGATGCTGCATAAAGGGAATGGCCACCTGATCAGATGCTGCTGTATTGCTGTGCCTTCCCTAGCCACCCTTCATCTCAGAGGTGGTAACTGTGTCTTTCACCTGTCCTCTGCACAAGTAAAACATGTATAATGAAGCTGCTGTCATGAATTCATTTCATTTTTCAGGCAGGGGACTTAGAGAGTGTGGTCACTATAAGCACTTGGGAACAGGACAGTATCTCCTCAGGCTGCTGAGCACTCACCTTAACTAAGCCCTTGGAGGATCCAAGTGCTGCCCACTTTGTTCCCAACTGTTTTTATGCACCATGGATCCTGTGGATAGCACATGGAAGTTTTTACCTATAAACCCACATGCCAGACATGGTAAGTAGTACCTCTCATACAGGTTGTTCTGAGGTGTCCCCGCTCTTTCCATGGGGTCAGTTTTCCACACCTGAAAATCTTTTTCTCCTTATTTTCCTTGCTGTTTCAAGGACCTTCAGCTTTCTGACTTGCTCTGTGAGGAGTGTGGCCCCACAAACCATGAGAAATTGCACAAGCCCTGAGTATTGTTTGTGGCTGAGCCATCCCATGTGCCAAGGGACTGATGCAGAAGTTCATGTGGTTTTGAATTTTGTATTGCTATTAGTAAATTCCCACTGAGGAATCTCATAATTTTCCCAACTGCTGTAGGCTGACAGGAGGTGTGAAAGGGCTGGAGGGGAGGAAAAAATATGTGTGCCTCCTTGTGAAAGGTCTTCAAGGATTAAAGGGGAATACCTGGGGGAGGCGAGTGGCTGNCTGTTCCAGTTCTTGACCATCCTTTCAGTGAAGAATATTCTCCTAATATCCAACTGAGGTGTTCTTTGACATCTGCTGGGCTTGTTCCTTCTCTCCTATTCTTGGCATCGTGGTAGTGTTCAAAGTCCAGAACTGGAGGATGGTGTGTCCTGAGGTGCTCAGACAAATGAAACCAACAGCTCTGCCTCGGATAGAGGAGCTGTGTGCAAGGATTTTTGGACATGGAGAAGAAATTTCCTTGAAAGTAAGCAGGCAGCTAGGTGACTAATGAGCCTAAAGTCTGCTGAATGGCCTGGCATCCCTTACTGTAACAGCCTGGCATCCCTTACTGTAACAGCCTGCAAATCATTATTGGTATTTTTAGGTACCTGATGGTTCCAGCAACCTGGCTAGGGCTGCCTGAGTCACCACTGGAAATGGGAATCAGGTTCTTTAGTTTTTCATCCTGTCTGCTCTACCCAGTTAACAGCCAAGAATTTACCTTAAACAACTGCTCAGAGCTGACTGTGTGGCTGAGGGAGAAGGACACATGGCTAGAAGATGATTTTTCTCTTCCTAAGATGTGTGTCCAGGTTGGGATGTCTCTGTTCTTTGTGAAGCAGCTCTGAAGACTTCAGTCACCTCTAAGTTGGGTGTCTAGTACAAGGCATGCAGCGGATAAAATAGGCGGATAAAATTAGATAAAGCAAAACTTCCACGTAGACACTGCCACAAGTTTTACCCCATGTTTTTAAATAGTTTTATATAAATAACACTGGGGAATGACACAACCCAGGTCTGCAAGGCATTAGCACTCTCCGGCACGCTGTACATTTCACATGGAATGCTGTGAAGCAGCTGGGAAAAGGTCAAGCCAGACCTTCAGATCTAAGACTGCTCAAGTTTTGGGAAAATCTGGATCTGGAGGAGGATCTGAAGTTTCCTTCTCACCTCTATCTTTACAAGGAGCCAAACCACCTTGTCCAGCATTTCTGGGCCCATAGTTCCCTAACTATTTCAATCCAGCTGCTGCAACCCTGGGTCCACCTCAGCTCCAGACAAGCTCCAGATAAGTCATTCTGATCTCTTGCTACTCCGTGAATATCCAACCCACAGTGGTTCTGGAGGGATTTCCGAGACCTTGGCTTATGTAGGCTCTTAGAGCCACCTTTAATTAAACAGATAACTGTATAGCCTCAAGTATAAAATGGATGTGGTGCAAAATGCCCATACAAAGATATAAGACAGCAGAATGGCTTCAGCAACATGAGCATCCACTGGGGAGATGCTGCATAAAGGGAATGGCCACCTGATCAGATGCTGCTGTATTGCTGTGCCTTCCCTAGCCACCCTTCATCTCAGAGGTGGTAACTGTGTCTTTCACCTGTCCTCTGCACAAGTAAAACATGTATAATGAAGCTGCTGTCATGAATTCATTTCATTTTTCAGGCAGGGGACTTAGAGAGTGTGGTCACTACAAGCACTTGGGAACAGGACAGTATCTCCTCAGGCTGCTGAGCACTCACCTTAACTAAGCCCTTGGAGGATCCAAGTGCTGCCCACTTTGTTCCCAACTGTTTGTATGCACAATGGATCCTGTGGACAGCACATGGAAGTTTTTACCTGTAAACCCACATGCCAGACATAGTAAGCAGCACCTCTCATACAGGTTGTTCTGAAGTGTCCCTACTCTTTCCATGGGGTCAGTTTTCCACACCTGAAAATCTTTTTCTCCTTATTTTCCTTGCTGTTTCAAGACTTTCAGCTTTCTGACTTGCTCTGTGAGGAGTGTGGCCCCACAAACCATGAGAGATTGCACAAGCCCTGAGTATTGTTTGTGGCTGAGCCATCCCATGTGCCAAGGGACTAATGCAGAAGTTCATGTGGTTTTGCATTTTGTACTGGTATTAGTAAATCCCCACTGAGGAATCTCATAATTTTCCCAACTGCTGTAGGCTGACAGGAGGTGTGAAAGGCCTGGAGGGGAGGAAAAAATATGTGTGCCTCCTTGTGAAAGGTCTTCAAGGATTAAAGGGGAATACCTGGGGGAGGCGAGTGGCTGTGATGCAGCTGGAGTCTTCTCAGGTGAGGAGACAGGACAGGTTTACTGATTTATTGGGGTCTGAGTGCAAGGTTTGCAACGCTGGTGCTGTGCCATAGGCAAGACACCTCACAGCTCCAGGCTGCTGTGCTGGCAGGTGTGTCAGGTAACACCTACACACACCAATGCACCCACACACACACACACACATACACTTCTTCAGCAAGGCTGTGCTGCTCATTTGGGCTCTAATGTAGGACCACAGGTTTTTTGTTTTTAGAGTCATGGAGTAAAGGACTTTATGGCAGAACAAGACTGTCCTGAGATGCAGAGGAGATAACATGAAAGTGACTTTTCCACCTGTCCCTGGAATTATGAAACACAACCATAACTGTGACTGTAACTTTAGAGAGCACAAATAGACTGAGGAAATTATAATGTGCTTCCACATGCTTTAAATCTAGGTCTAGTCCTGTGTTCCTCTGTGTATAACCAGGGTCGAATCCTTCTCCTTGCTATTTTCCTTTAATTTAATATTCCTTGCAATAGACTGTTCCCCCTAATGTGCCTAATGTAAAACATGCTCTTTTGCTGACTGTGGCAGGAGTCTCTGGCTCAGGCTACCCTGCAGTCGCCGTGCAGTCTGATGCTGGGGAGGGTAATGACTCTGGGAAGTTTGACACTGAAATGACATACTGGGAGTATTTACTGGGCAGAGCAAGGGATGAATTATTTTGTTGTAAATGATTGTATCTGGGCTGGCTCAAAAGGCAGAATAATGCTTGCTGGTAGACTGGATGCTGGAGGGTGCTAATTTTTAGGAAACAAAAGTGGATCCTTTCCTAGATGGCTGCATTTACAGACATATTTGTGTTCCCTTTTAATAAAGTCAAAGCAAGTTTGTCTGCCCTGTGCTGAAAGCCCATGCCTGTTTCCTAAACACAGGCTTGCAACCCCAAGCAGTGTTTGTAGAGTGTATAAGGGACCACAACAGGATCTGACTGGCAGGAGGGAGGCTCCCCCTTGATCGAGTTGCAAACTGGATGCCTGGTCCCCAGGGCAGAGGTCGGCCCTGGGATGGGCAAGCAGTGTTTCCAGACCCAGCGGAATGAGCTCATCCGTCATTGTCATTTTTTAATTGTTTTCTGAGTTGCACTGCCATTCTTGTAATAGGCATGATCCAAAACATGCTGCTCTGCTGTGGGTGGCATGTGTCCCCGGTCCCCCACTGCCTTTGCACAGACTGATGGGGGGACAGGCTGGGGACAGGCTGCCTTGTAAGGACATGCCAGAAATCCCCACCCTGGACCAGTGCTGAGCGGGAGAAATGTCCCTGTTCCGGATGGGCAATGAATTGCAATGAAGGGACACGTCCCCTTAGGCTGTGGTTTCACAACTGTATTAACACTCTCTTAAAGGCCATCTTTCCTCTTTCCAGCTGCTCACTCCGGCCTTTTTTATGTCATGCTAGTGGATTGAGAAGATCATCCAGGTGAGAAAATCTCTCTTTATTATTTTATTTTTCCCCCCCCATCAAATGAGGCTTTCCCCCTAAACCACATCCATTCCCTGAGCAGGGCTGCATGGCCAGGCGACTCGGTGCTTGTGAGATACCTTTAATGCCCTTTCTTTCCTAACTATAGGAAAGCTGGGTGATCCTCAGCCACCCCTGTGAAGAGCTCGTGTCTCCAAGACGGGGATTATTGATTAGTGGAGCTGATCGGAATAACGCTGTGTGGACATCAGTCCTGAGGTGGGATTGAGGTGGGATTGCAGCCCTGCAGCATCCCAGAAAAGCAAAGGTGAGCTTGAATCACACAAGGTTTTTGGTTAATACGCAACCCCTTTTTCTCCCCTTAGGTTTTGGACTTCTGAATTAGGTTTTGATTCAGGGTTTCTGATTTTCTTTCCAACAATGTGCTTCTCTTAACAACTCCTGTAACTCCAGGACTCAGAGATTGAAGATATACACTGATATCCCTGCCAAAACTGGGTCTGGGGAGGGAAGACAGCGGCTGGCAAGGACGCAAGCAGAAATTCCCAACCTCAGACACACTGCCCAGGCTGATTCCCTTTGTAGCCAGGGCAGGAGACTGTAAGAGCGCATTTACCCAGCGGGTCCCCTCCTTTGCACCCTATCAGCGTGGCTGCCATCAGCCAAAACACACGCAGGGATTCCCAGGGACCAACCACAGCGCTGGGTAATGCCCTGAGCTCCGCACACAGCACGATGTGCCCCGCCGGAGTGGGATGCTCTGCGGGTGTCCGTGTGTGTGCCCCCGCCGGCTTCAAAGAGCCCACGAAGCGTATGCAGGTCAGCAAGGAGCCAACACGCTGCTAACCCAGCACGCTCTTATTAGGGGGAACTGATACCCTGTTAATTATATCCTCGCCTTGCCAGCCTGTCCCTGCTCCAACACCCTTCCCCTCCTGCCTGCCAGGCATTTCCGATCAGCACACAGAGTCAGGCTGTTGCTTCTTGCTCAAGTCTTCACCTCCTTGTTAACTGCCTGACAGCTTGGCTCTTTGCTCTGCAGCTCCCTGTCTTTTTCCTGCCCATGTGTCTCTCTCTGGTGGCCTTGGAGATCTCTCCTCTCTGAGAGGCATCCAGTGGGTGTCAAGGCACTGCTGCCTCTCAGAACCTGCCCGGTGTGCAGACCCAGTGGGCAGCATGTGGCCCCTCTCTCCTGCTTAATTCCTCTTTGTTCCTAGTCCTGAAGGCTGTGACAGACAAAAGATTTGCCAGAGAAGCCTGTGTTTTGCTCAGATCATGTAACTGCGTGGTGGGGAAACAGGAGAGAAGTTTTTGCGCATGTGAGCCTTGGGTCTGAAATAGCAACATAAATCTCTGAGCTGTGCAAGCAAGTTGGGGAGGCTGCTGGATTTCACTTTACATCATGGGAAAAGACTGGGGCTGTGTGGAGCAACTCCTTTCTTCACTGATAGGGTGATCAGGGTGTTCAGGGAAGTGGTGTTATCACCATGTCTGTAAGTGTTCAAAAAACTTGTGGATGTGGCGCTTGGGGACATGGTTTAGTGGTGAACATGGTGATGCTGTGGTGATGGTTGAACTCAATGATATTAGGGATCTTTTCCAACCTTAATGACTCTATGATTCCTGGATCAATCACACACCAATATGACCTCCACCTACAGCTGCAAATGGCAGAATGGGCCCCTTTTTCCAGCAGTATCTGCAAGCCTGAGAACACCCAGCATGTGCTGAGTGATCAGAAGAATTACTAACACTGATCTGCAGGGACCAGTGTGCTCTGGTGGGAAGATCCTCCTGACTTGAGTCACTTTAGGCTTGTTGTTAGAGCCCTGGAAGCAGCGATGTTGGCTGCGGTAGGCTGATGGATGTTGCTCCAGCCCCAGGGGTCTCAATGTCCCCAAAATGTGCCCTTATCTGGTGCAGCAGGAGTTAAGAGAAAGCAAGGCACTATCTCACTGAACCCTGCTGGGACAGCTCCCCTCATTTTTAGCTTTGATATTCTTGTTCTGGAACAACTCTGACTTCTCTGGGCCCATTTTTCTCAAAGCCTGTCCGGGATTTTAACCAGAAAGGATTGGGGAATCTTATCAATCTGCTATTATTATTTTCTTTTTCCTTCCCCTTTGAATTCCAGTCAGCTGCTGACTGTGAAAACACAACAAGAGGCTCAAATCAGTCAGCCCTCAGCGTATTCAAATTGGCACCAGTTTGTTTGTTTTGGGGCTAAAGCCAGAGTGAGAAAGCCGGGGCTTTGAGATGCTATTGGAATCACCTGGGAAAATACACATGCCTTTCATCTCCCTCCATCCCCTGTAGCCAGGAGGGCTCTCTGCCCCCAGCTGGGCTCCCAGCCCCCTTCTCCTTTTTATCAGAGGCAGGACCCTCGCTGTGCCTGGGGACAGGCACTTAGTGGTGACCATATGACATGGAGTGAAAGTCCCGAGGGAACAGATGTTTCTCTTTCAAGGAGCTAAAAGGGGAGAACCTTGGACAAGGTATCAAATACCTTCCAGGCTTTCAAAAATCAATGCCCGGAGCTGCTTCTCTTGATCATGGTGGGGAGCTGCTGGTAACACCTAACCCCTGGTGCTGCTCCAAAAGTGGGACCTGAATGCAGTAAGGCAGGGTCTTTTTTTTATTATTATTAATTTTTATTCTTCTTGCAGAGACATGGACGGAGCTCGTCGGACAATTCTTTTCTAGGCTTGTGAAAATTTTTATGCAGCTTTCTGAGCCCATAATAACAATGATTCTCTCCTCTTTGTAAGAACTGAGGGCCAAACTCCCTGCAGTGGAAATAGCTCTGATGCCCCTGCACATCAGCCCAGATGTCACCACTGTGATTTCCTTCCACATCCCCACATCCCTTGCTAGAAGATGATGGAAACAGTTGCTTTCATGAAGTTTAGGGGATCACATCAGCCACTTCTTTACTCAGTGATCTCTAGTATGAAGAAATTATTGACTGTGAGGGTGGTGAAGCCCTTGAACAGGTTGCCCAGAAAAACTGTGGGTGCCCCATCCCTGGAAATGTTCAAAGCCAGGTTGGATGAGGCTTGGATGAACCTGGTCTAGTAGAAGGTGTCCCGGTCCATTGCAGGGGATTTAGAATGAGACGAACTTTAAGGTCTCTTCCAATCCAAACCATCCCATCATTCTATTATTTTCTGCATACAGCATCATTTATTTCTATTATCTTCCCTGAAGCCCTCAGGTTTGTCAGATTTCTTTATCTTTCACCAAACCTTTTCCTCTGCTTTTCCTTTATTTCATTCAGGGCTGTGTCAATTCCCAGGACACAGATCTCCTGCAGACCAGGGATCTGCCCTTACTGGATCTGTGTATCCTGCTTACACCACTGCTACAGGGTGATTGATAAGAGTTCAGCCCAGGAGCCCTGGATTTGAAAAAGGAGGTTTCATCTGGAGAGTAACATCCCAGGTTCTCTCTCTGCACATTTATCAAATAGAAGGATGAATTGGCCCCTCTGAAGAGGGCACTGAATGTTTATACAAACCTCCCTGTCCAGCTGCAAACTCGGCTCTTTCATCTGCAGCCTGGAAGGTGTGATCCTGCAGGGTCACACCTTCAAACCCTCTGTCACCTGAGATGTTAAACAAGGAGCTGGATCTCCCCTTGGGTTTTGAACCTTGGAAATGAGGAGGTTTATCAGCAGCTTCTGGTCTTTTTTTCCCAGTGAAGGAGATGTGACCGCTGGTTCTGTTTCTCCCACTTAGCCAAAACCTAGTTACTGGCAATTTGTTTTCTTTTCACTTTTTTCATAATTTCTGATACTGTTTCCTACAGCCATTAAATTACAATTTGAAATTGATCAGTTGAGATGCCTGGTACAAACGTCTTACAAGTTTCATGTGTGACTGAGACCAAAACATGATTGACCTCTGTTTGCCAGCAACTGGATTTGGGATTTCTTTGCTTTGCTTATTGTCTTCCTTCCACATTAGCTGCAGCAGATGTGCTTGCTGTGTGAGTCACTCCCAGTTTAAATATTGATATCTATCCCCCAGTGAATAGCTGTTTTACCATCACTTCCACCCAGATGGGTGCTGGTGGGCTGGGCTGGCTCCAGAAACACAGAGCTCTGGGTTAACCCAGCAGCTCTGGATGGGAAGGTAGCAGGATGTGGCCCTGATGATTAGCACGTGCCCATAGAGCAGGACAGCTTTTGGCTGGAGACCTGTTTGGTTTCAAAGCTCTTGCTTGAGGAGGAAGTCTAAGAGGACAGAGGCACTGAAGGACTCAGACTTGGGGATACATTTGGAGTCAAGTACATCTGGTTGGACACTGTGTTCTGCAGTAATTTATCCCACATGGGTCAGTGCCTTGGTGGAGATGTTCAGACCTCTTGCAGGAACATGTAGAGCCCTGGTGGCACTGAAAGCAGTCCCTTTGCCATGCTGTGGGATAGGGACTGACTCAAGTGTTGTGACACTGCAGGGCTGCAGGCAGAAGCCAAACTTCACTAATTAGAAAACGAAGAACCAGCAGAGCTCCTTTCCAGACCAAGGTGGTTGTGAGAGCAGTAGCCAACTCTAGAGAGGTGCTGTGGTGCCCTTGGGATCCCCTTCCCAGCAGCTCCCTCCTTTTCCCACTGTGACACTGCATCTCCTATCCCAGCCACTCAGACTGGGAACGTTGGATAGGCTCCTATGCTGAGCACGCTGCCTTTTTATCCAGGTGAGGTGGCAGAGAAAATCCAGCAATCTTGAATTTCCTCACCATGCTCAGTGACGCTTTTCCTTTCCCCACTGCCTTTAGTCCATACTGGTGCTTGAAAACCTTGTTCTGGGAAAGCACAAGGCATGAAGGTTTAGGTTGGATATTAGGAAAAATTTTTTCCTCAAAAGGGTTTCAAGCACTGGAACAGCCTGTCCAGGGAAGTGGTGGAGCTGCCATCCCTGGAGGGATTTAAAAGATGTGTAGATGTGGCACTTGACATGCTTTAGAGGTGGGCTTGGCAGTGCTGAGTTAATGGTTGGACTTGACAATCTTAGAGGGCTTTTCCAACCTAAACAATTCTATGATTATATAGAGGGCACAGAAGCAACTGTCTGCAGCTGTAGGGAAGGTCATGAATGCAGATGTGGTCATGCTCTGGGTGTAAAAGGTCATGAATGGCGTTATGAGCCCCATCTAGCTGATAAAATTGCTATAAAAGTTCAACATTTTAAAAACAATGGCAACATTTTAGGTTGCATTTATTTTGCCTTCTTTGGGTTTTTAGGCTTTGGTTCCCAAATTCATAGGTACAGAGATCAGCAGTTCATCTATTCCTGGTGGGACAATGGAGAAAGTGGCTGGTGCAAGAAGTGCTATCTTTGGCCAATACTTCAGTGTAGAGCTGAAGGAAAGATTTTACAGCAAACTCCCGATTTTGCAGTCAGCTAGCTGCATGTTTTTGCTTTCCCTGGTAATTCCCAGCTCCCTGTGTCATCATATCTGTTTCAGGAACTTTCAAAGCCACCATGTTGCCTTCTTCAGTTAATGGCAGAAGAATGTTCTCTTACACAGGGACACTTCTGGAGGAAGAGCTCATTTTTTCCCAAGGAGCTGTGCTTCCACACACCCATCTCAAAGGCACTCAGCGGCTCCACATCCCAGACAACATAACACAGGCATTATCATCCCTTGTTCCTCTGCGGGGCTTTGCAGGGTTCTTATCCCAGCCACTCTGCCTGGTGTGCAGTTGACCCCGTTAATGCAGGGCAAGCTTAAGGGTTTCAAGGCCTGCCTCAAGTCCTTGGAGAGCTCTCCATGTTCCCATCCTGTCCACAGGATGCTGCTGGCTCTCTACACAATGCCCAGCCCCAAGCAGCCTTTTATTGTCCCCAAGCCCCGCTGACAGCACCCTGACCATGCTCTGTGCGAGTGAGTCTGCTGCTGGTGAGCTTGCCTGGAAGGTAAAAGCCCTTCAGCATAAGATTTATGCTTCCCACTAGACTCTTCCGGAAACCAGGACAGAGCAAAAAAGACAGTGGGATGATCCAGCCGGTCTTTCATCCCTAACGAGAGGCTCCTAATGAGAGCCTCCTCCTTCTGCCATGGAGCTGTGCCATTGTCAATCTCTATATTGTTGCAGTAGAGCAAAGGAGGAGCAGGGAAAGGATCATTTAGCACGTGAAAGGCACCTCTTGTATGGGGCTACATGCATGGCACAGTTCAGCTGGGGTGAGCGACCAGCTCCTGCCAAGCTGTGATGTATGAGGCAGAAAGGTCAAAAGTTCTCCTTTACAATTGGCAAGAAAAGAGAAGGCAGGCGATGGTCACTTAATTTGTGGGTTTTTCCCTCTCCTTGTCAAGGGGAGTTTGGGCAGCAGTGATGGATGAGTCATCAGTTAAAGTCAGACATTTAATCTTTTGTCTTGGTTCCTAAAGGGCCCAATTCAAGCCTCGGCCAAGTCGATGGGAGTCCATCCAGTGATGCCAGCGGGTCCCTGGTTGGGACTGTGAAGGCTGTGGAGCAACTGAGTTGAACAGCCTGCCTTTCTCCATGCTCAGCACTGGGAATCTTGGCTCCCCAGTTATCAAGCAGGACATTTCCAAAGCCGAGTCTTCTAACATTTGCCACCGATTCCTTAGATTTCTCACCCTGTTCCCCTCCATGTAGGTTCTTTGATGTGCAGCTGGAGCCAGCAGTGAGCTGTGCAGTACAGCAGCTCCTCACTCACGCCTTCCTGCTTATCTGACCACACATACTGTTAATATTTCCTCTAAGGCACTCAGCTCCGACGATAACACTGCTTTATCAACAAAAAGCTTTTAAACATTTTGCTGGCAAAGGGAAGATTTCCACAGTTTTATTGCAGAATATATGGCCCTTAATGGTTTGATCCTGTAGGACCTGCTCTGCAATCAGCTCACACAGTCCTACCCAAGCACAGGCCACCTGAGACCCCCTTCTTTGGGAAATATTGTCCCGTGTCATTGCACACACTGGCCTAGGAAAACTAAGTCAGTTTACAGCCACAAAGACTCAGTTTGAAGGTGAAGTCAGTACTGACCGTGAGGGTCTCTCTTCATGCCTGCCAGGGAGTCTTTGATTTTAGGGGCTTGTAGCAGTTTCTTTCCATATGGGAAAGAGATCTCAGTGTGTGCACCAGGCATTTCTTCTGACCATGTCCTGGTGCCCAGGTTTGCAAGCTGGAGAGATGCTGCAGTGTGCTCTGCCCTCTGACCAGCTCCGGGCAATGTGGGATCTGGAACCACAAGCGTGTGGACGTCCCCACCTCTGTGGACTTGCCTTCACTGGACCTGCCACAGACTTCCTGAGTTTAGTGCAGAGGAAAGAAGAGTCAACATGAACATTCTCCTTTGTTTCCCTGTGTCAGTCCTAGCTGGGGTGAATGCACTTCCAGGAAGATAACATGGGCATGGCAAAGGGGTTGCTTCCGTGAAAGGGTATAATTAGGAAACTGGACATATTTTTCACCATCACTGGTCTTGATTGGCTTGAGTTAAAACCTCTCCCTTTAAAACAGGCTGTTTTCTTTATGTCACACAGGCTGTGTGAGGGTTGCATCTCCTCAGTCTGGATAGAGAGGTTGGGGTCTATGGGATTTTTTCACAGCACTGGCTGGGAAACCTTCATTGTCTGGTCAGAGCCTGCAGACACTATCACATGCCTGAGTGCTCACAGCCTGGATGGTTTGTATTGGCCTGGGATGAACAGACACTAATCTTGTCTCTGCTACATGTCTCCTTGGAGAGTTACTCCCCTCTCTCTGTCTGCTGGCCCTCATCACAGGACCTGGCATAAAACACCACAAAAAACTCTTTCTGATGGGAGTGGAATGGAAGCTGGTTTAGTGTTTTTCAATCAGCCCTTTTTCTTACAGTGACACTCATGAGGAGGACACCGTTGTGATTTCCACTGAATGGATAGCTTGGCATTCTGATTTGGAGCGACTGAAAACATTTTGGAACTCACCAATTAAGATAACTTAAATAAGAAGTAAACATACATAACAAATATTCCAAGGAGTTTGGGAGTCCATTGAGACATGTTGCTCCTAAGGCTAAGCTGGCATTTGTAGTCCTCATGCCTATGCCATGATTATTTCTGGAACACTGCAGCTCCATGAGAACGTTCTAATACCAGTAAATGTATGTTCATGTGTATTTTATGTAAAGGACTGGATGGAATCCCAGAGCCATATTGTCCAGGATCCTGTTTCTTAATGCCTGGGACCATGTTCAAGAGGTCAGAGGAGCCCAGATCTCCTGATCAGAACATGGCCAGAAGAATCCTGGAAGACTCTCTAGCCTTGGGGGCTGTTCAAGTTGTAAGTGTTGTTTTTGGATGATGGCAAAGGTTTAATAAATGCTGCAGCTGTAGGAAGCACCCTCAGTGGAGAGTTTAGCTCCCCGTGTCAATATGTGATTTACATTTGAGCCTCCATGGATCCAGCCTGCACGACTCCTCCGTCAATGGGGTGGGCAGACCCAGCGCTTACTTTGGCAGAAGAGTTCCTCAAGTCTTGTTTAATTAGAACTCAGACCAGCTTCCTGGAGATTGTGGGAACCTCATTAGCAGCACAAATAGAAACTTGAAGAGGCCAACTCGGTGGGAAAAGACTGCTTGCTAAGAACTTTACTTACCAAGAACTTAACCTCTTCAAGAGTCGTGTCTCTTAGGTACAGCAGAGGAATTTATGGCTGGAATACAAGATCTCCTAATCTTCCAAATGTTGGAGGTTTTGTTTTTCAAAGTGAATTAAAACCTCTCAAAGGAGTAGACAAAATCTTTTTGGCTCAAGAGTCTCCACTTATTCTTAGGTGTCCTCTCTTCAATCAGTTTTAATTATAGAATCATAGAATCATGGCGTGCTTTGGGGTTGGAAGGCACCTTAAAGACCATCCAGTTCCAACTCCCCTGCCATGGACAGGGACAAAATTCTTGGTGTCTGTCTCTGTGCTCTTCCACTATTTGGAGATACTGATTGCTGATTTGCTGTCCTCACCCTTGCCTCCCTTGGCAATGTACCTTATATTTTAATGTGTCAGTCTGTAAAAGATTCCAGTTATTTTAATATTTAAGATGTAATAATATTTTAGACACCTAGCTCACCTATAAACATTTAAAATTTATTTCACTTAATCTCATATGACATCTCACCTATTTTGTCTTCTGAAGGTTTTAGAGAGCTCTTTCCAGGCTAAGCTGACAAGCACTGTCTGCCTGTCTGCTTCAGGACTGGTGCAGAAAAACCCTAAAACCTACAATTAGAGCACTTGAACTGGAGCTCAGTAAATACACACACTTGTTGGTCTCTGTGAGAACTGGATGGAGTCTCAGGGCTGTGATTTGCAGTTTTGCTGTTCTGTTTAATTTTGGAGGTGTGCCGAAGAGGCTAAAGGGACCCAGATCTGCTGATCAGGAGAAGCACAGAAGACTCCTGGAAGAGCAGCTGAGTGTTCATTTCCTATCCCCATCCCAGCCTCATGCTGGCAACACTGCCATATATTTCAGAGGAGAAATATGTGTTGGTCTATAAAAAAATCCATATATTTTTCCTACCCTAAAGACATGATTATCCTCCAGGGTCTTTGGCCTCAGCAGACGCAGAGAGGGAAAAACAGGATGCCTTTATCTACCTATCACTACAGCATTGTTTACAAAATCATATGGATGAATGATGTTGGTGGGGTTGTGTTTTCTTTTTCTTTTTTTTCTTTCTTTTTTTTTTTTAATTAAATGCATCCCCCCAATCAGGAAAGAAATCAAATCTCCAGTTAAAACAAAGGAAAATCAAATAAACATATATATGTTTTGAAAAACAATATCGTCAGTGGGAGGGGGGCAGATCAGGGAAGAAAGACCAAACAGTCTTTCTAGAGGAAAGACCTTTTCACAGGCAATCCTTGCAAGACACAAAAAAGGATTTCTGCTGCAATTTTCTCTTCTGGAATTATCCCAGGCTGAAAGACCTTTGGTCTCATGTTCATGAAAGACAAAGAACAGGGGCAAGATTTCTCAAATCCCTGTTATTATTCTGCTGGAGAAATAATCCTGCTTTGCTGAATTGTTTTCAGTCTTTCCTACTGCTGCTAATAAAAAGTAACTTATTGCAAAGATTACAAGAAAGTTTCCCCAGACCAGATATCCACTACAAAGAAAGTGGTTTGCAAAAAAAGAAAAGAAAAAAAAAGAGAGAGTGACCTGCTGCCTTGATTACAGCAAACCACAAAATGCTTAGAGGAAAGATGGAGCACATTGGACTTCTTGGTGGTTCCCACAGCCTCTGCTGCCTTGAGGCAGGGACAGGTCCTTCTTTCTCTGTAGAAAAACCAAACAAATCATCTCTGTTTCCTAGTGCTTGTACTATGGTGTTTTCCCCCAAAATCTGCGGGATGCCATTTCAGGTCTGCAGCAATGGCAATGGATCATTTTGTAGCCCAGTTGGCAGGCTGGATGGGGCCTTGAGCAACTTGGTTTAGTGGAAGGTGTCCCTGCCCATGGCAGGAGGTTGGAACCAGAGGGTCTTTAAGGTCCCTTCCAACCCAAACCATTCTGTGATTCTGTGACCAATGCATGTTCCAGTCTGCCCATGCAACTGGTGTCACTGGATCTTGTCTGCTGCCTTGTAACTGCTGTGGTCTTGCTCTAGCTCCTGCTGTCTTCAATTTTGCTGAAGCTGGATCTGCAAAATGAAATTGGAGGAGCGGCTTCACCCTCTGGAAAAGATTCTATGCCTCAGTGTTGTCCAGGCTGTGCCAGGGATGTGGTTATAAACCCTGAGGATTCTGTGTGAGGTCTCATTCCTGTAAGGGTGCATTTGCAGGTGTGACACACTTGTTCTCTGTCTTGCCTTTCTCTTCATGTTAAGACAGCATTGCCTCCTTCCAGCTCCTTCAAAACCTTTGCTTCATGTGTTCCATGGACCCAAACTAGTCCAGCATTCTACCTAGAGGGCAGTTTTCAGGAATGCCACACAAAAATGGATCTTCTCCCCAGGAATAGGCACTCTCTCATACTGCAGCCTTTTCCTGGGGACCAAAACAGAGGGAAAACCCTGAAAGATTTGGGAGAAGTGGCTCTGCTGCTGTGCACAGGGGATGCTGTGCAGATGTGAGCTGTGTGAGGTCACAGGTTAACAGGGAGAAGGGCTGCCTGTGGAGATGTTAGAGTGGCTGAACACTTACCCTGGGAGCTTCATTTGGGTGGGCAAAAAAGAGCCAGGAGGCTGTATCTGGCTTTTCTCGTGTTTTGAGTGGGAGCCCTGGTGCTCAGTCAAGAAGACTAGGACCTTTATTTATACTAATAAACATTAAAAAAAAAATCAGCATGCATTAGTGTGTTTGTGTACACACACGTCTATGTTTAACTAGCCAGGCGTGTGCAACAGAGCTGAGTCTTCACACTTCTTTTATTTGATTTTTATCACTATTTTGAGCACAGAAATTTCCGCACAGTTAACTGAAGTGACATATGCTTGCCAGCAGCCAACCCTTAATCCCATCCTTCCCTTTCACCATGTTTCTGATTATGCTGATGGCAATTCCTCCTCATTTGATTCAGCCTTACACTCACAGTGGATGCAACCGGAGCCAAATCTTCTCTTAGAAGCACAGACATATTTGATGGATGTCCCATGAGATCTGAAGTTTTTGCAGTAATAAACAAGTGCCTCCTTGGCTTCTGAGGCTGATGGGAGCAGTTATCGGAAACTGTAAGCAGTAACCAGCTCCTAAATCACATGCCTGCTAATCCAGAGCCATTTTTAGTGATAAGCCTGATTTTGGTAGGGTCTAGGATGGTTGAATGTAGCCCTCATATTGCTACACACTTCAGACATCTGACAAAAGATGACTGTCTTTCCTGATATAGCTCATGGGTGTATATGGCCAGGGGCAATCCCCCCACAGAACTCACACCCAGTCTGAACTACAAGTTATGCAGGAGACCCAAATCTCAGGCAATGATATGATTAATAGAGCAAATCCTGATCTGGTACACGCCCTGTATTGCAGCAGAGTGCACAAGAATGTGAATTTCAAATCCCTGGGATGGGACTGAATGCAAATGCTGTCAATGCCTGTGTGTCAGGACATGCAGGCAGGTGCTCTGAGCATCCTTTGTGAGTCATGGCAGAAAGTGATTTATGCTACACACAAAACACTTTGCTGATCTTTCCAACCAAAGTCCCCAGAGCTCTAATCATTGTGCTGATGCTGGAGGTGAAAAGACAAGCAATTTTTACTGTGTGAGATGCTTTGATTTCCTGTTAATCACTTCCTACTATAAATCAGCTATAGGCAGCTGCATCCACTTGCTCCTCAGGATAGAAAAATATACCCTGCTGCTAGACAGCAACACAGGCGCCAAAAACATCGTGGGATCAAAGGGCACTGCGATTTATCCCAAGCAGAATCTAAACAAGCCTGTCAGCTTGCCTGGACCATTTGTTTATTTTAGCTGTGGACACCCATGTGTCCAGTGTCAGGGGATGGATTTATCATCAGCATCATTTGTTTCACGTCTGAGATCGCTCTAAATGTCCCTTTCATTCAGCATCCTGATGTTTGGTACCAAATCCGCACAGGGAGCATTTTCCAAGGGCTCTGCACTGCAAGAGGAAATGCAGCTCTCCTCTGCACTGGGGACTGTCTGCTCAGCTTCTTAGAGAGGGAAGTGTTAATGTTTCAGCTGCTCTTCCTCTTTTCCTGACAAAACTCAACCAAGAGCTTTGCCAAAAAGCGTTATTGTCCAGAAACACCAAGATCTAGGGTTAGTCTTACTGTGGAAAATATTATTTGTCTCCTTTCTCCCCATCCAGGCTTCTCTGGGGTGAACTGGTTTGCAGTGTGTCCTCCTGCTTCCTGGTCAAGAGTGCTCAGTGCCTGCTCTGAATCCCTCCCTGAATTTCCCAGAACTGTGGAGGCTTTCTCTGGAAGCGGAGGGCGACTGTTGTGCTTGTCTGGAGAAGGTCAAACATTCTTCTGAGTTCCCAGGAACAGACCTGCCAAGTCAAGTGATGTTGTGGGTTTCTTTCCCCCTCACCCCTCTGTAAACTGTACAAAGGGCATGGAAGGTTTGGCCTTTTCTCTTGGAGATTCTAGTGACAGCTGGTTTTTTTGATGCTATCTCTTTGGCACTCAGAGCAAGGATGTTTCAAGGGACAGCGGAATGGGGCTGGGCTGTGAGGAAAAAAATAGGTTTAACATCACAGTGTCTCCTTGTCTCCTGCAGCCACCAGTGCTCTCTTACACAGTGTTGCTCTTTCTTCACCATGGCTGTGAGAAGAAAACAGCCTGGAGCTTCTGGGCACGGATAATGCAGCAACCACCAAATTAGGTGACCCTAATTACACCAACCTTTCTTTCTCGAGGGGTGGTGGTGTATGCAGAGGAGAGGTAAATGAGTGTTTGTCAAAACCCGGGGCTGGTTGGCGTTCAGTGCTGCTGTGTGGGTCCAAGTAATCACAGAGCCCAGCTCTGTGATTGCAGGCAGCGTTTCAAAGCCCTCTGGTATCTGGGGGTTTCTGAAATACCACCGAAGGTGCCTAAGTTAATTGACCTCTGTATGAATGGGAAGCCTGTTTCAAAATCTCCGTGGCAGTCTTGCAGAAAAACATCCCTGCACTTTGAAGCCAAAAGGCTGAAAGGACACTGTCTCTCACACCCCCAACAGACCGTGCCTGTGTGCACGGAGGAGCTGTGGTGGTGCAGGCACATCAGCCGTGGTCACATCAGCTCCTGGCACCTGGGATAAGTGTGACTACACAGTGACCCGGATCTTTCTGTGCTTCTGTTGTGTGCAGGTCATCTGCATCCATCACGGACACCTGTTGTGGGTGTTGGATTGAGGATCGTGGATGGATAAGAAAAGAACATGTATTGTACATGGAAGGATGGTCATCCATTGTGGAGGAATGGACACCCACAAGGGCTGATTCCAAAGGCTTCACTGACCAGCCATCACCTACTTCCTACCTTGCTACACAGATCTGGTGGAGTTTGGGGCTCTGAGATATAGACTGCTTTTAAAATTTTATGTCTATAGCCACCAGTAGGGACATACCTGGATGTCAGAACTACCACACAAATGGATTATGTGTACCCCAATGATTTCTCACCCAGGCTTCCTTCACTTCTTTTTATTCCCTTCTTGCAGGAAGCATCTGAGTCTGTGAGAGAAGGAGAGCTGATGAATGGCAGTGGCAAACGGGGATAGAGGGAAGAAATGAATGGCATGGGAATCCCTTCTGGACATGATTTTAAAGCTGTAATCCTGATGCCTTAATGATGCCTGCAACCCTGATGCATTGTGACATTTAAAGCATCTTTTTAGTTAGAGAAAGGAATGTGGGACTAGACAAGAGGTAGTTAAGACAATAACAGTGCCCTGGGTTCCCTGGCAAGTCAGGGCTGTTGACACAGTGAGCATTGGAACACCTCGCTCCAGATCCAGAGAGAAGCAGAGGTCACTCATGCTAAATGGGTCATCACCTCCTGGAGATCATGTGGTCACGCCCCAGGACCTGGGGATGGTAACAGGGACTTCCCTGCAGCACAGAAGGGCTGGACCAGGCTGTGGAGTAGGAACCATAGTTCCTTTTTCACTGCCCTGCAGAGCCAGTTTGGGCCATTTGTCTCTGGAGAAAGGAGGCACAAAAGTGGCTTAAAGACGGGAGAAGATGTTTTGCACCATGATGCTCAGTGAGCTGTTTTCTTCACAGAAAGGAGAGGGTGAGGTGACCTTGTTATCCCTGCAGCATCTCCCTGGAGAGAAATCTCTGAGTACCTCACAAGAGGGACAGAACAAGGACCTGTGGCTGACAACAGAGAGATACAAGCCAGAATTAAGCTGCACATTTATCACAGTTAGTGTGATTACCCACTGGAACAACTAATGAAGGAAAAGGTCAATTTTTTTTTTCCTCCAACCCTGTTTTCCTGGCAAACACAAGGGGCTGGACTCACAGTGAGAGCAGGAGGAAATGCAAGAGTCAGAGGCTGCCAGGTGATCTGATGGCATCCTGACCTTAAGCTCTTTGAATGGGTGGTGTGAACAGGATTTCATCACCTTCATATGCTTGGATGAGCAGTGCTTTAAACCTGATGTGCTCAAAATCTTAAATAACGGTGCAGTAATTGTGCCACATTGGCGTTTCTCCATGTGATAGTCACTTCATTAAGCCTCCTCTTTGAAAATTCAGCAAATACACTCCTTTCTAATAGGCATGCAGTGCATTTGCAAATGCTCTCACAGCTGGGCCATCAAAAAAAAGCTCTTTGCAGTACTTGAAGAATATTTTATCAATAGCTTCTATCTGAGCTTCTGTTGTGGGTGTGAAGTTACCCTTATGGCCAATGGTAAATAATTTCCAGTTGCTAGAGCATAGCCTTGGAAAAGCTCTGATTGCAGCCACTGTAGGCTGCAAAGGTGCATAATGCATAAGGGAAAAGGCTCTCTGAGCACAAGCAACATTTAGAGAAACAAAGGTGTAGCAATTCAATCTCACGCTCTTGAGGCAGAACAATAACATTAAGAATTCCTCCTGTGGGGTGGGCTCAGTCAATCATCTCACACAAATTAAAGCCTGTGTGCTGGTGCAGTGTGCCAGTGTTTCTCAGGGAGATGGCATTGAAGAGTGGTTATATCAAACAGCACGTTGCTGATCCCCACCTGGAGTCCCAGGAGCTCTAGTCTTTTCACTGAGCAAAACAGAGAAAACAAGAGCAATGCTGGGACTCTTCTGGGAACTGGGATCACTGGTTCCTGTGCTCCATCCCACACGAATGCTCACTCGGGTTCAGAGAAGATCCCCTCTCCCCTCAAGGACCCCTTCTGCTCTGCAGCTTGCATGGTGAGCTCTTTGGGGGTGGTGATGAAGGGGCAATGACTATGTTGAACTCACTGGTCTGCAGAAGGGAGTCCTCCCTGGAGCATCACCTCGCTTGGGGCTGGTCCCAGTGTGAGGAACCACAGTCTCTGCCATCCACAGATGGCATCTAAGAAAAGGAGCAACCTTAACTGGTTCTCAGGAAGGACAGGTCTTAATTTTTGACTGAGTCTATATTTTGGCTGCCATCCTGCAATCCCCACTACCACCTTTGCTGGCCCTCCAGGGCAGCAGAATCTGCCATGCTTGACGGTCAGACCCCTTGTACTGAGGCACTGGGGTCACAATCATTGAGCCATCCTACAGGAATTAGGGTACTTGCACATCTGGGCACTGCATTGTCTTCCATCTGCAATGCTGATCCAGGCGGTTCCCTGCACACTGTAAGTTGCTGTTCAGGTGTTTGTATGGCAGAGTGGGGGGAACTCCGCAGAAGAGAGTGTGTGAACTGAGATATGTGTGCTTATGACATGGCACAATTCCAGGAGAGAGCACTTGAGGGGCCCTGAGAGGTCGTTGGGGCTGGAAAGGACAGCAATTATCATTCTGTAGAAACCTGCCACATTTTTGTCAAGGTGAGGACCTCTGAAGGAACCCCACCCACATCACTTGCTGCTTTCCTAAGCAGTAACTTTGAGGTCAGAAGGGGTTCACAGATTCTCCCCCCAGGTCTCAAAGCTTTTTTAATCCAAAACCTACTTCTTCCTCTTGCCTGTGTCTTCAATACCTGATAAGTAACATGCTCCTGAGGCATCACTTAAACCCATGTAACTGAGGCTCCCCTCTCCTTCATTTTGTCCTAGAGAACACAGTTTTAAGACTGGGAGGAAATCCACTAAAAACAAAACTGGAAAGAGGCGAACAAAGAGAGAGAGCAAACTTTTACTGACATTTCAGTGGAGTTTATGTACACTGACTATTTCCAATTTATTTTTTTCAGTTGGACTCCCAGGTCTTAGCTCCTTGTTTGTGTATATGTAGAACATAAAAACAAACCAAGCCCAATTCCTACATGGGGAGACTGGTATGAGCAGAGACCTCTCCCCCATTTCTGGGAAAAGGAATGAGGTCCCGTGGGGTAGGCGTGGGGCTGTAATTAGTTCTACAGCTCCTGGCAAGATATACTTGATGGTTCATCAAGCAATGGGAGGCTGACTCCTCTCCCTACAATAAAATGTTAAATATTTTTCAATGTGCAATTATTTGGGCTTGCACTGATCCTGACTCTGATAAGCCTTGTGCATGGTGGTTCAGCTGTTTTAGGCAAGAAGGTCTCTTCTGCCCGCTCTTGTAGAGGGCCACAGAGTAGGAAAATAAGTGGGCTATCACTGGGGAGAGGAACATGCATCTAGATCTTTTTTTCTGTATCTGGTTCTTTGAATCAACTTTCATTGCTCCACAACCCCAAAATTACAGCTGACTCCATTGCTGAATACCAATTTTCCTTTGTAATAGCCACCAAGGGCTTTGTAACAGGATGGATGTTTGGAAGGCCACGGACAGCACTGTTGGAAAGAGCCTGAGAAAGCAAATCTCACCAGTCATGTCTCTGGTGCTGAGATAACACAGAATAACATATTTTTTGAAATGCTTGTGATATTCACAGACTGAATGCACCTTTATACACCATGGGCTTGTTCATTAATTGTGTCCCTGCAGTGATCACAGGGTGAGGTGCATTGTGTGCAATTTATACACAATTCTTCTCATGCTGAAGAGGCCCCGTCACGGGCTGCTCCAAATGAAAGGATATTTGTGTGCCAGAAAGCAGCCCCATCACAGCTCAAGACAAGAGCCCTCAGACGATGACAGACAGAGTGAAGAGTGCAATGAAATAATGAGAAAGTATTGAACAGCCAGAGGTCTTGGCACATGACTAGCCTTATTCATGCCTTTTTGTAGGCATCTTGGTAAGGGGCAGTCTCAGAAGGGAGCTGGCACAGCTCACAGCCCAGTTCTGGGGAGCACAGGGGCTGGCTGAGAAGTTGGGGGTTAAAAGAGGAGAGATACAAGTCATAAGGCCAGGGAAGGGAAAGCTTGAAAATGAAGGGCTGTTTCAAAGTGGTGGGGAGGATGCAGCTGGAAAACTGGTTTGGGAGCTGGACTGGAGCAAGTCTAGGGCACAAGTTGGAGGACGAGGACTCTGGAAGTAATTGTGGCTGAAGATCAGGTGAGACATGAGAGAGAGACAGCAGCTGAAGAGGCAAGATGGGATGCAGGATGAAGCACAAACCAAAGGAGATGAAGAGCACCCACAGAGTCTGGTCCAGAGAGACAGAAGTGGGTACGGAGGCAGAGTTTGAGCTCTGGGATTTAGGAGTGGGAGAGAGCAAGTTAGGGAAACATTTTAACTGGTTGCACAGGGCTTGATGCAACTGACCTTCTCTGACCTTGAAGCCACATTCCTTGGCACAGGAGGGTGCTTGGAAAACTGGGTGCTGCATCAGGGGTACCAGAGGTCATCACTAGCCCACAGAAACATGCTGAGCTGGAAGGTCCCATCTGACCCTTTTGTTGCTGACAAAGAGGATTATGAGAATCACAGAATAATGTGATTTGGAAGGAACTCACAGGGATCATCGAGTCCAGCTCTTATCAGAATGGCCCATATGGGGATCAAACCCCAAACCTAGGTGTTATTAGCACCACGCTCTAACCAACTGAGCTAATTTCAGATGCCAGTAGAGAGGTGATGTTGCGAGTGGCTCCAGCTGTTCCTGTAAGCTTGCCACACAGAAACCATCTACAGCTGTTCCTGCTTTTACACCTGTACCAGCAGGAGAAATGACAGGAAAGTGTCCTGACCAGTCCCTCCACTGCAGAAGGGGCTGTAGAACAGCAAGTGCATGGCCCCATCAGCAGGACATAGCAAAAAGATCCCCTTGGACAAAAGCACTTGAGCTAAAGCTGAATAAATCCTGCATCTTTGTGTGTGTGTGCAAATACCTTTGGTACAAATGACCTTTCCCTCTGTCCTATCTCCTGCTTCCTCTAATCTCCCACCCAGTGCAGAAGTGAGGAAGAGAAGCAGACACTGAGTCAGCTCTAGGAAGGGAACTAAAAACCTGGGAGCTGAGCCATTGGCCTTATATCTGTGGGGAGGATTCATACAGCTCAGCTGATCTCTGCATCCATCCTCTCCCTTCCCTTTCCCAAGTCCTGGACACTGCAGCTGGCAGCGTGCAGACTCAGAGCCACGTGTCATCCATGTCCCCATGTCCCTCTGGGCCATCATGCCAGCAGCTGGACCACACCATGGAAAGGGTGGGCCAGGGCAGCAGAGGGCACATGTAAGGCAGTGCTGTGCTGTCCCTTCTCCCAGCTCAGAGCCTCCATCCCCCCTGTGCTGCAGTGATGCTGTTGAATTCTGATGAGGCAATGATTGGCCTCTCTCCAATCTGTCACATTTTGGGGGGGAGGGTTTGCTGAGGAAGGAGTAGCAGTGCGGAGAAGAGGATTTTTCCTTTCTGGTCTAGAGGGCCAATGGGCATTTTTGTTTTTCTGAGAGGTCCAGGCTTGACCTGCCCCGTCTCTCCTGTCACAAGTTGAGTTTCTTTTCCCCCATGTCTGTTGTCCTTTGCTCCTGCTCTGTCTGTCTAGGGGTGAGGGTAAGATTTATCACACAAAAATCAAAGAAAAATAAATTCTAGGGGGAAAAAAAAACCCCTAATAAAACCAAACCACAAAACTTTCTTTCTCTATTTGAATCCTTCACAAATTCTCATCTTCCCAGCCAATACAAAGCAAACATCCTCTAAGCTTTCCCTTGGTGAGCAGGGAAATACATCCCACTAAACAAACAAGCAGTCGATGGCTGTGGGTCCATGGGGTTATTTCTCCAGGGCCACCTTCTGAGATGCTCAGACAGTCTCACGTTGGCCCCTGCTCTGAGAATTTCTGTCACATGCACGAACTTGGCTGCGGTCGATGCTCCTGGCTTGCTCAATCCATCACGCTGACAGGCCCCCACTGCTGCTGTGAGCACTGTGTCCCTGCATGTGGTCCTGGGCCACCAGCCACATGCTGACCTGGTGGGACTTGCAACAGGGAGTGAAGTGTGTGAAGTCATGAAGGGGATCTGGGACAAGCTGTGTCGATATAAGCATGAGGCAATACCCAGAAATGTACCTTCTTTGCTCTTCTCATTGCTTGCAGGAGTCCTTTCAGCATTGCCCTGTTCTTCTCCCCTGTTCTCATCACCCTGGAGTCAGGCTTCCAATGCAGACATGCAGCCTGGCTTTTGTACAGTGTCTTAAAGCCTGATCCTGCTGGCAATGAGGTTTATTGAACAAACAGTAGTATGGTAACAGTGATAGATGAGCTCGTCTCAAAAATCTGTCACAGCCCAACCTGAAAACCGAGTTCTTGAACCATCTTCAACTTCCAGAAATCCCTTTGTAGCAGGACAGGCAACTGCTATTCCTCAGTTATCCAGAGAGCACATCAAAATGTGACTCCTAAAACTGCAGGTTTGGTAACCTCACGTGTGGCTCTACCTGAGCAATTGTCACCTACCTCTGTCCCCTGGGGTGCACACAAAGCCAAGAGCCACAGTTGTCACCCAGACCCAGAGCAGGGTGTCCGGGTATCACCTTCTTAAGGCTGCTGTACCTTTCTCTGACTCCCACTGAAGTTTTGACTATCTCATCTACCCTCTGATCAACAGGTAGAACCACGATCTTAACACTCTTTCCTGGCACCTCTTCAAGCAACAGGAACATCTTTCCCCCTCCTTTTTATCAGTCACGTCCCATCTCTTGAGCTGCATATCCTGATAGCACTCTGACTCCCCTGACCAGCCTCCCTTGCTCAGCAGTGATGGGAATTTCCTTGGGTCTTTTATGGACCTGATCCTGTTACTCAGCTCTTTGGCTTGTGGCGAGATCTTCCAGCGATGCACCAAGTGGTTAAGAGGAGGATGGCTGGTTTCATCACTTTTTCCATTATAAAATACCTTTCCCTCTTCCTCCTGCCCTTCCCTTCATCCCCAAGGGTCACTGCAAATTGACACGTAGTTGCGATGGGCTATTCAGAGGCTTGATGTCATCCCTCCTTGAGAGAAACCTGGCGGGTTATTTTTAACATTTATGCTCATCTAAAAAATGTGAATGTGGTCTGTTGTGCTCTGAGCCATGAGGACCCCAGAGACCCCGGGCTGGAAAGAGAAACAGCTTTTAAATATTAAGTGGGAGGCACTTGACTGACCTCTTCTAGATAGATGTGTTCTTTCTACATCTTGTCTTCAGCTGGGACCAGGGCCAAGCTGGGGCCTCATCCTCCTCCAGCATTGCTGGCTTTGGTCCTTGCTGACCCCGGAGGAAGGAGAGATGAGGACGTGCTCTGCCTCCAGAACACCCTCAGCACCTTCCCTGGCATGCCTAGGTCCAGTTTGAAATGCCAGTGGTGGTGCAGGAGGGGCTGTACACCCTGGGAGCTGGTGAGATGCTGGCTGGGACACGGCTGAGGGGATCAGTGCCTAGAGCAGAAGATGGTGGGGGCCAGGGTAACTACTTGTGCGTGTGTTTGCAGAGGGGGCTGGAGGATTTGCAGAAGCAAACAAGAAATTATTTGTTTGCTTTTTTTTTGATTGGAATTGCTTGTGATTGCAAGCCAAAATTGCTGGAATCAAACACAAATGCTTTGGACCTAGTGGGGCTATGTGGATTATCCACTTCCTCCCTCCCTCTTCTCTCCTTGATATAAACTCTAATGTGGAGCTTTGGGACACAACATCTGGCCCATCCCTGTGTCCCATTAGTAGTGCTGCCCCATCCCTTACCTGTAGTGGTGGGGGCTCCTTTCTCCTCCTGCAAAAAGCACGAAGTCCCTCAGCAAGAGGACTTGGGAGCAGCCATCTGTTCATCTGGGTGTGCAAAACTCTGCTCTGTGGCTTGCAGTCCCACTGGGTTGGTGTGAAAATCCCAGGTGAGCCCAAAGCCACTGTGGCAGTGTTAGGACTGCACAGTGTGCCACAGACAAAAAACTTTTGGCAAGCCAGAGGTTTGATGAATTGCTTATACCACTTCCTACCTAGGCTCCTCCGGTGTTTAGTTACATGGACTAGAAAGGTATTCTTATAACACAAAGCTCTGCTCTTATCCCATGAGAATCCTTTGCATGAGCCTTTAGTATCTGGGGCGGTGGTTTACATAGCCAAAAAGTGATTGACTATTCCAACATCATTTGTATTATCTTGTATGACATCCAATCTCAGTATAAATAATGCCAGTGATGGAAAATCCCCTGCAGCCCTGGGGATGCAGTACCACCATTTAAAACAAAACCAGACCTCATGTCTAACTGTAAGCTGTTGTCAGCTGAACACAGCCTTGGCTGGAATCCAGCCTTGATTGTATTTACAGCTATTCAGTTGGAAGACTGTGGCATGAATTTACCTTATCTCACTCAAGGATGCTCATTACAGCCTGGGTCCCTCATTGCTGGGACTGCAATCAGTGTGGCTCTGTGTGCTCAGGCAGGCACAGTGGAGGAGTCCTGCTGGCTTAAATCCTCTCCTATTGCCAGAGAAAACACGCCACCGTTTCCCAATTTTGTGTGCCACTTCCTATTTGGTGCAAATTACCCTTTTCAGGGAAAGGCACAACACCCTCAAATGAGGAGAAGCTCTTCCCCCAGGATGATGGTTGCTGCTCCTTTAATAGGGAGATGGCTCAGAGGAGTGAGGGAATTTCCTGGCCTTATGGGGTGTGTTTGGGGTGTGATCAGCAGACTTCGTGCTGGTCCCAGCCCTTGGCAGGCATGGGACTGTCTGCATGGGACTACAGTTGAAGGCTACAGTCTGCAGCAAAGGGCTCAGGGGTGTCTCTTGCACTCGGAAGAGGGGTTTGGTGGTGGGAGCATTACAGGTCTGGGACTGTGAGTGGATGAAGAAAGTGGATGGAGAATTCACAGTTGGCAATGCCAGGGAAATGCCTATTGTCTTGCTGGGGGAATGAGGTTTTCTTGCTGCTAGAAAGGGGGAGAGAATTGTGGTGGGATCAGGAGAATGGTGGGAGAGAAAAACTAGTGAAGGAGGACTGTAGGTTGTTCACAGTGATGTGTGTCTGCTGTGTGGTGTGCACCTCTCCTGACCTCAAACAGTCATCCTTTCCTTGCCTCAGTGATCTTGGCATCACTGCAGATGTAGAGGGAATATCTGTTCCATTCTGCCAGGCACTATCAAGGAGGCCAATGCTAAGAGGGGTTAAAATAGAAACAGTAAAATGTGAGAGAAAGGACTTATTTGACTCAGTGATACACAAGCTATTAACCACCAAGCTGTTTGGAGGGAAGATAACAGCTGTTAAGTGAGGAATAATCTTCTTTATTAGGTGAGCTGTTTATTAATCATGTATTATCCAGCTAATCTTTAATTTCTAAGCTTTTCTCTGCAGCAGCTGTTTGAGTAGGAGGAAGGACACTGGTGACAGCATCTCCTGGTTCATGGCTGTGTCCTCTGGCTTTGCACAGCCCTCCTGAATTGTGAGTACATTTGAAAACCACGTGCTTGTGAATGGCCCATGGAGAAAAAATATAGTTTCCTAAGCCACAGTCGAGCTCTGGCAGGTGCCCATGCGTGTTGCCCTGGTGTACTGCAAGCAGGAGCTGCAAGGATCTGAGATTTAGGTCAATGTAAAGGGATGCATCATTCCTGTTATTGCTGACAGCTCAAGGGATGCTTCTGGGCTTTGCTCCACTGCAGTGATTTGTGAAGCGGAGGCTTAAGACTGAGGATGAATAGATCTGGGAAATGAAAATGTCCATCTTTCACTTGAGAAAATCTTCTGCACCTAAAATGGGTCTGCTGCTATTGATTTCAGATGTCTGTGTTTCTGGGGACTTCACCTTTCCTTGATGTGAGTGTCACAGTTCCATTTTCCTGCTACGTCACTTTGCGGTGCGGTCAGAGCTGGGAGCTGCAGATGCAAGGGCAGAGTTGGCTTTTGAAAGACTGGAATGCCTTAATGGGCTTTCTGATATGAAAGCAAATTCCTGCAGAGGTCAGGTCTCCCACGTGGATAAATTAAGGGAAAATGGAATGAAGAAACACCCCTCTAAAACCTTCAAATTACAGAAATGCCACTGTGCCTACAGAGGGGCACACTGTGGTGGGGCATCTTCCTCTGGAAACCAAATGTCCGGTCTCCAGAGCTATCAGAGAATCACAAAATGGCTTGGGTTGGAAGGGACCTCAAAGATAATCTGGTTCCAATCCCCTGCCATGATCAGGGGCAACTTCTGCTAGACCAGGTTGCTCAAAGCCCCATCCTGGCCTTGAACACTTCCATCCACAGCTTCTCTGGATGACTATATATACAGCTGTGATGTGAAGGTCAGGCAGACAGAGCAATAGCCAGTGTAGCCTGCACCCAGGACAAAACACCACCTTCTGTATTGTGGGTTGGAATTGCACTTTCCTGGCGCTTCCCCCTCTTTGGAAAGCCTGGGGTGGTTCTCAGCGATGGCACCTTTTACCCAGCAAATGCTCCAGTTTCCAAAAGGTTGCAGGTATTTTCTCACTGTCAATCTCACGCTCACATCAGGCTCTGAGTGAGGTCCCCTGTGCTCATGAAGGCTCCCTTAAGTGGTGTGATGAAAGAGGGTTGACTGACAGACTTGGAATATTTATAATGATTGCCTATGTCAGCGTATAAGATTTTTTTCACCCCTGCTACTGCAGGATGCAACACACCAACATAGAACATATGGTAAATGGACTGGAAGAATTAACTTTTCTCTTCTGACTTCTAGAGATCTGTGGTATTTCGGGGCTTGACTTGCACTCAACCTGCCATAGACATGAGGGACATCTGTTATGGTCTGGCAAAAACCAGTGGAGTTATGCTAATGTAAACCCCAAACTTCTGCATGTGTGGCCTGATTTATCTGAAGCTGCAAGCAAAGCAAATTACTTCTCTCCTCGTACAGTAATGAAAAGCCCTTGTTCCCATCACAGGAAGCCATATGATTGAGCTCTGCTTGACACATCTGGAAGGCTGGGCTGGGTGCATCTGTAGGAAAGAGGAGCTGTTCCAGGTGGGAGGGATGTCTGTGCCCTCATGCTGCTCCCAGGGAAGGGGCCTGGGCTCCAGCAGACTTTAATTTCAGCAAAGCCATCCTGCTGGTGGACTGGCCTGCTGTCAGGAGCAGGGTTAGCAGAGCTGAGAGAGACACAATGTGAGGTTGGCCTTTTTAGGATGGGATCAGTCTTGTGGAAGTTAGTGCTGTTACCTTCACTTACCTCTTGGCTATGTTCAAGCTGGTTTGTCTTCAGCATTCAAGAGCAGCTCTTAGAAATCTGCCTTTTCTGAAGGCTGAAGCTGAACTACTGAAGCAGTTGTAGGCACATCTGTCTAGTTTGGGGAGGGAATGTGGGAAGGACTCCCGTGGTACCCATTCTGAGAAAATATTTACTCACTTCTGAAGATAGCATCCTTTGTCAATCCAGCTTTGGGACACAACATGCACAGCTTCAGAATAAAGATCCCTTGTGTGCAAGCTGATTTACAAAGAAATGCAGGAGCAGGATTGTTATAGTTGGGTTGGGAGCTCATGTGGAACCAAATGCAGTTAAAAATAAACAAAATCTCTTCAATCTCACTTTAAGAAGGAGTATGTCAATGGGACTGAGCCCAGCTTGCACACCCTTACAGCAAATACAAAAGTACAGAGGCAGATGAAATTCAAAATAGTTTTCCCTTCCCTCCCACTCCTCCACACATCTGCCAGTGGTTTCTGACATGCCCTGATGTGAGGGCAGACTTTGGAAAATCCAGTCCAGCTCCCCAAACAACAGGGTGTTAGCACATGTCTCTGTATGTTAGTGATGAAAATGGAAAGTACAAATGGGGAGGGCAAGAGGAGCCAGGGTGATGCCTTAACCCCTTGCTTGGTGGTGCAGGGGCTGGGTTGGTGAAGGCTCTCCCGCGAGGGGGTTGTGTATAAACTTGCAAATCCTAAAAAAGGACATCTAAAAGAAATCTGCCAGGGGTGCCCTTCCCCTGTCCATCCCTGCAGGATGTCCAGTGCTTTGCAAATGCTCTCATTGCCACTGCCACCTCAGTAATGCCCACAGCTTCTGTGGCCAACCACAGCACATGCCTGCTGCCTGCCAGCAAGAGGCAGCCCCTCAGCTTTGAAACATTTCGGTGCAATTCCATGAAATGCTCTTTTCAGGCACTTTTTCTTTTGCTCAGGGTGAAGCTGGGAGCTGTACCAAGGAAAAAAGAGAAAGAGCAAATGTTCTCCAGGAGGAGGTCTGGCCACAGGACAATGGCCAGCACACTGCAGTGGCTCCACACAGTCCTGTGGCATTGTCGGTGGATAAGCTGCACAGGGAGTGTTTTAAATGAGTGCAGAAGCCCAAGTTCCTTTTCACATTGGCTAGTCAATTTGAAATCTGGCACATATTTGGATTAATGTTTAACCCTTCAGCCTCTGACCCTGGCTGACCAGCACTGGAGATATGTGAGTGCCTTATAAAAAGTAAAAGTTGATGTCCATGATCCATGTGCAGGAATGCACTTCCCAACCCTCTGCTGGAGTGGTCCAAAGGATGGAGCATCTCAGCTGCAGGAAAATACTCAGCTGAGAGGGAGTGAGTGCCTTCACTTCTTTCATAGAGAGTATTGGCTTGGCACACAAGGAAGCAGCTGAACGTGGGCTTCCTCAGTGCAGAAGAAAACAAATCCACAGCTCTGAAAGCTCAGTCTCTGCCCTGTGTCTTCATTTACACCAAGTGGTTTGGCTAAGATCTCCTGAACAGTTTTGTATGCTCAGCAGGAAAAGTGAAGGGTTGAACAGGGAGAATTTCAGCTCAAATGAGAGTTTGCTGCTGCCTCTTGGCTTCTGTTGACTTCAGCTCCCACCATTTCCCTGTCTCCTCCTCAATTATAACTTGTCATGGCATTGCATGAAACTAACTCAATTACTCATAATGATTTTTCCATGATGTTAAAGCCAGGATCATAGTCACAGAGTCTCAATTTTCTGTAAAAGCCATGAACTGGAGGGTTATAAAATGGTATACAGGATTCATACATGTGGGACAGGCAATATGTGTCTCCTGAAAGGGCCACTCAACTCGTGCATAGGTTGCATTAAATTCTGCATCCAGGTAGCACAATGGGAAGGGGAACTTGTTAAATTCAGTGCAGATCTTGCTGCTCACCAAATGTTTGGAAGCAAAGCTCTCCCAGTCTCATTGGTCTCTGTTCTTTGATTTCAAAGCTGAAAAGGTGCCTCTCAGACTTTACCATATCTGTAACAGCATATGTCAATATTGAGGCTACAGAGGACAGAGGGGGTTTTTTGTTTGGTTGGTTTTGTTTGCTTTTTTTGTTGTTGTTGTAACAAAATACTCCTCTAACAGTGAGCATTGTCTTTCTGAACTCCAGCTCAAACTGTGTATGAATGGTGTCCCAATTTAGACACAATTCTGCGTCTCCAAAGCCTTCTGGGATGATGTTGCTGGAAAAATATTCCTGTGGCCACTGTTGTGCCAATGTTTTAATCCATCTTTTAATAAACTGTAACTGAAGAGCAGAGTGTGGAATTCATCAAATGGTGTGCTGTACCTCACTGGGGAGCAGGGTGTTGGAGCCAAAACTGAGGCAGCTGTTGCAACTGCTGCCTGTAATTCAGCCTCACCAAAATATTGACTGTTGTTACTTGTGCCCCAACATGGAAAGCATTTAGCTGAGGATGGGCATTGGCTGAAGTTGGGACTCCAGAGTCAGATCTGGGGGGAGCTGGGGGGGAAGGTGGCTGGAAAGTGGCTCCCTCGACACACACAGCAGCTTTTGAAACACCGTCCAATCCGTGTTGATCATCTGTTCTTCATAGAAAAAGGGGAAGAGTTATTACGAGAGAATAATTAAGCCAGCTGAAAAGAGCAAAGTGCTGGCAGACTGCACCCTCCCTGTGCAGACCACACAACAGCTTGCTACGATCAGCAGAAAGGGCTGGAGAGCCTCGGGGGGAACACGGGAGGGATCCTGGTGTGGTCTTGCAAGACCCTTGTCTCACCCCACACCAGAGCACAAACCCAACAGGGGCTGTGCTGGTGTTCCTCAGAGCTGAGCTGATCTCCAGCAATAGATATTCGCAGCTCAGGCTTCCAAGTTTCTTCCTCTGGACACAATTTTCAACCAAGAAAATTCTGCTTTGGTACGAGGGAAAATTTTTTCCCCCATGAGGGTGATCAGACATTGACACAGATGTGAATTTCAGCCCTTGGAAAAATGAAAAACTCAAGTAGCAAAATGCTCTCAATAGCCTGCTTGAAGCTGATTTTGCCCAGAGCAAGGACTTGGAAGAGACACCTCCAAGAAGTCCCCTCCAGCTCAATTGTTCTGTCATTCTGTGCTTCCTCCAGCTGGTTGGGGCACAAACTGGCCTTCCTGGACAAGGATCACCTCTTTATTTTGTATAAAAGACAAAGGGATCCTCTTGTTTTAATACTGGCCTGGTGGGCACTGTAAAAGTTACCCACTGGGCTCACATTGGGAGCCAGTAGTGTTTGCTCATTGCCCACCCCCAGGAAAAAAGTCTTCTCTTCACTTGAAGACTCTCAAGAGATTCACACCATTCCTTGGTGTTTGGATCAAATGGTTAATTGCCTTCATTCTTCTCTTTTTCTTTTAATCAGAACTGTGCTTGAATTCTGCCTTTCCAGGTTTGTTGCTTTACCTGGTAATTTATTCTAGGAGAGGCTATGAAAAACCCTCTTCTTCCCAGAAAGGTGAACTCCAGTAAGGCTCAGTGTGATACCTTCAGCTTGTGACAGAAGAGTAATTCGCCTCACTTCACTTCTACCAGTGGGAGAGCAGGAGCATGTGAACTGCTGTTGCGTGGTAACGACTCATCCAGCAGCCCTTGATTTGCTCTTAGCTCTTAATCCCCACAATGAAACTGTGTCTGAAATCCATTTCTGTGTTTAGCTGGTGTTTGCTTCCTTCTCTGGGCTGAGGCATCCCGAGACCATGGTGCAGGGGTCTTCTGCCTGTGCCTGCGCTCCAGGCACCACCATGTGAAGGGCTGAGATGGAAAAGAAAGAGGAGCTCTGGGATCATTGTGCCAGTTTGGGAAACAAGCCTTGTGTGATGTGTCCACTGTGGTGTGTCCCAGGGTCAACTTCTACCACCTGTAGGGTCGGGGCTTGTCTCACCTGGCTCTTCCCTAGACCTGCTCATTTGGGGACCTGCTCATCTCACTTCAGGGTCAAGGCTCAGCATGGCTGTGCTGGTGGTGTAAATGCACTGTGGATAAATCCCAGCTTCCAACAGGGAGTGCAGATAGAAATGAACTGTCTTCCTGGCCCCCAAATGAGGGTCCCAGAGGGGCTGTTGGGAGCTGGTAGTCAAAGAACAGCTTTACTGTAGGGTTGCAAGCCAACCTGTGAACCAGCTGCAAGTTAGGACTGTAGGAAACGGCTGGTATCTTTATCTGGCTAAAATGCACTCACAGGCATCACCATTTCCACTTTGTAGCTAGAGAAACACAGGCTCAGCTTTAGCCAGTTCTCTTACCTACAGCTGGCAGGGCAAAATAGTGACCAAGGTGGATTTTTGCACTTCTTTCCACACCTTGTGGTCAGTGCGGTGTGGGATGGAAACCTAGGTTGTTAATGTGAAAAACCATAGCTGTTCTTTCACAGCTGTCCCAGTGTCCCTTACTCTGGTGGCAATCTCCAGTGTCAGGGCAGGTCTCCTTGCTGTGCAGTTTTGTGTGACCTCAGAGGACAGATTTGACTTTAAATGTGTCCCAGTACACAATTGAAGATGCAAGTGGTGGCTGAAGGAGGTGACACTTGCAGTGGGTGCCATCCTCCCCCTTTCTGAGAGAAAAGGAAATATTGAGACTTACACTTACATATTGACTGTTTTCTAAGTGTGATGGCACAGCTGGAATTTGTTCCCACAGTGGTATTTCCTGTCCTGTATCCTTGCTGGTAAAAGAAATGTTCATTCCAGCATTCATGGTGCTGGTGTAACTGGGAGAAGCATCAGGCTGCAGACACTGACCCCAGTGCTGCCTCTCCCTCCCCTCTGAGTCCTTGGGCTGATGCAGCAGAGCTCAGAGACCAAATTCTACTCCCATTACAGGAAAATAGGACACTGGGATGCAGTCAGGCCCTTTAAGAGGATTATTCAGCTTTTGAAATGTTTGTATCTGCTAAAAGATCTGTCTTCCATTCCTCTTGTACCACAAAATATTTTTATAGTAGCATAGGAACCTCTTATCCTCATTTTATAGTGAACTGTACACTGACAACAGATTGAGCTTAGAACTGTGAAATCAAAAGTAAATGTTTCCTGGAAAGCTGGCAAAAAAAAAATGAACTCTAAGGTTTATTTCTTGCTGCCTTCCAGGTATGTTTCCAGGCTCCAGGCACACAATATGAGGCAAAAACTCCAATATATTGTTGTCATGCCCTAAATATTTGAACGGAACTCTTGTGTCTACATTAGCCTGAGCTTCAGGCCTTGGATTCACCTTTTAAAATTCAGCTTATTTGGAAGCAACAGGGATAACCTGTTTTGGTGGGCTTACATGCTGCACTGATTCCAGCCCACAAAGGCTATTATCAAAAGAGGGAACAGAGCAGTCTCTGCAGGAAAATAAATANAGTCCTTGGGCTGATGCAGCAGAGCTCAGAGACCAAATTCTACTCCCATTACAGGAAAATAGGACACTGGGATGCAGTCAGGCCCTTTAAGAGGATTATTCAGCTTTTGAAATGTTTGTATCTGCTAAAAGATCTGTCTTCCATTCCTCTTGTACCACAAAATATTTTTATAGTAGCATAGGAACCTCTTATCCTCATTTTATAGTGAACTGTACACTGACAACAGATTGAGCTTAGAACTGTGAAATCAAAAGTAAATGTTTCCTGGAAAGCTGGCAAAAAAATGAACTCTAAGGTTTATTTCTTGCTGCCTTCCAGGTATGTTTCCAGGCTCCAGGCAGACAGTATGAGGCAAAATCTCCAATATATTGCTTTCATGCCCTAAATATTTGAAAGGGACTTTTGTGTCTACATTAGCCTGAACTTCAGGCCTTGGATTCACCTTTTAAAATTCAGCTTGTTTGGAAGCAACAGGGAGAACCTGCTTTGGTGGGCTTGCATGCTGCACTAATTCCAGCCCACAAAGGCTATTATCAAAAGAGGGAACAGAGCAGTCTCTGCAGGAAAACAAATAACATATCACTGTATCTTGATCATCTCACACTTAGCTATTTCCAGCCATTAGTTTAAGGACTCTAATTAAATTCTTCATGAAACTCCTTATTATATAGCCTGTGTGCAAATAGCTCCGTGTGCTGTGTTGACAGAGATTCACTGATGGAAAGACCTCAGAGCTGGCAACACCTTTAGCAAACTCCAGCTCTGGGAATTCTGGGAGCATCAGCTCCAGTTTTCTTTCTCATTTTTGCCAATAAATAGCAAATTACCTGTTTCAGCTTCTTAGACCTCCATGAAATTGTGAGCTTTGGATGAAAGAAACTTCAGTAAAGTTCACACCGAAGAGATGGGCAAAGGGAGGGTGGCCAAGAATATGTCTTTTAGGATCTTTAGGCAAAGGGGAGAGTCGAGGGAACTGCCCAGAAAGCAGAAAGGAGGACCAGCATATTACAAAGACTTTATTTCAGGATTGACTTTCATGTAAATATGGATGACAAGAATGCCTGGGTCCTAAACACTTCTGCCCATGGATCATGATAGTGAGTGCCTGGACACTGTCCATAGGCACTTGGCAAGCAGTTCCAAAATGGGATTGACATTTGCAGAGCCTGTGACTTGAAGAAAGGCTGTCTGTGGCAGGAGAAAGCGGACTGAGCACTACTTGGTATTAGAAGGAAGACATAGTGTTAGAAATGGAGTTTGAAGGAGACCAATGGCAGAGCTGTGCATTTGAAGAAGCTGCTGCACACTCAGAAAGTGTATAAAATGAACAGCTCATTCACCTGGCAGAGTGTCTTTTGCATCCCTCAGATCTCCCAGCTTTATAAAAATTTGGTCTTCAATGCCCTCTGGCTGTCAAACAAGAGGGAAGACATTTGAGTGAACTA